>CM030364.1:25878665-26152615 GCA_017893485.1 Hemerocallis citrina | reverse complement strand
GATTTTTTATTAGCTCATGATATGGCTAAAAATAGAACCAAATCGGGCACGAATCTTAAAGCTCTCGGGAGTAGAACGTTAATTTCACCTACAAACAGGTCCGAATTAGGAACTGGGTCTTTCTTCAAATCCCAATAACCCAAAAACGGATCTGTCCTATTGGGTATGGGTAGCAACCAGTTACAAACCAATTCAGATATTTAAAGAATAATTCAAATTCATGGTTATCTCTAAGAAACGGTTTAACCAAATCTCTTATCATGAAATGATTTAAACTCTACATCTTATCCAAGAACACCAGGACATAGGGATAAATGATTATCTCTAAACTGTTCCTAAAGGCGACTATAAATCCCTCTCTCCCCCCACCACAAAATAGGTAATCAATCTTTTTCCACATAATGCTCTTTCATAATCTTCCTGATTACTGACAAGAGCGTCGGAGGGTTCGTCGTCGGGATCCATCCCGGTGTATCGAACTTTTTGCAGGTTAACGGTAGCGGCAAGAAACAATCAAACGCCGGTGAAGGTCAACAGGTTGACTTTATTGTTTCCAAAAGAATCCACAAATTTATCTGTTTGTTCCCACACCAAAATCAATAGCAACAGATTGGCGCCGTCTTTGGAAAACAGAAAAGGCAATCCAACCTTACTTCATCAACGAAAGTAGTTTCAAACCATGCCTCCGAAAGAGAAGGGTAATGCAGCGGCCTCCAGCCAAAGAGCCACTCCTGTTCTTCTTCCCCCAGTCCAAGATGTCCTTCCTCAACTCAACCAGCAAGTTCAGCAATCGCAACCTTAACAGCCTCTTCCTCAACAGCCTCCTCCTCAACAGCCCTCTCCAGGGTCTCGGGTAGCATTGGTATCGGATCGAGTCAGATCGGGTCGGGTCGGGTCCTTCACTACCCGGACCCGAATTCGGTCCCCTACGGGTCCGAATATTGAACCCGGACCCGGACCTGTGAAGACCAGGTCCGATTCCGGGACTGGGTCCTATTAAAATATAACTACCCATTCGGGTAGGAGCAGGAGTGTGAGCGGCGAGCGAAGGCGACAGGTGGAGGATTCAGAATAGAGGTGAGAAGAAAAAGGCATGAGTTTTGAGTTTGGAAGAGAAAGCTTTAGAATCGAGGAGGAAGGAGGGGAGGGATAAAAATAGAATATTTATTTTTATGTTGATTTTTTGGTTTTTTTTTAACGGGACCAGGTCGAGTCTCTTTTGAGCGGACCCATACCTGAACCCGAAAGTACAACGGGTCCCATTTTAGGACCCGGATAGGCCGGGTCGGTACCAGTCCAATGCCGGGTCCAGGTCGGGTCCAGGTCGGATCCGGGTTTCGGGTATTTATACCAATGCTAGTCTCGGGGGGCTACCCCGAGGGCTCTTGTCGAAGTCGTCCAAAGCAACACCCACATCATGACCATGTTTCGGTCCACAATCCCTCAACTGACTCTATGGCTTCTCAAAGTCCTCCAGGCCGGACCTTCGTCAAGTAATTCTCAACCGTCAGCAGGGGGTCGACCTCCTAACTCGCTTGAATAAGTGGCAAGCCCCTGAGGAAGCCTCCCAACCTAAGCACTTAGGGGCTTCGAGAGTCCAGACCCCCCGTATACCAAGGACCAGAAGATCCCCTCCCCAGATGAGGCGAAGAGAGTCCCCTCCACGTCATCGGCGGAGAAGTCATACTCCAGTAAGCCGAGCCACACCTAGGGATCGCCGAGCTGGAGGGGAGAACTTCAAACAAGATATCACACGAGCTCTTAATATTGCCACGAGTCAGGATCAGCGTGCCCCTAACCCTCATCATACCGCCACACACGAAGGAGTCCCGAGGGTCGACTAGATCCGACCGAAAGGATAGCTCGATCCGCCGCCATCTCCACGAGATGGAGAGGCGCCTCAACAAGATCAGTCCCGAAGAAAAACAACGGACCAACAACTTCTGCCCAAGCAGACCTCTCTTTTCCAGAGCCATCATGGAAGCTCTGGTCCCCGAAGCCTTCAGGTCGCCCCGCTTTGAATCCTACAATGGGGAGTCAGACCTGGCCGATCATATCGAGAGTTTCAAAACTCTAATGATGATTCAATAAGCCTCGAATGCGCTCCTTTGTCAGGCCTTCCCAGCAACGTTGAGGGGACCAGCGCGAGAGTGGTAATGCCGTCTATCTCTAGCCTCCATCTTCTCATTCGAACAGTTTGAGGAGCACTTCCTAACCCACTTCGTGGGCAGTCGCCGAGCTGAGAAAACGAGTGCGTCATTGCTAGCCCTCAGCCAAAGAAATGGTGAACGCCTAAGAGATTACGTCCAGCGCTTTACTACCGAAGCCCGATCTATTGCTTCCCTCAACCAATCAGTAGCCTCTGCGGCATTCCGGCACAACGTCACTAACGCCGACCTCAGGGCATCCCTTGCCAAAAAACCTCCTCGGGACTACTCAGAACTCCTGCTTAGGAGTGAGAAGTACATCCGAGCGGAAGAGTCTGTCAACCCCCCCCACACACACACTCTTGAGGAATCATGTTCCGAAAACAAATAGAAGAATACAAGCGAAGAAGGATCCCAGAAATTCTAGAGGGACAACAATGGCCAACACCGCCCAGCTCCTCGTTTTGAGAAGTTCAACCCCCCCCCCCTCAATGCTATTATGTCAACAGTTCTTATAGAGGAGGACAAGGAAGGGCTACTCTGCAGTCCCTCTAGAATGAATACTCCTGGCAAGAAAAGAAACAGGAATGAGTGGTGCCTCATTCATAGGGACCACGACCATGAAACGGATGATTGTAAGGCTCTCAAAGAGGAGATCGAAGAACTAATACAGCGGGAACACCTGGCCAAGTTCGTCCAAAAAGACGGAGCCAATCTTCCACCCCGAGGAGCCAACAAGCGAACAGAGAAGCCCGCCGAGTTCCAAAATTCCGAACCTGGGGCCGTCCTCCACCTTATCCATGGAGGTCCAATGGGGGAGGACCAAACTCCCCCCAAGAGACCTTCACCCTATCGTAGAAGTAGGATTTCAGTTTTCAATAAGGATGATGCTTGTAACACGACCAAAAAGCATGTAATAATGGCTCGCCCCATTGAAGCGGCCACTTAGCTAGTTTCAATAAAACTTAGCTTTTTCAATTAAAAATTATTGTATTTGCCTCATTTCTATCTCACCAAGTCACATCTATGACTCGTTAAATGGTGAGTTTGGAATCCAGCTTGTCCTACACGGCTGCTCCCACAACTTAACCACATCAAACAACAAGTTTAATGTCCAACACTTGGTTCGACGCCGCTTTAGCCGCTTGTAAACAAACAAGTGCGGAGCAGTTCACCATTCGGAATTGCTCCTACAACTCGTTAATCCCATCAAACAACGAGTTTGGAGTCCAACACTTGGTTACACGCCGCTTTAGCCGGTTTCAAACAAGCAAGTGCGGAGCAACTCACCAATCGGAATTGCTTCTACAAGTCGTTGATAACCCCCAAACAACAAGTTTGGAGTCGAACACTTGGTTCGACGCCACTTTAGCCGCTTGCAAACAAGCAAGTGCGAAGTAGCTCACCATTCAGAATTGCTCCTACAACTCGTTGATAACTCCGTAACAACTAGTTCGAAGTTCATAATCATGGTTCAAAAATGCCCGTATAGCTTGCAAGTATGTGACTTCGGGGCTCAAAACGAACATTCATACTACTCCCACTACTGATTAAATTTCGCAACAAGTAAGTTCGGAGTTCAACTCTCTCCGAGAGTTGCTCCTCGAACTTGTCTCCCAAACGGCTCTCGCCTAAAGCCTGAAGATGTTCTTCTCCCAACTCGCTTCCCGAGTGGCCTTCTTTCCAACGAGTTCAGAGCTAAAACTCTCCCCTAAAGTTGCTCCTCAAACTCGTCTCCCGAACGGCTCTCTCTCTTCGAGCCTGATGATGTTCTCCGTCCCACTCACCTACTGAGCAGCCTTCTTCTAAGAGAGTTCGGAGCCTAACTCATCCAGAAACGCTCCTTAGACCTGCCCATAGTTTTAAATCTCGGATTTCGGACTCATCTCGGCAAGGGGTGTTTCGTCTCGGATCGGAGATCTCGGAAAAATGTGATCATATCGGATGTTCATTTCCTATACTCGATAAATATATTTTTTGTTACTAAATAAGATATTATGTCCTATATATCATTTATCATATAAAATATTGTATAATGCAACTAATGACATGAATCAATTACGGTAAATCTTCGCATAATTTAACAATAATATAGAAGATAGTGTAATATAAGTATATAACTAAATTGAATTTGCAATGATTGCAATATATTAGTTAATCAACTTACTAGACTTTGCATATACAGAAATAATAGCAATACGAAATCCTCACATTATTTTAGCTTAAGGTCCTATATTGAAAGACATGCAAAAAGTAAAACAAATCTTTTTAAGATATTCACAATAACATTTGTGTCTATTTCGACTGATATTTCGCCAATTTCGGCAAAATTTCGATTGATATTTCGGTAATTTCGGCTGAAATCTACACATTTTGGTCCAAAACAATGTAGAGTATAAAATATGTGATTTCGTATCGGCAAGCTAGCCGAAACGAAATTTCGGCTGTATCGGAGGAAATTTAAAACAGTGGACCTGCCTCTAAGAATGGATCTTCTCAACAGTCATACAAAGCTTTTCTTGACTTCACGAAGACAAAAATGTTGCAGGACTATTTTGACCATGAAGAAGGGTGATTTTCAACTGACTTCTGAAGAGAAATTGCAGATCTTTGAGTCAGCTTCGAAAAGAAGGGTCACACGCCCCGGTCCGACCTTCGTAGCACCGGGAAAGTGGATTACAACACAGCTAGGCCGAATAAAAAAATAAGGGGAAAACTTTGCCTCAAGATGCGCGTCTGATCTTAATCAATGGCTCAGATCTTGCCACGTCCTTCGGATCCAAAATCCGAGCTACGTGCCCCTGAACATAAAAATGGGGGAAAACTTCGCCTTAAGATGCACGTCTGATCTTGATCAACGCCTCAGACCTTGCCGCGTCCCTCGAATCCAAAATCCGAGCAAACGTGTTCCCGAACGTGAAAATGGGGAAAAACTTTTCCTCAAGATGTGCGTCTGATCTAGATCAACTGCTCAAATCATGTCGCGTCCCTCGGATCCAAAATCCGAGCAAACGTGTCCCCGAACGTGAAAATGGAGAAAAACTTTGCCTCAAGATGCAACCTTGATCCTGATCGACGACTCAGTCTCTCAGATCTTGCCACGTCCTTCGGATCCAAAATCTGATCAGATCTGCCTCCAGATGTGAGCTTGATCCTGATCAACGGCTCGGATCTCGCTACGTCCTTCGAATCCAAAATCCGATCAGATCTGCTTTTAGATGAGAGCCTGATCCTGATCGACGGCTCAGATCTTGCCACGCCGTTCGGATCCAAAATCCGAGCAAACGTGCCCCTGAACGTGGAAATGGAGAAAAACTCCTCCCGATCCGCGCACAAACCACAATCAACGGATTAGATTTGCCAAAAAAAATGAACTTCATTGTTTCGTATAAAGAGATTGGATAAAGAAGCCATCGGATCGGGTCGGATCCACTACCCAAACTCGCAAGAAGACTTCAAAGAAGCTAAGGCGAAGAGAAGTTAACGGGTCGGATCCAAACCCGCTAAACCAACCACCCGCTCCGCTCTCATCTTCTCCTCCTTCAAAACTGAGCGCCAAAAAACTAGATAGAAACCCAACCACAATCGAGCTCTCCTCACTCGTCGACCCCACCTCGGCTCCTCCATCAAAGACCTCCGTCGAGCTTCTCTCTCATGGCCTCGTCGATCTCAACCTCGTCGAAGCTTCGATCGAGCTCCGAACCCGAACTCCTCTTCTTCTTGCTGAGCTCAAGCTCCTTCATTGCCGAAGCGCTGAGCTCCTCCATCACTATGCCTCCGCCAAGCTGACCTCCGTCACCTTCACGAGCTCTTAACCCAAAAGCCTCGGTGTCAAGCTCCCCACGTCGTCGAGCTCCATTCGTAGCCGAGTTGCCTTTATCGCCGAGCTCAAGAGCTCTCGTCAACAAGCTCCCCTCTCCGAACTCCGAACCCCCTCTTTCATTGAGCTCCCCTCCATCAACGCCTCGTCGAGCTTCACAAGCTCCACCATCGCTGCCGAGCATCGATGTCGAGCTCCCTCTCCAGCTTCGCCGAAGCTCCTCCGTACTCGCCAACAGTGGCTCAGCTCGCCCTCGAAGAAGATTGAGGAGAAGTCGAAGACAACGAAAGGAGGAAGAAGCAGAAGGAAGAAAGAAGAAGGCGGGAAAGAAAAGAAGAAAAAATCCACGTGGCTGTCAACGGTCAACGTTGACCGACCACGTGGCGTCGTCTCGTGGGTAGACGGCATGATCCGAGCAAAGTGTACCTCGAGCATGAAAACGCAGCAAAACACCCGCCTCCCGATGCGCACCCCCCAAATCATGATCAACGGACAGGATTGTGCCACGTGTACATGTAAATATTTATTTATTTATTTATTTATTTGAATTAATTATTAAAAAATCCGAAAAAAATAATTAAAAATCAAAAAAGTTAATTAAAAATTCTATAAAAAAATATTAATTCGGAAAATAATTTTAAATTCTGAAAGTAATAATTATTAAATTAGAATAATTAATTAAAATTTTCGATAATTAATTATTTAAATTCGGAAATTGAATTTAAAAAAATCAAAAAATGATTAAAAATTGGAAGAAAAAAAATCAGAAAAATCTGGAAAAATCAAAAAAAAATCCAGAAAATTCTATAAAAAAAAATTGGGCATTTTAAAAACTCAGAATAACACCGTTACACCTTGAGCAAGATCCAAACTCCTCCGAGAACTCCAATAAACTCTACAAGCCATTAAAAACGGGCAAACTACTCCTCAAAGGCTGTAAAACTCAATCTTTAGTAGTGGTGGGCTTGTGGTATGGCTAAAAATAGAACCAAATCGAGACCGTTCAAATCGGACACGAATTTTAAAGCTCTCAGGGGTAAAACGGTAATTTCACCTATAAACGGGTCCGAATTGGGAACCGAGTCTTTCTTCAAGGCCCAATAACCCAAAAACGAATATGTCCTATTGGTTATGGGTAGCAACCCGTTACAAACTAATTCAGATATTTAAAGAGTAATTCAAATTCAAGGTTATCTTTAAGAGACGGTTTAAACCAGATCTCTTATCATGAAATGATTTAAACTCAACATCTTATCCAAGAACACCGGAACATAGGGATAAATGATTATCTCTAAACTGTCTATAAAGACGACTATAAATACCTAAGGGTGGCAAATGGGCCGGGTCAACCGGCGACCCGCCCGCGACCCGCACGTTGAACACGGCCCGTGAAACGGCTTGGCGGGTTCGAGTCGAACCCTGTGAACAGTAACAGGTCGACCCGGGTCGTCAAAAACGTGAATCCAACCCGTTAAACCCGGCCCGCGAACCCGTTTAAAAAAGTCCAACCCGCGGGTTTCCAACCGTTGGACCCGTACGGGTCGAACGTTCGACCCGTTACGGGTTGACCGTTGACTCGCGGGTCAGCGGCCCGTTGGGGGCGAACTGTTCAACAGAGAGACCGTTTTTTTTGTTTTTTTTGGTTTTTTTTGTATTTTAATCCTATAAAAACCCTCAAAATCCCATTAAAAATTCAAACCTTACTCTCTTACTCTCTCTACTATTATACATCATTTCTAAGAAATTTTTCAACAATTGTAGTATTCAACAAGCAAGTCTACAGCAAGGCATATACATGATCAATTTTCGATCGTATCGAAATCAAAATTCAACGTTTTCAACTCTCTTCAACTCTCGTCAATTCTCTTTCAAGCTCTCCTCAACCCTTCAATTGCGGAATCGGCGAAGTGCTTCTTTCTAGTTCTATTTCTATTCTTCGGTTTATTTTACATACGCGTATTCCACGGTGAACGGTAACAAAATTTCATACCTCTCACGTTATATTTTTTTTACGTTGTAGTTAAAATTATTGTTGGTTTTCTATCTTCTCTATCTCAACCCTCTTGTTTTTTAGATTTTTTTTATAATTCACCGTTCCTACATTGTGATTTGTGTATTTTTTTACATACATTAGTATATTACTACATTATGTCTAGATCATGCGGTAGCGGTCGTAGCGGGCAAGATTCCTCCTCCTCTTCCCGTAGGCCACCAATTGTCCCAATTAGTGAGCCAGCCCAAGAGTACCCAACAATGGGGTACACACGACGAGGTTGTAGGTGACATACAATTAGAAGAAGAAGAACAACAACAACAACAACAACCGAGACCACACAACCCCGTAGTAGTAGGAAAAGTAGAGAAAAAACTAGTGATTGACATAAGTTTTACGATTATATCTCGGACGAACATACTCCGGATATAGGTTTGAAAGTTTGTAAAACATGTGGTAAAACATACAAATTCAAGAGGGGTGACGACACCGGTACAATTAGTAGACGCATCCAACATAACCATAAAGACCTTCTTGCTGACCTACAAGGCCAACAAAAAATCAACCCTATGACCGACTAGTTGATAGCCACCCTTATGATCCCGATCTTGTTCGTCGGGAAATGGCCCGATTAGTCATAAAGGAAGAGTTACCATTTACCTATCCCGAGAGTAGCAACTTGGAAAATTTTAACCAAACAGCCTTAAACCCTCATTTTAGAAGAATTCAGAGAAATACTTGCAAATCAGATTGTTTTAAAATGTACATCGAAATGAATGACGCTTTGATTGCAATTTTATGGAGTTTAACTTGTAGAGTTAGTTTAACTTCGGATTGTTGGGCGGGTGTCAACAATATTCCAACGATGTGAATAACCCGTCATTGGATCGACAATGATTAGATTCTTCAAAAAAGAATCATATCACTTGCGGCGTTGCCGTATCCCCATAGTGGCGCTGAAATAGCAAATCGTATTATAGAAATTTGTGATGTTTTTCATATTCGCGATAAAATTATGTGTATTAGTTTTGATAATGCATCTAACAACAATGTAGCAATTACTACTTTAAAATCCGTATTAAACCCTCCATCTGACAATATTTTTCATGTTAGATGTGCATGTCATATTATAAATTTATGTGTTCAAGATGCATTAAAATTAGTCGATCCATATATAATTAAAATTAGAAATTGTGTACATTTCATTGCATTAAGTCCAAGCATATTACAAGAATGGAAAACTTGGTGTGGGCTTAAAAATGTACCTTTTAGAAGATTTCTAAAGGATGTTAGACACCGATGGAATTCTACTTTTGATTTACTAAATGTTGTTACCGAATATAAAGCAGTTGTAAATGATTTTTGTATCGTAAAAAATATGCACAATTTTGAAATGACTCCCACTGATTGGTTTTTTGCCGAATCTTTGTTGAAATTTTTAGAACCTTTTAAAACCGCAACTTTAAAATTTTTAAAAACATATGAATCTACTTCTAGTAGCATTTTTATTTCATTAGTTAGCATGATGCAAACATTTAACGAAATGTTAAATGATATCAATGTCGGTGAGATTGTAAAACCTGCATACAAAAAAATTTTGAAGTATTATTTTCCTCCTCCTATGTTGATTTGTGTTGCTACCGTTATGGATCCTCGTATCAAATTAGAAGGTACGAAGAGTTTGATTGAAATGTTTTTTGCATTACTTGGGGAAAATATAGAATTAGTAATTGATTGCGCTACTTTTTTAGTTCAGTTTGAATCTATATTAAATAACTTGTATGATTATTATGATAGACGTTTTGCTTCTAGTAGTACAACTTCTGTAGTTAGTTCTTCTTCTAGTACTTCTAAAGGTAAGGGTAAAAACATAAAAGATCAGACTGAAGCAAATTTCTTCAACACTACACCAGACAGCATATACCTTAGTCAGCTAAAACCAAAGAAAAAGATCAAACTACCAAAACAATTTACAGTACTCCATGTTATCTATTTTTCCTTTTCAGTGCTTTCTACAGTAATTGTCACATTATTGTCATACAAGACGCACCTTTGTAAAGGAGATTCAAAGCCTGTGTTCACTAGCAAACAATCTATTACAAGTAAATTTGATGATAGAACATTTAATTTACTTGAACAAATTCAATCAAAAAAATCTATGACTAATCAACCAAATGAATTAAATTGGTATAACCAACAAGATTCTGAGCCTTCTACTTCTCCACTAGATATTTTACAATGGTGGAAAGACCATGAACACACTTTTAGTATTCTCTCAATTATGGCCAAAGATTTAGTCTCTACAGTTGCTTCTGAGAGTGCATTTTCTTCAAGTGGCAGGGTTCTAACTGATTACGGGAATCGCTTGAAGCCTGACTCGTTAGAGATGCTCGTTTGCACAGAAGACTGGCTGAAGGCTGAAGATAGGACACAAGGGAAAGCACTATCAACGTTCACAAGTGGGAGCAGCTCGCCGGAAGAACAACAACAACAACAACAATAGTTGCTTTGCTTGTAATAGCTACTCGACCGACACGTTAAGAATTGTATTATATCTTTGCTTGTTATGTTAAATTAGAAAAATTGGAGTCAATTAAAATTGTATATAAGAAATATGTTATTGTATCAAACTTATTTGTGAATTGAATTCTTCATTTCATTAGAAATTGTGAAAATTGTATAACTTAAATTCATATGAATAATATTTCAAAATTTTGTGCCAATTTCACTCTTTCAATCTTATTATTATTATTACGATTTTTAATGTTCATTAGTATTATTAGTTACTTAGTATTATTATTATTATTTTAAGCAAAAAATATTTATAAAAAAAACCTACCTATCTAAACGGGCCAACCCGCGGGTGGACCCGACCCGACCCGGGTTGGACCCTAAAGGGTTCACGGGTTGGGCGGGTCGCCTAAATCAAGTTTGGGCTCGGCCCGGCCCGGCTAAGTGGCCAAACCGGCCCGAGCCCGCCCAAGTCACGGGCCAACCCGGGCGGGTTCGGCCCGTTCGCCATCCCTATAAATACCCCTCTCCCCCCACCATAAAAAAGGTAATCAGTCTTTTTTCACATAAAACTCTTTCATAATCTTCCCGATTACTGACAAGAGCGTCGAAGGGTTCATCGTCGGGATCCATTCCGGTGTATCGAACTTTTTGCATGTTAACGGCAACAGCAAGGAACAGTCAAACGCCGGTGAAGATCAACAGGTTTGCCTTTATTGTTTCCAAAAGAATCCACAAATTTATGTGTTTGCTCCCACACCAAAATCAGCAGCAACAGTTTATGTGAAAGGTTCATCTGTATCTGTAAGCTACGATCTGTTCCCATGAGCAATTCCTTTTGATGAATTGTGGGATTCCTATTTTTTGTAAGCATTAAAACATATACGAACTAGGGGTATTACCTATAGTCCAAAAACCATACGTTCATGAAAAGGTACAGAAGATGCAGTACCATGGGTAGTTTGTTTACAGAAGATTCACTAGCACACAACAAATTTACAGAGGATGCACTAGCATGGGGTTGTTTGTTTTTTCTTCTTTTTATTGCTAATCAACATGGGTTGTTAGTTACTTCTTATGGGCAACGCTGAATTCTCATTCAGAATATGAGGAATGGAAAGAGGCAATTGATGGTGTGGCATAAAATATTGTTGACCAATTGGTCCTCATTTTAAAAAATTATTAGCACTCCCACATATTTAATGTAGTTCCTATCACCTTTAATTCTTAGCGGCTAAGCCATCGTCCTTTTTATCTAAAGGTTAAAAAGTTGAGAGAAGATTCCTTCTTGTGTTACGAGGAAAATCCACATAAAAATGCCCCTCTTCAACAAAGATGGTACACTCTTAATTATGCACTCATTGACTTCCATTCAACTTGTCCAATCCATTTCAAATGATTTTCCCAACACTATATCCTAAATTGAGGAGAGCTAAGTGCATTCTCCACTCAGTGAATTCCATAGAGATCCAATAAAGTTATAAGTTAGCTGAAAGGTACCAAATGCCACTTTCCTCAATGAGTATAGAACATTTAAGCATGTTCACTGGGTACCAGCAACCAAATGCAACTCTCTTCATAGTGATTTGGTTATTCAGAATTTGATTCTTTCTTTAATTACTTCAGCACTAGCACGTCAATTTAGTTAAATATGGGCAAGTATATTCCACAATACTGATACACACATACGAGATGAAATTGTGCAATACACTGCTTTAATCTTTTAGGTATGATTAATCACTACAAAAGCAATAAATCAAGGGAATTTCTATCTCACCAGTGTAGTTTTAAAGAACATCTGAAAGTAATAAAAGGAAGCAAAATTCCAAACAGAAACCTGACGATTTTAATAATTAGAAAATCATAACTATATAGTAGAATTTTAGTCTCAGACCACATCTATCAGTACAAGATCAGTGAAGAATCCAACAACATAGTGTATAAATTTCACCAAAAGCTAATAAAAGGGGGCAAAGAACTCTGTAGAATGCATATAATTCTGATCAAATTGTCATACAAAGGTTCAAAATATTTAGGTCAGTCAAATACTAAATTTCCACAATGTTTCAATAGTATGAAGTAAGGCTTTTCCAAATGTTTAACAACTAACCTTGGACTTTTCCTTTTCAAGTGTGAGTTCATGAAGCAGGGTTTGTATCTTCTCTCTTTGAGAAGAGCATGTATCCTTCAGAAAAGTAAGTAAAATATCATCATTATTTCAAGATCAGAAGATACTAAAGTTAAGGTTGAAAAATATGCAAACCAACCTCAAGAGCATTGGTTTTGGATGTTATCTTGTCCACCTCAATAGCAGTTTTTCCAGTAAGATCTTTGTAATTAGCAATCTCAGCTGTTAAACTTTGCACTTCTGCAAATTGATGATCACGATCATCTCTTGCTTGTTGCAAGTCCCTTCTAAGACGATCCACTTCATTCTTTAAATCTTCTTTTTGCTTGGCAGCGTCTTGCTGAAGATTCTGAAGCAACAAAGAATATAAACAAGCTCAGTGCATTGTGACCAATGAGAACATCTCTACTATTATAACTCCAGGAGTGAGTGTAAAGTAATGACTGTGTGACCATGTGCATTATCTTTTTTATTATTTGGCACTTGTGTAACACGTTCTTGAGTTTTTCTCTTCCACAATATTTACTATGTTTTTATAGGAGTTTGTAACAAAACTAAAGTATATGCAAAGTAAACTTGTGGCAATTGTTATAGAAAAGGTTCTCCTCTGGCATATTCCCTGTACTTTTCCAGAGTACAGAGGAGAAAACACGTAGGCCTAACAGACCATACATGGCACTGGACTGAGATCAGGCATAGGTTTGGCAACACTGCGGGATGTTTGGTAGCCTGCACGTGCAAATTCCAATTGCAGTTGCAGGTGAAAATTTTAGATTTCTCTCCCAAACTTTTTGACTTGAGTACCGAAATATCAAATATACTCTGAGTTTTGGAGGGACTGTAATATGTTGAAGAGTATAGGATATTTTGGTGTCAAAATTTAGGAGGGACTTTTTTTTACTTTCACTTGCAAGCTACCAGACAAACCACTTACTTTTAGTCCCTTTTTTGGTTAAGTTTATTCCATCAACCCGGTTCAGGTGCCTTTGCTCTGATATGTTCATTGTCTTAGAACTTAGTGACATAATGATAACATCCACAACCAAAATGGAAGACTCCAACTAAGTACATGTTCTAATTATACTGCTCGTCTGCTCTTAAGTACTAACATTTTCAAAATTTAATCATAGTGCTATTTTAATAATTAGATGAAATGACAAAGCTCAAGAACAAACCATTTTTAAGAATAACGCCAAAAGGTCCAAAACAATTAACTATACCATGATGCATCCAATACTTTAAAGGGGAAAAGTAAAGGAAATGAACATGGAATAATTATATCTTTAAATGGCATACATCACGAACTAAAATAAAAGTGACGTACTCTACAATACACTAAAAGTTTCACCGGACTAGTTATCCCAATAATATAGACATCAAAAGGACACAGAATTGATTGGCTAATGAAGTTAATAAGAGCCAAGTAAAGATATCAACTTGTCAATTGAAGTAACCTTTAAATGACATTTAAAATCAAATGATTCCAGCGTAAAAACAGTAAGGAGGTAAACTTAAAATGTTAGATATTTGCAAGTTGTGAATTTTCATGATGCCCAGAAGAATGAAACTAAAATTATATAAGTCCAAAGTCAAATATTAGAATATTTCTCAAAAATTCTGTTCATTAAGACTTTTTCAGTCCTACCTAAAAGAAATATATACAGCGCAAACACAGAATACTAACATAAAATATTATTAAACATATATACTCACTCTAAAAGTATCCAACTGACTTTTCATTGAAGCCACGTTGTTTCTTAGGCCAGTTAGTGTACTAGTCATAACATTCTTCTCCTCATTCAGTTTTGATATTTTCTCATTATTCTTTGCTGCATCAGACTGAAGACTGCAATTATACTGCTGCAAGCTATTGTTATACTCTTGCAACCGCTTGTTGCCTGCCTCAAGGGCTATTATCTAGCATTAAAAAACAAACTAAAACAATTTTAACAGATGAAATTGATCATCAAGGTATAATCACCACAAATTAGATTTTAAGCCATTACCTGGTCATTCAAACTCTTTGTCTCTTGACCAGCTTTCACAAGATCTTCAGATAGAGCATCCCTTGATTTCTCTAGAGTAATCCTTGCCTCTTTTTCTTCCTCATAAGCATTAAGTGCCCGCTACATTGTTCATGTTAAAGATATGATCAAGTCATCAAACAATTATTGGACAAGGGAAGCCAGGCAGGAGGTACTTTCACAAATCACTTACAATCTTGTCAGCTTCCTCCATTCTAAAGCCTTGTTGCAAAGACTCATACTGTCTGCGGAGTTCCTCAATATTTTCCTCCAAGTGCTCTATATTACTCCTCAATTGTGCCTCTAAAAAATAATCAAATAATAAACATACAAAGAAATTACTACAGTTAAACAAAAAAAATCAATAAGACAAAGAAGTGCAAATACCACTATCTGCACGTTGTTTCCCTTCTGATTCCAGCATGTTCCGAAGCTTCTCTTGCTCCAACAAATTCTCATCTTCTCTTTCCATCAACCATTTGATGCAAGTCCTTAGCTTTCTAATATATTCACTCATCTGTTCACTTTTACCCTAAGAAAATAAAACCATAAAAATAAAATACAATAATGAGAAAATGGATCAAGCAATCAGCATGCTTTTTACCATCCTCCACAGTCCATCATTCTTCCAAATTTAAAAGTAATGAGATTCGGTAAAATGCAAACATCCAATAGAAAACAAATAACATTTAGAAGGAAAAGTCCCCCTATGCAAGTCAATTCGTACAAATTTATTTATTGGATTTCTTCATCAAACTTTGTGAGGTAATGGAATCATATACTCTCACAGTAGAAAGAAGAATCAATTGAACATACATTCAAGAAAATGTATCAAAATTCAAAATGAGACTATTTACCTTCACACTGGTCTAATATATAATTTTCTGACTCTTTCCCTATAAATAGCTAACATATTCATGACGACCCAATTTGGGTAAATTAGCTGTCCAACACAATATCCAAATCACCGACTAAAAAGAGTACAACAAGCAAGTATACGGTAAAAAAAATTCTTCTAACTCTGCATTTTCTAATGCGTCATGAACATGGGTTACTCTCGTACCATGCCATGGACCAATAGCTAACAAATTCACGGTGAAGTATTTTTGCGCAATTAGTTTGTCTAACGCAGTAAAATACCGAATCACAAATACTACTTTTATAGTCCAAAATCTAAACTTCGAGTTAATCAGCAGAATAAAATTAATTGAGCAATCACCTTATAGTCATTCTTGTTCTTCCCCTTCATCTTCTCCGCCAACACTTTCTCCACATCCTCCCTCGAATGAAACTCGACCGCCCCCGATTCCGACCCCGCCGTACTCGGATCCGCATTCGACGCTTGGTTAGAACTCGACAGCGGGTGCCGGCCACGTGGCACCACCGCGGAACCCACCATTCCAGCTGCTGAATCAGCAACCTTAGCGCGCTTGTTCGAAAACGAGGACGACGAAGAAGAAGAAGAAAAGGGGATCAGATTCTCTTTCTTCTGCGACAATTTCAAATCAAAGTGAGATTTGGGAAACGAAACCCTAGGGTTAGGAATGAGAGTAGTGAGAGAGTACCTTAGACATTTGGATCCATGTAGATGGGGCGAATCTTGAGATGGAGATTGGATTTTCTAATGTTTTTTTTTTTGTCGAAATTTGGGGGTTTAGGGTTAGGGTTTGGCAGAGAGTGATTCTTTGGGTTTGTCTGAATTGAATTGGGGGGAATGCGATTTGAAAATTTTTGAAACGCAGATCAAGGCGCGTCTATTCGTTATTTTAATCGTATTGGTCCAGTATTGGGCCTTAGGATTGGGGAGGATATGAGGTCGTAACAGCCAGATCCGAAATGGTTTTGGGTTATCCGGTTTGGGTTGTTAAAATCGTAAGTATTATGTAGTAGTGGGTAATGGGTGGCATTGGGTTGTGGTTACTAATGAATCAGCTCTTTGTATCTTTTAAGAGCATCCGCAGACGTTGTTTGCTAAAAAATAGCAAAATATCTATATGAAAGCTATGAAGTTACTCTCATTCAATAGAATTGAAATCAATGATCCAGATTTAACATCACAAAACATATTTTTCTGCCCAAAAATTCTCCCCCTCCCCCACAAAACTCAAATTCAAATCCCCACAACTCCTTTTATCAATTTATTTATTTATTTATTTCTCTCTCTTTCTTTCTCTCTCTCTCTCTCATCCTCTCTACTTAAGTTAGAAATTAATATTTTCATATTTCAAGTTTGTAAATTTTCAGATTTTTTATGCAATCTTATGTTATATCGAAAATAGAAAAAAATCTAATCAAGATTTAAATTTCATTATTTTTCACACTCAAAGTTTTAAGAAGTGGAATTCTACACCCCCATTTATAATTATTTTTCAACATATACCAATGAAAACATAGACTTTTATTTACAACTAATTATTGTTTTACTATTCAAACTTGAGCTACATAATTGTTGTTTTACTGTTTACAAGACTTGCATATGTTGTATCGTTCCGAAAACGTGCCATAGGCACGTGCCTACGGGCAAATCTAGTCTATATAATAAAACACAAAGGAAGCTATCAAGTGGCTCAGCTTCAATTTCCCAAAAATTAAAGTCTCATATCTAACCTCACAAAACACATGTTCCGTCCCAAAATTTCAACCCCCAAAATCAAAAAATTACCCCCCAAAACTAAAAAAATTATTACTTTATTACTCTCTCTCTCCCTATCTCTCTCTCCCAATTTTTCTTTATTTACTTAGAAATTTAGATTTTAAGATTTCAGGTTTGTAAATTTTCAGAATTTTTATGTTTTTTTTATTGCACATGTTATATTGAAAATAGCAAATATATCTCTTCAACTGTTAAATTTTAACATTTTCCACACTTGAAGTTCTAAGAAGTTAGATTTTACACCTCATTTAATTTTTTTTCAACATATACTAATGGAAACATTGACTTTTATTTACAACTAATTATTTTCATACTATTCAAACTTGAGTTACATAATTGTTGTTTTTTCTGTTTACAGGGCTTTTCGTATTTTGTATCGTTCCGAAGATGTACCCACGGGCAAATCTAGTATATATTATACATAGAGCAATTGGCGTTTGCTGCAGCAGTGAAATGATATAATATAGCCTCACACAAAAATATGATCGGACGGATCTTCAAGATCCGACCAACAATTTTTTTTTAAAAATCCGCAGTTTTTTAATAAATAAAAAGAATTTAGTAGCATTAAAAAAAATTAGCATGTTCGCCCAACCCCCCCCCCCCCCCCCCCCCCACCCACACACACACACACACACACACACACACACACAAAACCCTAAAATATTCTTTTAATAAACAAATTTTATCAGAAAAGTGTTATTTTTCAATGGATGGAACTTCGACCCATTAAAATAATAATAATAATAATAGATCCGTCCCCTATCTTTTATAATATGCATATTCTCAAATCAACTATCATATATAGCAATGTACTACAGCGATTTTGTCAAAATATAAATAAATAACAAATGACTGCAGAAACTCGATTGCTAAAAAATGAAAAATATGAAATTTAGCAAACGGAATGTGGATGCGGGTGATTAGTCCTCATCCTTGGCTGTAATTAACTTCTGTTTCATGTGTTAGGCTAGTATTGTACTATTGTCGATCTTTCAAATTTGATTGTTTTTGGTTGATACATAATGTAATTTGCGGTTTTCTAATGAAATTCGCTTTTTAATTGCACATCGGGGAATACGAAATTGAGAATCCATCTAGTATGGTAGAGCACGAGATAAATGATAAATCTCCTTCGTAATCTATTTTAAAATAATAATAATTCAATGAATCAATCGATAATCACCAAAAATCAATCAAACCAATCTGCATTGTCCTTTAGTTGGAATTAGGGCTGCAATCGAGCCGAACCGAGCCGAATATCTTCAGGCTCGAGCTTGGCTTGTTTACGAAACGAACTCATTTTTGAGCTCGAGCTCGGTTCGAGCCGAGTTTTGACTGAGCTTTGACCGTATTCGGGCCGAATAGCTCGCGAGCTTAGGCTCGACTGAGCTTTGACCGTATTCGAGCCGAATAGCTCGCGAGTTTAGCCTAAAATTTTTTTAAAAAAAACAAACTCAAGCTCGGCTCGTTTACAAAACGAGCTCAATTTTGAACTCGAGCTAGGTTCGAGCCGAGTTCGAGCCGAATAGCTCGCGAATAGCTCCATTTGTTTGCAGAGAGTTGGAATAGGTTAACTTTATATAAAGTTGCCTTCAACAATACATCGAACTTTTGGAAAGGAGTTGCTAAAGCCAGCGGACCTTTCAACTCTGCCACCTCATCTCTGATCGGCAATGGTCGAACCACCAGATTTTGGTGGGACAAGTGGTGCGGGCCTCACACTCTTAAGGTTGATTTCCCAGAATTGTTTGCTATCACGACTCGACCGAACATCTCGGTAGCGGAAACATGGAAAAGAGGGTCCTGGAGACCTTCGTTCCGAGGAACTCTTTCTCCTAGTTTGCTCCAGCGACTGCATGAACTACAATTGCGCATTGTCCATTCCGGGGTGATATGTGCCCAAGGCCCAGATCACTTGCGTTGGGGTCTCGAGAACAAAGGAGTGTTCTCAGTTAGATCGCTGTACCACCGAATTCACTACCGAGGATGCAGGCCCAGCTGGGCAGCGGTTCTTTGGAAGACCAAAACCCCTCTGAAAATTAGAGTCTTCCTCTGGCTTGTGCTCAACAATGCCATTCTGACTAGAGAGAACCTCGCCAAGAGACAGCCTAACATTGTCACCAACTGCGGGTTCTGCAACGTTCACGTGGAAGACGTGAATCATCTGTTTCTTCATTGCACCAGAAGCAAGGCCGTTATGAAAGAGGTGCTGAGAGCACTAGGAACAAGTGACTATCCAAGACACTATGAGGAACTGTGGGTTGGCTCCAGATTTGCCTCATCCCGTCATGATATGAAAGATGCATGGTTTATTGCCATTGCGGCAACCACATGGGTGTTATGGCTAGATAGGAATAATTTTTATTTCCGTGCTTCATGTAATTCAATTTCTAGTAATCTTACTCATATCATGCATCTTATTTCCTTTTGGGCTACAGCTGCTGCGTCAGGAGCCAGAGGGAGAATTGCAAGGGTGTTCCAGGTGGACGAGTACGACGACGAGGAGATAGAGATCGGGCCCACTCTGGACTGAGGATTGGACAGCCGCCTCATTTTGTCTTACTTTGTAACAGGCCTTGTTGTTTGTAGTTGTGTTTTGGGAGCCGTTAGGCTGGATAATGTAACCCATCCCCCAGGGTGTTGTTGGGGGCTATGTTTTATTTCCTGTACTGCTCTTTTGTTGTCCCGAGACTTCGGGGTTGTTTATTAATCACTTATTAATGAAACAGGGTGGCATTATCCCACCTTTTCTTCAAAAAAAAAAAAAACAATACATCGAACTTCCGGTTAATCCTCTGACATAAGTTTCTGATTTGCCTTGTACCCTTGGAGCCAACAGTTCTTACAATCTTACTCATGCTGAATAAGCTCGCTAATTGGATAATTATCTATTTAGCCTTTTTTCTTTAACTATTTACAAAAATGGGCTAGTCTCCGATTTATTTATTTTTTGTATGCCACTTTTCGAAACTATTTGCAAAAAGATAACAGTTTTTTTAGGGAAACTAAACAATTTGTGAGTTTAGTTGTTTCATGCTCGTCGTTGGAATACGGCAAGTGTAGTTTTTTTTAATTTAGAAACTCGCCGTTTCCAACGACGATGACATTTACACTAGACTCGCTGTTGGGAACGTCAAGTTTTTCTATTTTTTTGAATTGTTGTTGAGAACGGCTAGTTTAGTTATTTTCTTTTTTTAAGACTCGCCGTTCCCAACATCGAGGACATTTACACTAGACTCGCTGTTGGGAACTAGACTCGCTGTTGGGAACGGCGAGTTTAGTTCATTTGTAAAAAAAATGGGGTTAAGACTCGATGTTCCCAACGGCGAGGACATTTAAACTAGACTTGTTGTTAGGAACGGCGAGTTTAGTTCAAAAAAAAATCTAGAGTTTTTTTTTTCAAAAATTCACTAAGTCCAATAGAGAGTTTCACTCTCTATGAAATTTTCTACATCCTCGTCATTCCCAATAGCGAGTCTAGTATAAATATCCTCACCGCTAGGAACGGCGAATCTTTATTGAAAATTTTGAACTAAACTCGTTATTCTCAACAGCGAGTTTAGTGGAAATGTCATCATCATTGAGAACGGCGAGTCTTCATTTGACAATTTCGAACTGAACTTGTCATTGGGAACGGCGAGTTCCTAAAAAAAATAGCACTAAACTTGTCGTTCCCAACGACGTGCATGAAACAACTAAACTCATCGTTGGAACTTGGAATGGCGAGTTTAGTTGTTGAGTCCATGAGCGCAAATACTTTAGCGAATAACATCTTTCTGCAAATAGTTTTGAAAAGTGGCATATTAAAAAAAAATCCTAGCCTCCAAAGTATTTGCACAAAAGGGCTAGTTTCCAAATAAACTTCTGTAGTTCCTTCTCTATAATATTTTCTATAGGATGTGTGATCTTTTTGTAATTTTAAATTTTATTTTTGTAATATTTTCTATTTACTCTATTTAATTAATTTTGTTCACTACTTAAATTGTACTACTTTTTTTTCAGAAAACTAGGTAAGAGTTACATAGTGACAAGGCTCCAATACCAACTGGATGTTAAGCGTGAAATCACCTGTAAATAGAAATAAACAGAGTATCAAAAAATACCAAAGGTGATAGTTTTCTGTAAAATAATATTCTTTAAAATATTGTGCATTATCAATCTCACAAATATTAAAGTAATCAAGCATAAGTTCAATATCTCTCGTAGCTTTTGATTCTGTTTCTGATACTTCACTACCACTATCATATGGGGGTTCTTCGGGTTCTTCGGGTTCTTCCATATGTTCATTTTCTTCCTCTAAATGTTCGTTTCCTTCTTAAAATTGTCTATATGTTGTTGTAGAACTCCAGATACAATTACCAAATTTTCTATTTTCATAAAATAATAAAGATCTTTCATAAAAAGTTAGATCATCAATTATTTGGACATTTATATTACTAGTTTCTCCATGATTAATTTGATTTATTGTTATAATTATTACTCGTTGTACGCTAAAGAAAAATAATTTGAACTCATAAAAATCATACATGTTTGTTACTCTATGAGGATAATAAACATATAAAACTAGCATTCTATTACTTCTTTGATAATTAGTCATTAATTCATAAATTTATGAGGTAAGAGTAAAACTATTATTATCCATTGTTCATTTTAGCGATTTTGCGATTTAAAACAACTAGTATGAAATCAGGAGTAGGGAGAGATTTCAACAAAAATGGCCTATCATGCTTCTGACCTAGTTAAACTTCTTTGAGTTTCTATGTACCAGTTACTATCAGTGGATAAAATACCTCTGGTATGCACCATGATTTCAATGCTCCTTTTACGTTCCTCCCATCTCAGGACTACTATACTCTCCAATAGAGCTTCATCTAAGAGATACGTCTGGAACAACTAGTAGCACTTCAATACAAACAACCACAACATAGCTTATTTCCTTCTACTATGTGTACAGCCTAACTATAGAAGGTTACAAATGAGTATTTTTGCAAGATTCTTTAGGAAGAACCTTACAAAGCTCTCCCTGTGAGTGAGACTAATTATCCATACCTTATATTGTACAATAGTTTAACAAGAAAGATATTCTTTATTGACTCCAGACTTCTTACAAGCCAACTCTCCTTACAAGATTTTATGAAATTTTCTCTCTCTAAAATTCTCTACCTTCTTCCTTACTGAGCCCCCCTTTTTTTATAGAGAATTATAGAGAAATGGATGACTTTACATAGTTACAATTATTGACTGCTTACATCACGGCTTACATCATAGGAAAATAATTGAGATAGATTCGCCACTGCTTACATCATTGTGGATTACTCTAGAAAAAGAGATTCTTCGTGGCCGACATCATCACATGATCCACATTTGTGCTGATGCTCCATCTTCATCAGACTACAGTAGTATCCAACTGTTTATTCTATCATTGTCATTGCTCCTGTAGATAGTATCTGGTACTAGCTGCCAAACAACTCATATTTATCTTATGGGTGTTTAATTTTTGCTATATTATACATTATTATTTTATTTGGATCTGGGTTGTCATAAATCCATATGTTGTTCTCTTGGTTTTATGTCTTTTAGCTCACAATACATGTTTCAAAATCTCATTGCTCTTATTTCTAGGATTAGTTTCTCAAATTCCTCAACTTTATATGGTACAATGTTGAATGCTCCATTGATCATTTGGGTAGTCATCCTTATTTTTATAACATGTTCTGCTAGAAGTTCTTCATTTTCTTCAAGATAATCAGGGATTGTTGAATACATCATGACATATATTTTTGAAGCATTTGTGAGGCCAAAATAACTCTTGGTTGCTTTATAGATTTCTCCTGGCAAGTGAATAAGTTATAGAAATTCTCTTGATGGGTAAATGCAATGAATAAGTTCTCTTTCAAACAAAGCCCAGGTTGTTCTTGGGTTAGCTCCTGGTTGGATGATTGCCTTATTTATATGTTGTTGTGATATGGTTTTGATAAACCTGTTCACCTCGGTTACTTGGCATAATTTCTCAACATATTGTAAAAATAATATTTTGTTTGATATTTTGATAGGAGATTTCTCGGTGATAAGTGCCTCCTTGTATGTAGTTTTATTTGAAGATATATTTGCATCTTCATTTAAGGAATTAGTAGATTCGTCCAGTTCACTAATTTTTTCACTAGCATTGTCTACCATAGTTTCTGAAGTTACATGCTCACTTACATGCTAGTAGAATATACTTTGGAGTCCGCATATTTGTAACCGTAATTGATTAAATGCTCTCTTTATTTGCTACATAGTTTCCTTGAGGAAAATCATGTCATGTTTTATTTGCTGAACTTTAGTTTCCAATAATCAATCAATGAAACAGTTAATTCCTTGATAAAAGAATCAGCCAAAACATTATTTTTTCTTTTATATTTTATATTGTAAAATCATATTGTGCTACTTCCATTTGCCATCTTATCAGTCTTTTATTGGATATGGTTGGGTCAATTATTTTGTTTATCCATGATTTTGCTTGAGTATTATCTATCCTTACCATGAATTTTATATGTATTATAAATAATTCAAACTTTTTTTATCACTTTTAAGATCGCTAATAATTCCTTTTCATTTATGTAGTAGTTTTGTTGGGTTTATGTGAATGAACCACTAGTGTATCTTGCTAGTCTTTCCTCCTTTTCATTTATTTCAATAAATTTTAACACTGCTCCCTAATTATCTTCATATGCTTTTGTTTCTATTATCCATGTAATCATAATTTACTTAATTTTGAAGTTTGTAGTTTTAATATTTTGAGTTTTTCTTCATCTTCTGAGGCCCGTTCCCATTTTTTGAACTTTTTAAGTTTTTATTGTAGCCAATTTGTTTTTGCTGACAAATTTGGTATGTATCACCTTCTTTAATTTAGTAATCCAATTATAGCTTGTACTTTTCTTTTTTTTCTTTTAAAATATTTGGGAATGTCTTTAACTTTTCTGCTATATGTGGTTGTAGTTATATTCCTTCATGTGATAATTTTGTTCCTAAAAATTATATCTCAGTTTTAAACAATTCTATTTTTTCTTTTTGATGGTATAATACTTGCATTTTTTAAATATTTCTATGAATTTTAGTAAATTCTCTTTATGTTGTTCTTCATTTTCGGATCCTATTAGAACTACATATACTAGTATAAAGTTATTGTATTTTTCAAATATTTTTATTCTTGGACTGTTTTTATATCCAAAAGGTAATACGTTTCATTCGTAAAATCATTGTGGTGTATTGAATGTTGTTAACTATTTTGACTATTATGTTAGTTTTATGCGGTAAAATTCTGATTTACAATCAAATTTAGAATATAATTTTCTTCTTCTTACTGAATTTAGTAGTATCTGCATATCTGATAGTGGATATCCAAATCTTTCTGTATTTTTATTTAATTCCTTATAATTTACTAACATTCTAGTTTTACCTTTTTTTTCTAAATGTTTTCTTAATATGAATGCTGGTGATGAATGTGGATTTTGTGATTTTCTTATGTAATTGTTTTCCATTCGTTCTTTTATATGCATTTTGAATTCTTCTAAATCTGTTGGAGTATGTCTATTGCGTTTAATTTTTATTATTTTGTTCTTATATATTAGTTCTATATAAACTGTTGATTTACTCAAGTGCCATTTTGCTAAAGGGTCTTCTCTACATAGATCTTCCAGTTATTTTTTGTAAATTTTTTGTGTAAATATTACTTGTATTCTAGTTTTATTTGGTAAATATTGGTATTCACCACGCTGGGCTGAAGAAACTCTGATATATGGTAGGTCGGTTCTAGAATAAGGTTGTGTATTCTAATTGCTATTGCTTGGTGTTGACAATGTGTTATAAATATAACCGATTTATATGATATAGTTACGATAGTATTGTTGGAAAAAGTCATTTTCTAATAGTTTATCATTATTTATATCATCAAACTGGTATATTATTGATATTTTTAGTATGTAATTTCTTATTTGTACAGTAACATTTTGTTGATACCTATCAAGTATGACGCTTTGTACAGTTAATTCAGTTATCACATTTTTATTATTTCCATCTTGTTTCCATCTTGGTATTATATTTTCACGGCATAAACTAGTGCCTGCTTAAGTCACTATTAGACCATGATAGTTTCTTGAATTGTATCCTTCGTAGACAAATTTTGTTAGTATGTATAATGTATTTTGTATTGCTCTTAATGGATTTATTTACACAATATTCTATTTATTATTATACTTTCATTGTATACTATTTTTTTTAAGGAAAAGGTGGAGTATGACCACCTTGTTTCATTAATAGGAAATTAATGATACAAACCCAGATAACTAGGCCAGAATATAACCTACAGACAGGAAATAAAACATACATGAAGCAACATGACCCGTACAAACAAGAAATCCCTCCAATAACCTTGGAGGGTGGGCCGACAAACAAGCTCGGTCCAGCAAAATTGTATGTACGTCAGTTTAGCTTCGTACACTACCTTCACGGCACATGCACACCCACCTGAAACTAGTCTGGCAGGATTTGAACACCCGTCGATCCCTGCCTTCTCCTCGCTGGGGGACCCCATCTTTGGGCCTAAGCCCCGCAGGCCGACTTATGACACCACGCCACATGAACAAAAACCGCACCCTCCCACCTTCTCCACAACTTATCCTACAAACGCTTCAATAGCTCCCACAGTCTCTACCAAAGAAATAGCCGTGAAGAGGATACATTCACCTGTAACGCCCCGAATTCCAAATAAGACCAAATTTGAGATTTCACAGGATCTTTACTTCACTTCGTACAATTTTACAAGGAAATTAAATTTTTTTTAATAATACATCAGAGTTCATTACACCTTTTTTTACACAGCGGAAGAATACAACAATGAAATAAAATAAAACTTGTACAATTATAACAATGTAAATCATCAACTGCATCATAACATCTTCATGGCAAAGTCCATTACCTGCATGTCAAGATGTGGGCACGTCAGTCACTTACAACTGACGAAAATGTTATACTTGGCTATCCTCTCTATGCCGTACATATAACGTTCTCATCACTTTAGCAAACCACAAAAATTGAATGAACAGTAAAGTGTTAAATTGTGACTACACTAAACATGTAAGTGTATGTGATGTCTTAATGCCTAATGCACACATTCTTATACTAGGATGACACTAATGCACGCTTGTTCGGATTCTATGCATCCCATACTACATAGGTCCGAGGGCAAGCGCCTACGTACTCCACAATACAGGGTTCGATACCTCGCCATGACAACTACCTAGTAATAAGACAATGTTTAAATCATTCCACGAATTTGAATCCCAACCCCAGAGTCCACCACTGACTGTTATAACAGATCCCACATCGTGTGAATCATCCCGCAAGTGACCCTCTAGCCCCGGTATACGTATATATATTGAAGTATGGCAAACTATCCACCCGACTACTCAAGATCCCGGAGTCCACCGCTGACCCGTCCTCATAGTCCCGAATTTAAATATAAAAGCCCGTCTCCCACGGAGCAACCTTAGTCTACCAATTGGGTTTATAGCCTCGGAGTCCACCGCCGACAATATAGAGTGTCTCACTTACGTTTGTCCAGGTTTACTACATCTTCACTTATGTGCCTAGTTAAATAGTTCAAGACATGAATAAATTTCCAAACCTAGAATTAGTTTTACCTCCTACCGGACTTAATCAACATTTATCGAGATAGCTCCATGACCATATCTCAAAATTGCATCTCAAAATCTTTTATTTCAATAGTGCTGGTACACGAGGTCTTACTAACTCTAAATCACAATTTCTCATGTACAAGAATCATGGGTATTCATACCCTTTAATAAACATGTCTTCAACCTAGATATTTTCATCTTTCAACTCATTCACAAAATACACATAGTCTCGTCATCATTCATGATCTAGTTGTTTATTCATATTCTTTTTAAACAAACATTCCTTTCAAGAACACAAATTTCACCACATAAATTGTTATAACAAATCTAAGTTATCACAATGTTTCAATTCATTATAAAAAATATTTCTTAAACAAGATACAAGTGTAATTTACTTTAAAAGATAAATTTACAAATTACTACTTTTCTTTTCTTCACCACAAAGTGCTATTCTCAAAATTTTATTTCTTTTTTTACTTCAAAATATACAAGAAAAACTATCTCTTAATATTTTCACTTCATTTTATATTAATACCAAAGTTTTATTTCGATTCAAAAGCCATTCATGTTTAAAACAAAAATTATCAAAAAGCGAGGCCTGGGTTTCGAACCCAGAACCTGCGGCCACATAGAGCTGGCGCCCAGACCTAAGCCACTAGCCGTTTAGTCCTTTTGGACTTGTGGCAACTTTATATGCCGAAAGGTTCTTATGCCGATTCTTAATTTCGGGATTAATTTAAAAAGATTAAAAATAAGTGTAACTATCAAGTTTCAAACCCAAGATCTCTTTCAAAGAATGCTCTATATTGCACTGGCTAACTAGTAAGGCCAAGTGTATTTTCTGTTTAGGAAAAATATTAATATACTTTTGTTTAACTATTCAGAAAGTGGTTCTTTTTCATGAAACTTGTTTATCCAAGATCAAGTCTTTCTAAATATTTGAAATAACTTTTTTTTCTCAAAAAAGTTTCTTTAAAAAAATAGTAAAATACAAATTTTAAATTCTTTTAAGCCCTATTTTTATTTTTCTTAGACAATTCTTCTTTTTAATTTACACATAAATTTGTATTTCTTAAAACTTGAAATTTAAGAAAATAGTCTTCATGAAAAATCTGTGTATTTTCCTCTTATACAAATTGGGAATTTATAGCATGCCAACAAGTCTCAATCATAAGAATTTCACGAAAATCTCCTTCATGAAAAATTATTATTTTCAAATGCGACAATGCAAAATATCCATATGTCAACACTAACAAAATTTTACTTTCTTCTTTCTTAGTCAATAGATCCTAAAGCATGTCTTGCATATGATATTCATCACTAAAATTTCCACATACTCAACAAGTACAAAAATTGCAATCACATTAACATGATTCATGGTATGAAGAATTTCTTCTTTTTACTTAGCATGATATCTACAATCACAACAAGTCATCCTCATTCAAAACATGATACCCTAGCATGAATTTTATCTTATAATTCTCATAACAATATCTTCTTATACTACTCTTTTTAACATGCATATCCCTACAATTAGAAAGCATAGGATCACTCACCTTAAAATGAAGTTTGAACAATGAAAAGAAAGATGGAACACCACTTCTAGCTCCAAAGCAACTCCTAGCTCCTAGCAAGACTTCACCTCCTAGCAAGAGCTCCTCCAAGCACAAGAACTCTCTTACTCTCTTTCTTTTCTTTCTTTCTCTTATTTTGATATTGTTTTGGTGCAAAAGAGAAGTAGGAAAAGGGGTTCTATTTATAGGGTTTTGTTAGGGTCTAAAGTGCAAAATTCTCAACCTAATAACTATTTCTTTTAATTCTTCCAACCCTTCATTTTCTTAACTCCTAACTCTTCACCTTTCCAACCTTGCAAAAACTCAACTCCCATAAACTCATCCTCTTCCTCTCCCCCACTGGTCTAAAACCGGCCTATCCCTATGCATGAATCCGGTCAACAAATGTGTGCATGCACACATGCACATACAAATTAAGTACAATTTTTATAGTCCTAAATGTGTACTAAAAGTTGTAACTTGTCATGTCTTAGTCCAAGCTCAACTTAATTTAGGATTTTACTAATGGGCTTGTCCCATGGGCTCTCTTCTAATAAATTAATTTAATTATCCTAGTGGGCTCTTCTCTTAATGGGCTAGAATTTAATTTTTAGGTCCATGGATTAACTAAAAAGACTAACTAAAATTATGCATGCTAAAAATAGATGATGAGAGTAATAAAATTTTGCACGTGCATCATACGTACAAAAATAAAAAAAATGCATTTTTAATTTAAAATAAAATGTGGGGTGTTACATCACCTCTCTCACGATTGTTCTTTTTCCGACGATTTCTCACCAAACAACTATCTCGCTCACCCCACCAAAAAAACACGCTCCAGGAGAGAGACGTGGAGAGGATACCTTTACCTCTCTCATGCTCTTGCTCTCTCATGCGATTTCTCACCACACAGACTCATCTCAACTCTTACTCCCAACGAGGAAAGAGGCGACGCTGTTACGAGAGAGTGGCCTAAGTTGGAGGAAGCTCAATATCCTGATAGTAGACACTATCAAGACTGCATCGGCAGCATCGTTGGACACCGAAACAAGTGAGCGCACATCACGGAGGGACCCCCTCTTTGGGCCCAAGCCCCATAATCGTGCAATACCACGTGCAACACAGTCCCCACCTCCCACAGCAAACAACCACCGGCCTGGCCCCATGGGCCCCATACCGAACCACCGACCTCACACACATGAGCCCCAGATCCATGGCATTCAAGACAACATGCGCAGGAGGATGTTCTGGCACGACATAGTCGCTCCGCAACCTGAGGAGAAGAGAAACAAGATTTGAGAAAAGATTGGGTGTCGACGACTTCATCAAGGGAGGGGGACGCCGTGGAGCTCCGTCCAGGCTGCGGAGCTTCGTCGAAGCAAAGGAGCTACGTCGACACCGTGGAGCCACGTCGATGCGAAGGCGGTCGTCGTCTGGAACCGGCGACTTTGTCAGGGTAGGGAGACGTTGTGGAGCTCCGTCGACATCGTGGATCTCCGTCGATGCGAAGGAGCTTTGTCGACGCCGTGGAGCTCCATCGACTCCGTGGAACCTCGTCGACACGAAGGAGCTTCATCTTCAACGTCGCGAAGGAAGGTAGGATGGGTCGCAGCGAAGGTGGAGGGATGGAGATGGGGGACGATGGGGTGCCGGGGGGGGGTGGCGCTGAGGGATAATCGCCGCCACCCCAAGGGGTTTAGATCTAGGGTTTTTTGGGGTTCTTTTTTCAGATCTAGTTTCTCTATCTAGAATTTTCTAAAGAGAGAAACTCACTTGAGGTACTTACTTTCATTGTATAATGTTATTGTGAATTTTTCTTCTTGTATTGAATAAGTTTGTACTGACGTAAGAAAGTCATATTCTAATAACATTTCTTTAATATTGTGATCTGGATCTACATGTAAATGCAATAACATTTCATTTCTACCATTTATCCTTAGTGGTAGTATTATTTTATGGACAATTGGATATCTATTATTATAATAGTCTAAGTAGTAATATAGATTTTCTAATGGAATTAATTCTGATGTTTTTATATTTGTTTGTTTAATATGTGAATTAGTAGCTCCTGTATCTACAAGGACTATGTCTACTCTATTTTCCACTATCATAATATTATATTTCTATTTTAAATTGATTATTATTTTGATTGTCTAATATATATATTATTGGTATTAATTCCAATGCTTGTTATTTGTTTCTTATTGTCAGCGATCTATTTCCGAACATTATTTGTGCCACTTTTCCTTTTGCAATATCTTTTGCTTTATTAAAGCCAAATTCTAAATAATTTGGTATAGTCATTTCATGGCTTTCTCTGGCTGGTTTGTATCTTATAATTTCTCTGGCTGGTTTGGTATAGTCTTAAGATTATCTATATTTCTATTTTTTTACTTCATGCTTACTAGTGAAAGCATAAATATTTCTTATTTGTATACTCATAACCTTACTCCTCTTTATCATTTTTATTCCTGATAATCTGTGGTATATGACTAGACTTTTGTCCTTATTTTCTTATGTCATACTTATAGAGAATTTGGGCTTTATTATAAATTTTAATTTTTTTGGTATATTAGGTTTCCTTGTACTATTCCTATTAAGGCATATTGTGCACTTGATATTATTCTTTCATCCATTAGGTATATTTCTAGGGTTGTAATTATTCCTTCCTTAAAATAATCTTTTATTATTATTTGCACTGGTCCTAAATGTATGTGTCTTAAAAAAAAACTCATTTAATTTTTTTCCATTTCCTATCTTAATTTTTTCTATTATTAATGGAATTATGGTTTTATCTCTGCGCTTGTTCAATGTCTATAGGTTGTTCATTATTTCTGGCTATAATGACGGTGTTCTTGTTTCTTTCAAATATTGGAAGTTTAAATATCTCTTTTGGGTTTATGTCTAATTTGGTTGCTCTTATTTTATTGAATTTCTGTATGTCAAAGCTCATTCTTTCTCTTACTTCTTTATTATTTTCTTCTATTTCTAATTGTTCACCTATTTTTGCTATTTCTGTCAACATATTTATTTCACATTCTTCTGTTTCATCTTCACCACTTCCACTATTTTTTTTTCCATTACCATAATTTCCTCATCTTCACTAATTTCTGACCAGTCTTCCTCATATTCTATGAGTTCATAATTTATGTTATTCATCTCTTTAATTTCTTCTAAGTATTTTACATTTTATTTTTTTATTCTCTTAGGGCAATTTGGTGATATGTGTCATACTTCTCCACATATATAACAATTACATTTCTTTGGGTTTTTTTGATATTATTTGTTTCCATTTATTCTTTTGAAGTTTCTTTTATAGGGTTTTTTATATCTCTTAGAAGTTTATTTCTATATTTTGTTTTATATCTTTGGAATTTGTGTTTACGTCTCTTTGTATAATTATCTTTACTATTTTAATGGGAGAGTTGGGGTTTGTAACCAAACAAACCCTAACTTTGTAACTAAACAAACACATGCAATACACATCCAAACTAAATCCAACAATATATACGTGTACCGATTTGTCACCCAAATCAAAACATTCAAATATAAACTTTTTTTATTCGATATATATCCACTTAATTTAATGACTATACTTTTAGTAGGCGTGCATCGCACGTACATTATACTAGTAGTTATTATTACATCCCTAATTGATTTGGCCTTGCTTCATCACAACAAATTTTTTGTTTATATGTTCTATAATATTTAATAGTTGATTTAGCTTCTTGACATACTTTATCTCTATAATTTTTTACAAATTGTGTCATATACCCTAAAGTATCTATTTATGGTTTTACTTTCTCGTTTACGTATGCAGTATATATGTTTATACTCCATGGATATGGTAATTTTAGGGAAAATGAGTCAAGGATTGGACCATTTTTTTTTCTTTTGTGTGATAACTATCTTGAAAATATTCTCTGGATTCACATGCATAGTTATTAAAATAACACATATCACAAACTTTTAGATTGTTTATTAGTCTCCATCTTGCTTGGTTCTGTTTATATATATTATGTCCTTCTATTTTTTCGTAGACACTAAATTCTGTTCTTATTGCTTTCTCGTAATTTGTAATTATTTCTTTTAATCCTAAGGTTCTTTGTGCTAAAATTTATTGTGTACCTTTTGTCATCAATTGTTTTTGTGTTCCGGATATTACTTCTTTATTCCATTGTTAATCCATTCCATCATTTCGTTACTACTCTTATAAAAGTTGTTTCTATAAATTTCTTAAATGTATTTCCTGAGTGTCTAAATTCTACTATTAGGGATATTTTTACTCATTCTTCTATTGTTCTATCTAAATCTTTTACACAGTCTAACTCTAACTATTCTCTATTTCCTGTTATTCTTTTTTCATAGTGTTTTGTGGGTTCATATTTTGGTTTTTTTTCTTCTTTTCTTCTCCTTTTCCTAACCTACTTTTTTCTTTATTTGTTATTTTCATGGTAGGTTATATGGTCTTTTATTAGGCAGTGGTCCTAAGCATTCGTACATATTAGTTGAAATTTCTGTAGATTTTATTATAATCTTTTCTTTCTCTTAATCCATTTTTATTTCTTCATTTATATATCTAGACTTTTTAAGGCTTCCTCTACTTCCCCTGAATTGACATTGCCATTAAATCTTCTATTTCTAAAATATTTATATTAAGCTTTGTTATGGCTTCTAATTCCTTCATAAATTCTTCTGTTATGTCTAGTTCTTTTTCTGTGTCTTCTGTTATGTATTTGCCTAGTTTTTTTATGTTCTTATTTATAATTTTTAAATATTTTCTTATAGTTCCTACAAACTCTGGGCCAATGTAATCTTCTTCCAACTCTTGAATGTTTATCATTTAAATTTCTGATTGTATTTTTGAATTTAATTTGTGTTTTAATGTTTCTACCTTTGGACTATTAATCATACTTAGCCTAATATTATATATGCTAGTAGGTGTTGGTAATACTAACTTGCTTCTTCGTTTCTATAGTCCAGTACCATGTATGATATTTATTTTTATATTTCTTTAGGTAGTTTTTTACTGACTCTACTTGTACTACTACTAAATATTTTAATATTTTCTTATCACTTCTATGCTTTCTTTCTATTAGTTTGCTATCAACGTATCTTATTTTAAATTTTGTGAGATTTTCAATCTCAATTTCATTATTTTCTGTGAAATATCCAATTTTTAAATAAGGTAGTAAGTTATGCAAATTTTTAGTTTTAATATTATGTAAATATCTTCAAAGGTAAGGTTGTTTTTGTAAGATTTTCTTTAGCTGGCCTTTCTCTGCAAATAATTTGGCTAGTGGCCCATATATGCAATTAATTTCTCAAAGTGGCCTATATGTGAGAATCACTCCATTAGGTCATCGTCATGTTCATCAAAATGTTAGTTTGTTCTTGAAAACGTCCTGCCAGACTAACCACGCAGACAATCAGATAAACGATCAATTTAAGACCCTTTCCCTTTTTTCGGTTGGACTATATTGATGTTGGATCCAAATCCAGAACCTGAAGTTCATTGAGTGACATGAACCGCTAAGTGAGCCTGACACCTGTAAACTACCTAAAGGTACATTCCAACCCAATCCAAACCCCTTCAACATCCAGTCGATAAGGCTCTCTAGATGTCTGTGCACAGGGTCGACGCTGAGTGAGGCCAGAATGGTGGCCGCCTCGGATCCCCAATTTTTGCACATTTATATATATATATATATATATATATATATATATATATGTGTGTGTGTGTGTGTGTGTGTGCGAGAAGTCAAATTGTACATTTTTTTAGGCTCTGAAATTTATTTTTTTTGAGAATTCGCCTCGAGCCCTTGTGAGCTCAGAGATGGCACTGCCTGTACTCAACAAAACACCCTCCAAATTGTAACAGCTGCTGGTTGAGAAACAAAACATAGTGAAAGAGAGAGTTATGGCACAAGCTATGGCTTCAATGGCTGGCTTAAGTGGCTCCTCTCCGGCTGTACTTGAGAGAAGCCGCCAACTCAGTGGATCGAACCTACTAACGAGCCACATGGGAAACAGTAGGGTGGTGCTGAGCACAAGGCTGATCTTGAGATGCCCTGAAATTTATAGGGCCTTGTGTGGAAATAAAAAATGGAGCTTCTTTATATACTCTAGTACTAATTTTACTTTGTTTACACAATTGTAACTGTTGAATCTTATATATTTATATAAACAACACAATGAGGGGGCCTTCATGATTTGTAGGTCTTGTGCGGTTGCACAGGCAAGCCCACCCCCCCGAGTAAGGGAGGCCGCCGCCACGGTCCCCCAATTTTTTTCCTCTTATAGATGTAGTTATGTATTTTGTGCGTAAATTAAAATTACAATTTATATAATTCTTTTTAAGGGTCCCCAAATTTAATTATTTGAGCCTTTATATTTAAAATATATATATATTTGGGATAATGCTAGATTGATTTTAATTTATTTGGGTTTTTGTAAATTTTTTGTTGATTTATTGGTTGAATTTTCTCTTTCAAGATCTTCATTATACTTCAAATTGTTTGCCTTTAACAATGTGCATTTTTTTGTATGTATGTATGTGTATATATATATATATATATATATATATAGGGAAAGGCTCCGTTGCACACTGGGCTAGTGTGCAAGCCCGTGCGCACTCGCCGTGGGCCGTCCGATCCAAGATCTCATCTTGATCAAGATCCAGCGGTTGAGAAGCATTCCGCTACTCTGCCTAATATGGGGGGGGGGTATAATCGTAATTCCCCCCCCCCCCCCACTGTCTATCTGTCTCACTCTCTCCCTCTCTCTCCCGCTCATCTCTTCATCGATCGAAAAACCCTAGCCCCCTTTACGACCCATACTCCGATCCGATCGCCTTTCCCTCTCTCTCCCGCTCATCTCTTCATCGATCGAAAAACCCTACCCCACTTTCTCACCCATACTCCGATCGCCTTTCCCTCACTCTCCCGCTCATCTCTTCATCGATCGAAAAACCCTAGCCCCCTTTCTCACACATACTCCGATCGCTCATCTTCGGCCCCCCAGTCCCTTCCGCTCCAACTCTAGCCCCCTTTCTCACCCCTAGATCGGAAAATACCCTCTATCTCCCCCTCATCTCAAACCCTAGCTGCGAAACCCTAAAGGAAAAACCCTAGCCCCCTTTTCCCCGATCGCTTCAGCTGCGATCCCCTTTTGTGTTTCGATCCTGTTCTTGAGGCTATTATCTTACTCGATTCCCCATTTTCAGTGAAGGTAACCCTTTTTTTTGAAATTTTTTTTTTCTGTTTTTTTTTTATGGTTAATTTTTTTTTTAGAATAGCTCCAATCGGCACCAAATTTTTTTGCACAAATTATACCCCCCGATCTTGCTACTTTTGATCTTGTTGCTACCGTCGAATTTGCTAATGTAATTTTTTTTGAGTTAATTGCTACTGTTGAAATAGTTTGCTAATGAGATTGAATAACATTTCAATTTTGGTACAGGTATGGACTTAGGTGAAGGTTGCTCACAATTGGGTGACAATTTTTTACATGTTGAAGAAGGTGAATTTACCCCCACGGTTGAAGAACATCTAATCCCTAAGATTGGTATGATTTTTGAGACCCTTGAGCTAGCAGAAAAATTTTATGATAGCTATGCAAAATGTTCGGGTTTTCAAATGCGTAAAGGAGGTAATAAATTGAAGGATGGTCAGGTAGTGGAAAAAACTTTTTTATGTAATAAAGCGGGGATGACGAAAAGCAAGACTAATGAAATTAGAATTGGTACTACGTCCAGGACATCTTGCAATGCATTGGTTAGGGTTAGATTAAACAAAGAAACAAATTCATGGTCTGTTTATTCTTTCCATGAGGTGCACAATCATGCATTCACCACACCCGGTCGCAGGCATTTGTTGCTGCGTAATCGCGCTGTGTCAAGTTCAGATAAAATCATAATGGAGCAACTTGCGGGTGCAAATATTCCCACATGCAAACAAATGCTTTATTTTGAAGGTTCAAGTGGGGGGTACGATAGGGTTGGATTTACTCTAAAAGATGTTAGGAATCATGAAAGAGATTTGAGGGAGTCATTAAAAGGTCACGACGGTCAGATGTTGGTAGACTTTTTTAAATGGCAAAAGGAAAAAGATCCTTCTTTCTTTTATGCATTCGAGCAAGATGAGTCCGGTAGACTGTCTCATTGTTTTTGGGTTGATGGGATTGCTCGTTTGAACTATGAGGTTTTTGGTGATGTAGTTTCTTTTGATGCTACACATAGTACAAACCGTTATGGTATGTTATTTGTTCCATTTGTTGGGATCAACCATCATTGGCAGTCTATTTTTCTTGGTTGTGGGTTCATCCCGAATGAGACTGCTGCATCTTTTGTGTGGTTATTCCAAACTTGGCTATGAGTCATGAAAAAAGCTCCCGTTGGCATTGTAACGGATCAAGACCGGGGTATTGGTGCTGCAATTCAACAAGTTTTTCCTCATATTCGCCATAGATATTGCATATGGCATATTTTAGATAAAATCCCTTCCGAGGTGCCTCAATTGATACAAAATCCCAAGTTCATGGAAGCTTTTAAAGCTAATGTTTGGAATTCTTATGACTGTGTCTCTTTTGAAGAACAATGGAAGGCTTTGGTTGTCGAATTTGGGGCTCAAAACAACAAATGGTTGAGTGATATTTTTCAGATTCGTGAAAAATGGGCCCCCGTATACCATAGGTCTCAATTTTGGGCGGGTATGTCTAGTAGTCAAAGAAGCGAGGGAATGAATTCCTTTTTAAAGAAACACACCCAAAAGAAGTATTCACTTCATGAATTTGCCTTGATTTTTGAAAGAGTTATTTGTAGGCAAAGAGAAGAAGAAGTTAAAGAGAACCACCGTACACTAGATAGGAAACCCAAATTGAAGACCGGGTGGTATATGGAGGAACAAATGGCTCAAGTCTATACTTTATCAATGTTTTTAAAGTTTCAAAAAGAACTCAAGGAAAGCCTACTGTTTAATGTGAATTTATTGGAAGATGACGTGAATACTGGCAATACTTACTACACAGTGACATTCATTGGTAGGTCGGAAAAAGAGACCACCATTACTTACTCCAAAGAGACTACATATGGGTGTTGTTCATGTTGTATGTTTGAATTTGTTGGCCTTCCTTGTAGGCATCTCTTGGCATTCCTTAAATATTCAAATTGTAATGAACTTCCCAAACAATATATGATGAGAAGATGGAACCGTGAAGTTATTAGAAGAAGCTACACCCCTATTAATTTTGGTCAAGCCGATGGCAATAATAGCGAGAATTTTGCTTCTCGCTATTGTGAGTTAAATAACTTGTCCAAGCAACAAGTTGAGATTGGACTCTCTTGCGATCAAGGGTATGAGTTCATGCGTGATGCTATGATCAAGTCACTTGAAGGCTTCAATTTGATTGCGCCCGAAGGGTGTAGTGGTGGGGCTAAAGGTAGTGGAACTTCACTTCATGGGAAGCAATTGGTCTTGTCTCAAGTATCGGTGGAAGAACCGCGCCAATGTAATACGAAGGGAAGACCGAGTGGGAAAAGATTGAAACCAATGCGGGAGAAATTAAGAAAGCAACCTAGGAAGTGCAATTGTTGCGGGTTACGTGGGCAAGGCCATGATGCGCGAACTTGCCCAAAGAAAAAAGAAAGGTATTTAATGTTATTTATGTAAAAAAGAAAATTGAAGTCATTTTATATGCACTTATTTATATTTTATTTCATAGTTCTGCTGTTTAATGACTTTTAGGTGTTATGTTTTTTTGTGCAGTGACATTCGTGCATTCGAAGAAGATGATTTGAATTCATCTACTGAGGGAAGTTCCGAGGAATTTCACGATAGTAACAACTGAGGGAAGTATTTCATTCCTAGTCATTTTTGGTAAATATTGATACCCTATATATTTTTTTGAGTACGGGATGAATTGATAGGCAGTGATGAATTTATTTTCTTGTTTACCAACTATATATATATCGGGTTATATTTGCTGTCCGTAAACATCTTTTATGTGCAAACTACTTATGAATGGAATTTGGAAGAAAATGACTTTGGCTTTGGCTGATATGAAAATACTAGTTACTTGGCTTTGAACTGATGCTGAGATGCTGATGCTGCTGATGCTGAGATATATCTGCTGTAATCTCATTATTTTTACCAACTATATATATATGTCTGGTTACCTGGCTTTGAACTGGTGCATTTAATTGAGAAACTGGCTTTGGCCTTGGCTTTCTGGGAACTGATGCTTTGGGTTCGGGATGTCTGCACAATCAGTGTGCAACGGATCCTTTCCCTTTGCATATATATATCTGCAGTTTATAACACCCTTATGCAAACTACTTATGGTTGTCTTATCTTCAACTTGTACCTGCTCATTTCAACATTTGTAGTGACCAAATTTTATTTTGTTTTGGTTTCACTGGTTGAAATTTGGCTTATATGAATTACGGATGCATTTAATTGAGAAATTGGTACCACATGATTGGGATTGTTAATGTTAGGCGTCTATTTTGGCGTGGCAGTCCAACTGCAGCCAAATTTGACTACAACATCACAGTCTCATGAATTGAAGTTATTTCTGAGCCTACTTAAATTCAATTCATGAACACAATCATCCTGTACTTTTTGCTATTACTCTATGGTATCTAATAAATCTTTATAATTGCTCTTCTTGATTGCTGATGCCACTGATGCTGCAGATGCTACTGATGGCACTGCTGGAACTGATGCTGATGAAGCTGCTGCTGCAGATGCTGATGAAGCTGCTGTGCAGATCCTGATGAAGCTGCTGCTGCAGATGCTGATGAACCATCGAGGTATTGAATATCAAACTAACTGTATTCAAATTTTACTGTCCTCCTCAGTTTTTTCAAATATGAACCTTGCACTCACAACACAAACTTATTTGGACTGTCCATTGCTAACCACCCTGAGAAAAATTGTCTACTGAGAATTACTATGATTATTTTGATTATTACTTATTTATTTACTTTATGAGAGAAAGCATGACTTGTGAGGTTGTGTACTGTATGTAGTGCCATGTATGGTAATACAAGATAGAGCCCTGAAGCTTTTATTTAGGATTTAGGGGCTAATTAATTTCTTTACTGCTTAATCTTATTTTCTCCATATTCCTATGTCCTAGCAAGTAGCAAATTGTGCAGCTATATATCTAATTTAATTTTTAGTGCATCAACTTGGCTCTTCCACAACCCAAAGTTTATCTAATTTTGTTTATTTTGCAGTGCTTGTTCGTTGATCTGAAGCTATTCAAGTGTATATATGCAACAAAGCAACGATAAGAATGGATTCATTAACAGAGGGATCGCATATCAAAATTGTCTACATTTGTATTTCATGTAGGGTGGAAATCCCTTCTATAGATTGTCCATGATAAGGGAGATGTGGAAATTATGCCTTTTTAGTTTGCACCATGCGAACTAAAGCCCGTGATTGTGAGTAAAGAACATATCTAACTGTATCATGCAGACTCCACATTCTTTTTTTTCATGTTTGGATGCCCAGGTGAATCTGTCCAGGGAATCCATGAAACATGATTTGATGAATTAGAACTTTGAGCAAATGTATTCTGGCAATGGAATTTGCATGTTTTGTACTGTTCATTGTGTTATTAATGGAATGTGACTCTTGGCTTCTTAATGTGCTTTTATGTTTAATGGCTTCTTAATGCTGATGCCACTAATTGCTCTTCTTTTTGGTTGTGATAGAAGTTTGGTTGCTGATGCCACTAATTGCTCTTCTTTTTGGTTGTGATAGAAGTAAGATGAAGTTTGGTTTGTATTTTGGTTGAACTGATGCTGAAATGTCCGGTAGACTGCACAGTAAGATCTGTTAGATTGAATGAATCATCTGTGGGCGTGTGTTTAATTTTTATTTTGTTTGAATGAATAATGACTTTTATGAATGAGAATGAGATCCAAATAAGATCGGTTAGATATGAATGAGAATGAGAATGAATCATCTGTTTGAATGAATAAGATATGTTAAATATTGCATATGGCATTGTGGAGGGATCGCTTTAGCTTGGGTAAGATGAAGTTCTGCTGGACCGACCGACTGTGAATGAGATCCAAATTCTCCTGAAATGTTCATAGATTGAGAGCTTCTCCTGAAACTATCTAATCCTACCAAAACACAGTTACATTGAATTGTGCCTAATCAGAATTGTAAGCCAAATTCTCCAACTTTCAGTGAGAACTCACCGAGTCTCGGATGCAAGAGTATTGGGACAACTCAACTGGAGTATGATAGAATGGCAATGTTCCTAACTAAAACTGAAGTTTGAAAAACATAGAGTTTGCCAAGTACAACCTGAATATATTGGAAATAATATCTTCATAAATACCTGAAATTTCAAATGGGCTTTTCAAGTCACAAAATATATCAGCCATAATCATCAACTATAGCATATACATCAGAAATCACATGTGAATAAACAAAGCATAACCCAAAAGAATACAAAACTGAGCTTTATATACAAAACTGAGCTTTATAGACCAGCCAAAATCAAATACAAGCCATGATCAAGTCAATTGAAGTGAATATACAAAGCATACAAAGTATCTTGCACTCCCAAGGAAAAAAAATGCTATCAGCCAAAATCAAATATATGCCATGATCAAGTCAATTGAAGTGAATATACAATGCATACAAAGTATCTGGCACTCCAAAGAAAAAATCAACTATGAGCCAAAATCAAGTATATGCCATTATCAGGTGCCATTTGCTGCATCTCTGCATCTAACAAGAAGTTCTCACACTGTCATGTAACGAACATTCTACTGTTGCATCTCTTCATATGAGTTTGTACAGAGCTCACCGGAAAAAAATACATAAAGTTAGATGAATTTACATCAGATTTATTAGATAACATGAAGCAAAGATAACAGACAGGATGATTATGTTCATGACATGAACTAAAGTAGGCTCAGAAATCACATGAATTCACAAGACAAGGCTCTGAAATGATCTTTAAAAGCATTTTGACTGGGGGAGCATAAATGTATCAAGCATACGTGTATTGGTCTAGCACTATGGCTGCAGTAGATTGCCACGCCCAAATTGCTGCAACCATCACAAACCCCCACCTCTTCCAAAATCAAATATATGCATTCCTTCAAAAATCACCAATACAGTATAATCATAGCTCACATATTTTTCACAATTTAAACAGAGCTCTGAAATAATAACACAGCTCAATTGTAAACAAATCCCAACTGTCATCCTCAAAAAACCAACAGCTTGAAGATTTTTTTTACCATAATCTAAAAAAACTGCAAATTAGTTTCTCTAATCTATCTCCCAATCTCATGATCAGACTAAACCAGTTTTGATCTTGATCTCCCATATCTATTTTATACCCCCCCCCCCCCCCCCATATTAGGCAGAGCAGCGGAATGTTTCTCAACCGCTGGATTTTGATCTTGATCTCCAATTCGAATCGGACGGCTCACAGCGAGTGCGCACGGGCTTGCACACTAGCCCAGTGTGCAACGGAGCCTTTCCCATATAGGGAAAGGCTACAAAGCATACAAAGTATCTCATTCCGCTGCTCTGCTGTGGGACGTCCCTTTATTGTATCAGAAAAAATCAATTGTATCAACCAAAATCAAGCATATGCAATGATCAAGTCAATAGAGGTGAATATACAAAGCATACAAAGTATCTGGCACTCCAAAAAAAAAGTCAAGTATCAGCCAAAATCAAGTATATGCCATGACCAAATCAAGTGTGTACATCAGCCCAGTAACTACCTATAAACAGAGAAGGAAAGAACATATTTGACTTGGTAGTGGGGGAAACAATAAATTAAACCTGATGTTCCATGCACTCATCATTGCCTATCAATTCATCCCCAAAATAAAATACAGTAAGGCATCATATTTACCAAATTTCATGAAACAAATACTTCCCTCAGTTCATATAATCTCGTCACCGTACTCGGTACTATCTTCAGTAGAGGAATTCACCTCCTCTTCATTGAATGCACTCCTGCCATCGAAAAGATGAAGCAAAATTAAGTCATTATGCAGTACTCCTAAAAAATTAACTCATTATGAAATACAATATTTTGATGAAAAAATAATAATCAAGGAGGAATACAAGAGTGAAGAAAAATCTTAATTAAGGCTACACTTGATTATTATTTTTTAGGAGGAATACAAATTAATATCTTATTTACAAATCAAATATGTATCACAGTATATAATCAAATAGCTATCCAATAAAACATCACCTGCTTGAAGATTTTTTTACCATAATCTAAAAAAGCTGCAAATTAGTTTCTCTAATCTATCTCCCAATCTCATGATCAGACTAAACCAAGTTTTGTCACATTCATTGGCAGTATCTCATTAACTTCAGGATAATCAATCATTTCTTATAGTAATCCAAAATGGTAGACTATTATTATGCCAAAGCAATGTTCTTTTTAGTTAATTAATTAGTAAAAAATTAAGAAGATCAGAGAACACAAATTTGAGTTGGAAACTTTGGTGGGTAGGTCCACAAAATCCTCAATTAGTTCTAACTTCGCCATTAGCAAAGATTACATTGTTATTCATTTCCACCTGTATGAAACGTATTCTTAATGGTAGTTGATTGATCCTCTCATTTTTCAATTGATTGATTTATGACTATCTTAAAATGTTTTAAAATTATTTTTTGATTTCTCAAACACGGCCAAGAAATAAAATTGAAATAAAGATACAGAGAAAGTTTACTAATTTCTTTGTATCTTCGAGCTATTCTCACAAAAAAAATCACCAAAAAAAAATATGAAAAAAAAATAAATAAATAATACCTTCACTGAAGATTGGGTGCCTTCGATTCCAATATGAAAAGAGCCTCAAGAACAGGATCGAAACACAAAGGGGGATCGCAGCTGAAGCGATCGGGGAAAAGGGGGCTAGGGTTTTTTCTTTAGGGTTTCGCAGCTAGGGTTTGAGATGAGGGGGAGATAGAGGGTATTTTCCGATCTAGGGGTGAGAAAGGGGGCTGGAGTTGGAGCGGAAGGGACTGGGGGGCCGAAGATGAGCGATCGGAGTATGTGTGAGAAAGGGGGCTAGGGTTTTTCGATCGATGAAGAGATGAGCGGGAGAGTGAGGGAAAGGCGATCGGAGTATGGGTGCGAAAGTGGGCTAGGGTTTTTCGATCGATGAAGAGATGAGCGGGAGAGAGAGGGAAAGGCGATCGGATCGGAGTATGGGTCGTAAAGGGGGCTAGGGTTTTTCGATCGATGAAAAGATGAGCGGGAGAGAGAGGGAGAGAGTGAGACAGATAGACAGTGGGGGGGGGAAATTACGATTATACCCCCCCACTATTAGGCAGACCAGCGGAATGCATCTCAACCGCTGGATTTGATGTATGGGGCCCCATTTCGGGAGATTACCTCGGGCACCGTGAACTCAGGGCCGGGCTTAGGTGAGTCGACTGAGCATTGCTATCGTTAAAGCCCAGCAATTATTTGAAGGAGAGGCTCAGACTAGCCGTTGAGCTGTTCTTGGACTGGTTTTAGCTGGATTATCTGTCGGGTCGTTAGTTACGGCCATGTTGGCAGATGCCAAGTCCATTAAGTTGGGCCGAACGTCGTCACCATTTGTTGGACTCCGTAAGTTCTTCTTTCTTAGGATGGTTTGTGTAAATCACCACAGGGAGGTGAATAGGGTGATTCTGCAAAAATTAAAAACTTAAATAAAATGCGTAAAGTAAAGAGATAAAGTTAGAGAAAGCAAACAGAGTAAGCACGCAAGACACAATGATATAACGTGGTTCGACCCCCAGGTCTACGTCTACACCACATACTTGTAGCAATTCTCCGCCACAAGCATTCCACTATACTTGAAACTCTTGTACAGTGATTCTTAGAATTTAGCCCAAGAGACCTATTACACCCGCAAGACTTCTGCAAACAAATTCCACAAAACTCACCGAAGTGGAAGAAAAAAAAACTCTCAAGATTTATAACGATCTTGACTGAAGAAAATAATAACACTCAGGTCGTTGATTGAAATATTATCTCAAAAGAATTATAATTGCAAGGGATAAAAAAATACTTAGTGAATTTGCCTTTATTTATTGAGCAAAGAAATGTATCTTTCCAAAAACGAAAATATATTTCCGAAATAGTCAAAACTGTACGCAGACGGTCGAACGTTTGTTGAACAATCAACTGTTCATCTTTTAACTGAAAGTCGAGCGATGACCAGTCGACTGACTCATCTTTTGACTATGATGAGCGGTCAATTGTTGCGACGGTCGACCGACATATTATACGGTCTACCGCTATCGTACAGATTCAACATTAATGTGGCAATTCATTTTATATTCTTTCCAAATACTCATCAATCAATCAACGACTCTTCACATAGTATTTTCTCACACAAAAAATAAATAAATAATTGATTATTGCCAGCTTTCTTGAGGATTCTAAGCACATATTTCTTGTGCTGCAATCTTCTTTGATATTTGCAATCTTTTCGATACTTTCCGTTTTTGCTTGATTGCAAATCATTTTTGTATCTTTATTATGATTTTCATTTCCCTCAAATTCTTTGAAACTCAATTGAAAATATTAGTTATAAATGATACGTTTTGTGCACACCAAACTTAAGATCAACAATTTGTTCTTGTCAAGATGAAGATGCATTGTTCTTTTACTCGAAAATAATTTATGCCGATATATATTAGATAATAGAAGGCTCATGCATTATATAAGAACTGGAATATTTTGCTAATGGAAGTTTTGAGGATACTAAATTCAAGTTTGGTTCTAGGCTAGGTGAGCAGTTATATATTTCTTAAAGTTATATGTAATTAAGAGCGTTTCCAACTATCCTAGCCATTTTGGCTCGCTAGAATTGGTAAAATGAAGAACAACTGAATAATTTGGCTAGCGAAAAAAATTCTCACTCCAACCATACTAGTTATTTTAGCTAGCAATAAAAAAATTTGTTATTATTTACTAATTCATTAAAGCCTAAAGAAAATGCTAAGCAATTAATAAATAATTAAAGCCCAAATATACAAACCGAAAAAACCAAGCCCACTTTTTAAAGCCTAGGAAAAAAACAAAGATCGCGATTTTCTGATCTCACAATTTCTGAGATGCGATCACGATTTTTTTTCTTTTTTCTTTTCGAGTGAACGAAAGAGCAGAATTTTTTTTGGCATGCCACTGCTCATTTTTTCAACCTCGCCAGATCTGACGAGTGAATTTGAGATATCCATTTTACCAAGTGGTTAAGCCAACCCCATCGGAGCAATTTTTTTTCCAAAAAATTGTTATTTTAGCTAAACAAAAAGATATAGACAGTGTGGTTGGAGATGGTCTAATTAAGAAGATTTTTTGACCAAAATGACCCACTTTTTGAAAGTTTTTACCAAAACGATCCACTTTTGAAAGTTTTTACCAAAACAACCCACTCGCTACTCAGAGAGCGAGGTTTGGTTGAAACCTCATCGCTATTTCAGTTAGCGAGTGTATGATTTTGTGCTTCCCCACACTTGTGCAAAAAAATGGAAAAACACAGTTTACACGCGTTGACTGTGATAGCGTTCATATATATACTAAACTCGCTAACTCAGTTAGCGAGTTGTTTTATACCACACTCGTTTACTCAGTTAGCGAGTGTCGTTTGGGGATGGTTTAATAGACTAGTTATTTCAGATCTGTCTCACTTCATCATACTCTCTCTCTCTCTCTTCTCGCCCAAATCAAGAGGAACCCAAAAACCCTAGCCTCCAATTTCACGAATTTCCCAACCAAATTCGTCCAAAATATCTCCAAATTTACTTCATCACTATCAACCCCCTCTACTCCCACTCTAAAAACCGTAAATCCTACACCGTCGTTCCCTTTTTTGGTTTTTTTTGTGAACGGTGAAGAGGAGAGTGGGACTCGCGTTGAAGTGTCTTTCGTGAACCCTAGATCCTAAAGTAATGATCTATTGTTTGGTAAGTCTTCATCCGCTTAGAATAGATCTAGATTTCAGTACCATTCTGTAGTGTCATTGGTTAGATTTCATTAAATTAATTGACACTCTCTTAATGTACTAAGTTGGGAAATTTTTAGACAGAATTATGTTGTTGTTGTTGGTGGTGGTGGTGATGTTGTTGTTTTTCTTTTAAATCTGTGTCTTGTTAGTTCTGCCAATAGTAACATAGGAGAGGGAAGTGTTATTATTTGAAATTGAGGTTTTTTATTTAGTTTACTTAGTTTTGAATCACTGATCCAATGTTTAGATTACAAAGAACATACAATTGTTAAATTGAGATCTCTCAGTTCTTCTGCTTGGATGCCTTCATAGATCATAGTGTTTAGATTACACCCATAACACTTCAATTGTTACTTGTTGGTTTTTTAGTTTTTGTTGGTTAAATTTTACTATTTTAGAGTATGCAATTATGCACTTAAAGTACGCAATTCTATTATCTGAATATACCACATCCATAATTGCAGGGTTCTCATCGCTATAAATATACCACGAACGTGGAATATTCATGAACAAGGAGAGAGTAGTAGACCCCCAAGTAACCGTAGTCAAGGGGGACCCCGAACCTGTTATGGACGACCCCCGAATAGTGGTCGTGGCAGTGGACGAAGGCGTCCAAACGTAAGATGATTGTATTATTTCGATGAATCTGATTTTGGTTTAATGAATGAATACGTTGTAAAATTGATGTGCCTTGTTATTTGTTATGTAGGTTGAGACGGCTCCACCTAATTTGCCAAATCAACCCCCTCCCCCCCGTCTTCTTCCCCAAATCCGGTGGGGCCTTCTTCCTCTTCCCATCTTCCACCGGTGGTTCCGTCTACCCTCCCAAATCAACCTCATCCATCTACTTCCCAAAATGAGGTGGGGACCTTCATTAGCCCATGTTCTGCCGGTGGGTCCCGGTCTTGTCGGCCCAAGGCTGTTAACGTTGTAATCATAGCATTGTTTGAAGGATGTTTGGGAGGGACAATCGAAGGAATGTACTTTTCGGTGGCACGCCACTTTGCCGATGCATCCACGTATACACGACCTGTTAACAAATTACGGGTTGTACGACATCGGTCTCATGAGTTCTATTAAGGCGGACTGTCCTCTTCTAACTGCCCTTCACGAATGTTGGCGTTCGGAGACACACTCCTTTCATTTTCCAGTAGGGGAGCTTACTATCACACTTCAGGATGTAGCAGTGATCATAGGTCTTCCCGTAAACAGACAGGTCGTAACAGGTTCGATGGACTTCGATCCAGAGTATTTGATCACAGAATATCTTATGGTAGAACCTGATCCTAGGGCAATCGTAGGGAAGTCTCTAAAATTGAAATGGTTGAAAGATACGTTCGCCGATAAGTTGAATGATCATTCGAGCAACATCGAAGTGGAGTGCTACTACAGAGCGTATATCATGTCATTATTCGGCGGTGTAATGTTCCCCAACTCCACTGGTATTTCCGTTCCCCTTATGTACTTACCTCTAATCGCTGATTTAGGAACCGTTGGGACATATAGTTGGGGTGGTGCTGTGTTGGCAACATTATATCGGAGTTTGTGCAAATGCGCTCTTGGTGTTAGCCAAATGAACGGCCCGATGTTGATGTTACAGGTGTGGAGTTGGGAACGTATGCATATCGGCAGACCTGTAGTCAGTAGGCAATCATCTAAGTGGTATCAAGTTCCCAAAGATCCACGCATGAAACCACCACAGGGTGTATACTGGACCGGATCCCTAACATGGAAGGCAAACCCAAATCGATGCTTGACATACTATAGGGATGAGTTTGATACGTTAGCAGACGAGTGTGTCAAGTGGGAGCCTTATACAACGGAATGTTTAGTGATATTGCCACCCCTATGCACGGTGAATCCTGAGTTGTGGTTGACAAAAGCTTCAACTATCAACTTCGGCACAGTTGAGTCATATTTTGTCAATAGAGTACTTCGACTGTTCAGCCTTCGTCAAAATATACAGGTCGCAGAACCATTCAATGTGGATTTGCATGGTATTACCGGTATGGGTCGGCAACCCGGTCACGATTGGGCCCGTTGTTTTAGTGTACACGTTGATGTATGGAACAATCACCATTTTGATAACGTGATTGGCAATATTCCACCTTTTGATGCCGATTTTCATGGACAGTATATGTTATGGTATCGGAGAATGACTAGACTCTACATATCTCCTACATCCCAATTGCCGGTGGGTGTGCAAGTACCAACCCAGCGACGAGCTGCTGATCCGGCTAACGAACACTCCGTACATTTGTCAATGTTTCAACCAAAGTCAACATCGCTTTGTGATATCATAAGTTTTAGTTTATGTATTAATTCCATTTTACATTACACATATACATCCCGTAAGTTTTAGTTTGTGTATCTTATTCTGCTAATACATGTTATTTGTTTGTTTGAAGATGACCCATACATGGACTCAGGCAAAGGAATGCACAAAAGTTCTCAAAAGTAATGTTGCTGAACCAACAAAGATGTTTGCAAGGAAAATTTTAAGTTCGAGTCGGGCACAGGCTGACCTAGTTGGCGAAGAAAATAGGTTAGACGTCCTATTGTCCGGTCTGGTTCATCAAACGGGTCGTCGAAAGACAATGGCTACACGACCTTCGTATCGCCATAGAGAAGTGGGGGGGGGGGGGGGGGCACAGGGTCCGAAGAGAGGAGGAGCAAAGAGAGGAGGAGCACGGCACGGAGGAAGAAGAACTTGATGATGACAATATTCCTCTATCTGCACTTACGCAACTAACTCCAATGCGTCCCAAACGAACGAGGAGAGCCCCAGACTTGTTCACCCCTGACCCATAACTTTTGTTAGTCTAAGTTTTATTTTTAATGTGACAAATTGTTAACTTGTAATTATGTTTAGATTGAATTTCAGATATGTGTCTGGGAATATTAGTGTGAGATATGTGTTTGAGATGTGTTTGAGAATATTAGTGGGAACTTGTTCAGAGATATTCTGGGTATTGAGATAGCTGATGAAACTGTGTTCGGGAATATTAGTGTGAATTGAGTTGTATGAAGGGAAGACTGAACCATATTTTGAAGAGGCTGTGATTTTTAACCAAACTCATTAACTCGGTTAGCGAGTGTGGTTGAATGAAGCTCGCTGACTGAGTTAGCGAGTGTCGTGTTCCCCAATTTCCCAGACATGAAAGTCTCTGGAAAGTGAGAAATATAACAGTCGCTAACTCAGTTAGCGAGTGTGGTTGTATGAAGCTCGCTGACTGAGTTAGCGAGTTTGGTGTTCCCCAATTTCTTAGAGACATGAAAGTCTCTGGAAAGTGAGAAATATAACAGTCACTAACCCAGTTAGCGAGTATGGTTGTATGAAGCTCGCTGACTGAGTTAGCGACTGTTATATTTCTCACTTTCCAGAGACTTTCATGTCTCTGGGAAATTCGGGAACACCACACTCGCTAACTCAGTCAGTGATCTTCGTTCAACCACACTCGCTAACTAAGTTAGCGACTGTTATATTTCTCACTTTCCAGAGACTTTCATGTCTCTGAGAAATTGGGGAACACCACACTTGCTAACTCAGTCAGCGATCTTCGTTCAACCACACTCGCTCACTGAGTTAGCGACTGTTATATTTCTCACTTTCCAGAGACTTTCATATCTCTGGGAAATTGGGGGAACACCACATTCGCTAACTCAGTCAGTGAGCTTCATTCAACCACACCCGCTAACTGAGTTAGCGAGTTTGGTTAAAAATCACAGCCTCTTCAAATTATGGTTCAGTCTTCCCTTCATACAACTCAATTCACACTAATATTCCCTAACACAGTTTCATCAGCTATCTCAATACCCAGAATATCTCTGAACACAGTTTCCAGAGACATATCAGAATTGTTCACATGTACAATCCCATTGTTGGTGTTACAAACACACAAAACCGAATTTAAAATAACATAATTTCATAGTTAGAGTTCCAAAAACACACCCTTTGGAACTTAATATCTCTGAACCACAACACACTTAAAATGAAATAAAGGATACGTAACTTGAAGAGCTTAACAGACAACCTAACTGAAATAAATGCGAAATATAATTCATACATGACTTTGTGAAGTCAGACTAGATTGTTTACGGCAACGGCGCTTATTGTGACCTTTCAAACCGCATCTGGAACAAGTCATCCCTGTAGCATTGCTCAACCCGTCTCTTACATCCATATCATTACGAATTCTAGTGGTCTTTGGTCGTCCTTTCCTACAACAGCGTAGGCTCGTATCAGCAATGAGACATGGTCCACTAAATGTAGGCCAATATGCTCGGTCTAGTATCGGATGGAAGGTGGGAGCCCATGTATGGGATAAGACACTAGTGGAATAAAACGTGTCAACAAATGGCTTGTAATCAATTGCACGATATGTACAAGCCGCAAGCACATGAGAACATGGAATATGATATAGCTGAAATTTTTGACAAGTGCATGTTCTACTACCCAAATTCACGTTGTGCAAGTTCCCACCCTTTAAATTGCCACCAACCCTTCGTATACTCGTCTTGACTGAAAAAAGACCTGGTTGATGATGAAACATTGTGACCTCATGCAAGTTTGCTCTCTCATGGCGGACATCGATCAAATCTTGAACCCTTGGAGTGAAAATTTTGCCTTCAGCTATTAGTGTGTTTGCTAATTGCAGACGGGTTACGAAGTAAGAATTGAGACGGTGAAAGATCATTTCCACAATTGCAGTTACGGGCAAACTACGCACACCTTTCAAAACCGAGTTGAAAACTTCGAATAGGTTTGTAGTCATAATTCCATATCGACGACCTCCATCATCATGAAGAGCCCATTTCTGAACTGGTTTCTCCTTCAACCAGTTAGCCGCCTCCACATTGACAGTTTCTAGCTCAGCGAGTTTACTATAGAATTTTTTTGGTTGATGTTGGCATGCTATTATTTTAACTTTTTTCCTCAAAGCTTTGCTACCAAATTTTGTAAAGAAATTTGTAGCAAAATGTCACATACAATATCGATGATATGCATTTGGTTCGTTCCATGCTCCATTTTGCATCTCCATGGCAGCCAATATACCTGCATGACGATCGGAAATAACACATAACCTATCCCGATCCGTGACAAAAAAATGAATGCAGCTCATGAACTAGTTCCAAGTATATACACTCTCCCCATCAATTATCGCAAATGCAAACGGGAAAAGGCTGTCGTTTGCGTCCAGTAAAACCGCAATTAACAAACATCCCTTGTATTTTCCATACAAGTGTGTACCATCAATGCTTATAACAGGCCTGCAAGACTTCAACCCTTCAATCGAAGCACCAAAAGACCAAAATACTCCTTTGAATGTTTCATCGCCGGGACCAGACTCATACTTATCCCAATGGACAACAGTTCCTGGATTTGCTGCTTGTATGGCTGATAGTAGATAAGACAACCTAGTATATGCTTCTTCAATGGTACCAAATAACTTCTCAATAGCTTTTTGTTTTGCAATCCAAGCCTTCCTATATGAAATCTGATAATTGAACTGTACTTTGACCATCTCAATAATTGCCTCCGGTGTTATTCCTATCTGGCCTTAACGACATTCACAATCAAATTGCATATAAGTTTACCGTCAACTTTACTGTGATCTTGATTCAACGTGGGATCCAGACAAGTGTGCGGCCCTACAATTTTCTTCACCACGAAATTTGTCCCACCCTTTGGAACGATTGCATGTAAACTACGCGGGCAATCGCCCTCACTTGCGACTGGTGGGATTTGCACCATCTCCTCAATGGTACGTTTCCTAGGTGCCAATTTACATTTCACGGTATATAGGATGGGTGTAGATTTCAATGTGACAAATTCCCGATGTTTCTTGATGGAGTATAGCTTTACCGCATGCTAGATGGATTCTTTACTTTGAAACTGCTGCCCAATGTATAATTCGTCGATGTTCGATGAACCGGACGACTCTTGTGAACCTTGATTCACCCTCGCACTTTGTGACATCTCCTCGGTAACATGAAAATTAACATTATTAAAGGCATCACTAAAGTTAACGTCATTGTCGTTCTCCTCATTTACATTAAGATTTACATATCCATCGTCTTCCGCTTCGTCATCATTTTCTACACTCTCATCAACTTCATCGTCGGTTTCTTCATCTTCTTCATCCTCATCTAACAATTCATTGTTCACGGTAGCATTTTGAAAGATTCCATAGACATTGCCTGATGGAACATAATCTTGAACCAAACTAGGTTGACTGGGCAATTCAACTTCTGTAGGATTCGGGCTTGTTGTATTAGTGAACGTGTCTTCCTGTGGGGATGGTGGGATTGCATGTGATGTTTGAACTGGATTTGAACTCATTCCATGTGTTGGTAATTCTCGTACGGAGCTTGAACTAGGATTAGCATGTGGTCGGGCATTACTAATTTGGATTTGCTGAATATATAATTCCAATGCGCACCAACTATAATTTGGATCAACTGACCTAGCAATCATGGACTTCAGAGTGTTGTCATTTACTACGGGCACAGACATAAAATACTGACATTCACCTTTACCAGCTACATATCGAGCTAAAATTTTAAAATTCCATTGATCTCTACCCCAATTAGTCACCTCATAAATTTTCTCAACTAATTCTGCCATTGTAATTGTACGGGGTGCCCGAATAATTTCAGGATCAACAACACTATAACAACAACCTATCTTCGCATCACGAATAATTTCACCACCAAAATAAATCCATATAGGAATATCATAATCCATACCTATAGATATTTATACAAAAATGAGACGCATAATCTAATCTACCAAAGCATAAAAGGGCAAAGGCTATGCAAATAATACCTTCCCATCGTTGATCGTGAATATTCACCAATTCGGGATCTTCGAGGATGGGTTTAGGGTTTTGATAGTGGGAATAGAGAAGTTTGTGAGTGAGGAATTAGATCTGAAAAGATTTTGGACGAATTTTGTTTGTAAAATAACGAATCTGGGAAACTAGGGTTTGCTCGTTTTGGGTTTCTTTCCGATTTAGCAAAAAGAAGAAAGGATATAAATGAGGGAGAGAGAAACAACATCTATAAAAAATTCTCAAACGACAGTCGCTATCTCAGTTAGCGAGTTTAGTAGAAACTAGCTCGCTAACTCAGATAGCGAGTTCAGAGTCAGGAATTTTCAAAACATTACACTCACTAACTGAGTTAGCGCTAACTGAGTTAGGGATTGTGGTATAAAAAAACTCGCTAACTGAGTTAGCGAGTTTAGTATATATACCAATGCTATCACAGTCAACACGTGTAAACTGTGTTTTTTCATTTTTTGCACAAGTGTGGGGAAGCACAAAATCATACACTCACTAACCCAGATAGCGATGAGGTTTCAACCAAACTCGCTATATGAGTTAGCGAGTTGGTCATTTTGGTAAAAACTTTCAAAAGTGGGTCGTTTTGGTCAAAAATTCAATTAAGAATTGGTTGTTGCTTAGTCTGGCCAAAGAGTAAGGCAACGCGAATTATAAGTTGGAGTTCCTAATTCACTTCGTACTAGTATTGTACACGTGCTTTGCACGTGAGAAAATTTTTTTAGGGGGGGAAATGAAAAGAGAAAAAAAATTACCAGCACGTGGGGAAATTTTTTTTAGGGAGGGGAATGAAAAGGGGAAAAAAAATTACCAGCATGTGCGTTGCACGGGTTGGATTATGGACTAAGGCCTTCTCCCATTATAGTAGTAGAGATATAATGTCCATAACCGACCTTTTAGATCGATTAATTTTCTTTGTAATGTTTACCAAGGACAGATGACTCTCACCTTCACACATTTTCCCTTTCATTTAAGCATCTTGTTCAGGATTCGACACTTCATAAGAGTAGAAAAACATAGTTCATATCTGTGAGTAGTTTTACAATCTAAGAATTTATTTTTTTTTGGAGATAACGAATAGAATGGAACGATTCCAGCCTTAAATATATAAAAATTAAAACAAAATTCGTTACAAAAACAAAGCAACTCAGAATACAAATTTTACAAGAGCTAAAATAGAACCGCCAAAAAGAAGGGGACAGACACTAGAAAAGACGCCAGCTGAAGAAACGGCAATGGAGGCCATTGCCTCGCAGCTAGGCCAACAACAACAGACCAGTAGGGACGTAGCGTGAAGTGCCCGCACGAAGAGCGGTCCCTGAGAGCTCAAGAGCCATCGAATAACAGAAGTCGATCTCGAGCCATCCAATCGGACATAGGACGCCTCAGGCTTCCCAAGGGCACCAAGACTCCCCCGATTAGGTAATCCGCCTCAATCCCAACTCCACTAGGTCGAGATCAGGTGGAAACCACAGACAAAATCCGATCAGAGGAGCATAGCAAAAACAAACACACAAGAACAAGAGCTACACCCGATGGAGGTAACAGACACATAAGAAGCTGTACTACCCCCACACAATGAAAAGGGACAACAAACGGAGAAAAACACTTCCACAAAGACATGTTAATAAAGCAGCTGAAGTAAGGAGCCACACACAGAAAGTTAGCACCCACAATCCCATCCAATACCGAAACGGGATAAAAAAACCTAAATAGCAAGTCGTGAAACCGCTAATCACTCAGAACGACAGAATTAATGCAAACAATAGCAGTAATCAAGAAACCACGAAAGTGATAAAAACACACTCTGCATCCTGTACCAGTCCAACATCGCAGAGAACACTCACCGACTAGGGTGAGAGCTATGAAACAAAACCTAGCAAGAAGAGTGAATCCTCCTCAGGCAAGCAACATATGTCCTAAACCACGGGACCGCACAGACAGTGCCAAGAAACACCTATAAATATCTGAACCAATTGCAGAGGTTATACCAACCAGTATGGGAGAGTGATAACACCCGCACTCTTCAGGACATGAAGACCTAAAGAAAGCAAGCAAGAAAGTCAAAGCAGCAGCGCCTGAACATCATTCAAAACCAGACATATCAGGCCTGACAAACACAAGAGATAATCTTAATACAATAGCGAAGTAATAGCTACAGAGCAGCAAAATATCAAGTCCGAAGACAATAGAACAGAACCCAACATAACACAAAAAGGAGCATAGCCTTAATAACCACGAGGCTCTAAAAGAACAAAATAATGTACCCATCCTCATTCCGATGGGTTGGAGAGCCAAAACAGTGGTGAAGGGGGCGATCTATCTCCGATATCAACCAGAGTCCTGCAAAGAAAACAAGAATAAATGTGAGGGAGAAAGAAGTAACAAGGAAATTAAGGAGGTAGAAAATTATAAAAGCGGTAATTAGAAGCCCCTTCGTCGAGGCGTTGAAGGTTGAGGGCTTCAACCTTAGCTTGAGGTAACGAAGAAGACCATAACTTAGAGAGGAAAATGAAATCCTCTAAGAGTTTCTCCATGGGGCTAGAATAGTGGGAGAATAAGTGGTTGTTTCTTTCTTTCCAGATGATCCAAGTGATCACCATAATGAAAAGATCCCAGGAGGAACGAAAATCCTTGCTGACATAATTGGTCCTCCAATCTGTCCAGCTAAACAGGATGGAGGGAGGGGATTGGGGGACTTGCCACGCATACAAACATATCTGCCAGAGAGGATGAATGAAATTACAGTGAAGAATCAAATGATTAATATCTTCATAGGCATTGAGACAAAAGGTGCACACCTGGCCGATGGCTAGGTTCATTTTGTTCGGAATCTTTACAGTTAAGAGTTTGTTGTTCATAGCCAACAATCTAAGAATTTGAAATATCAAAATGTCTGGGGAAAATGTAGCCATGAATCTTAGCAATATCCACACCTGATGCATACACTTAACTTTCTTCTAATAGTGTTTCGCCTATTTATTTGTTAATTTGTTATTCCCTATCCAACAGCTGGAACACTGAACTCAGATCAAGCGAAGAGATATCAAACATCCATTGAAAGATAGTCACACTCACTCCTGCAGATGCCGCAGCTAGAGCTAAAGGGTCAGCGACAGATATCCCAAGTGTGAAACCTTTGATCGACAAGCAGGCATGGCCATACGTCCAGAATGACGTTCCGCCTTACGGGCTCTTATCTTCGTCACGACCTCAACACCGTTATTGCTGCAAAGCCTAAGGAAAAGAAGAAAACCCTGAAAGACCTCACCAAGAAACTCTATGACACCATTGAGATATAAGTAAGCTAGCTTCCCTGTTAAATTTAATCAAATTTTCATCAACTAATTTGGGGATCTAAATTAGTTCGGTTCGATTATTTGGTCTTCTTGTGTCAGCTTGACCATGCTGCAAAGATTAAGAGCTGGGAGGAGGCAGAGAAGGACTATGCAGCAACCAAATCTGCACCCGATGATATTTTAGCCAAGCTGGGGTAGTCAAGAATGAAGAATGGATTGGTGCATTTGACAGTCGTTTTGTGTCTCTTTTGTCTGTAAAAATAACTGGTCATGTCGTGTGATTAGTCCAAAACATTTGCATCCAAAAAAGTTTTTTTTAAAATTTTGCAACATGTTTCAGATCTAGAAGCCTCAAAGACACAGCCCTAAAGGAATGGATTTTGAGGAAGAAAGGATTTTAAATCGTTTCATATTGTTGGTAAATAGCAGTGCATAATCCATTATGATGAAATTTCAAGCATCAGAAACAAGAATCATGCGTGAAATATGGATACATACCAAATCAATGAGTCAAGAGCAACCCATTAAACCTAAACCTGTCTGTTTGTTCACAACGCACAATGTATGCATCTGATACTACATACCGCATGCATCTTTTCCATTGCTGAACATGGATTGTTCTTGTTGCTTCTGAATCAACGAGAGAATACTGATGGCATCATTAGAACTATTCATCAATCGGATTGGAAACAAACAATGAAGAATTGCGTTAAAATGTATACAACTCAGCATGGTCCGTAGACAAATTGCAGAACCATTATATTCGATAGCAATACACAAATGTATGGTGAATTTCTTAAAATGAAAACCGAACCACTGGTTATTTGGAAAAGAAAGAAAGAAAAAGGGGGGAAAAAAAAAACTGTCAGTATGGCCCATAGGCAAACTTCTCATACTTCAATTTTTACCACAGATAAATCACTAAATAATGTCAACTCAAAATTTAGTTATTTGCCACACTGCAGCAGACTGGCCAACCAGCCAGGACTAAAAGAAAGCATGCAAAAAAGTATAATACTAACAGCACATGTTGTCAGTGCAGGCTAAATGTCTGGAGGAACGACAAAATTATACATTACCTTTTGAACAAACACGCTCAAAAAGTCTAATGCCAATGCAACTTGATACGGTGGCAGCCACTCTTTTTATGATATTTATAAATTCTCTCCCTCTCCTCCGTATCTTTGGTGCTCTATTGTTTGCCATGCTTCCGCTATTTTATGATAACTTCAGTGATCCATTCTGACAAATATCTAACAAAAGAGGATGACAAATTTCGTTATGCCGCTGCAATCTTCAATTCATCAGTGCTTCCTTCCTCAATCTGTTTTGTCACTTCTGTCTGATCACCAACAGTGTACTCTTCCGTCTGCTTCTTTCCCGACGCTATTCTTCTCGCTTCTCTGCGAGCCTCCTTCTTGACGAGCTTGAGATCTTCAAATCCCTTTGTGATATTGGCTTCCTCTTCAGGGGAGAAGAAACCTACTTGCAAGTCTCCAAGCTCAGCATACATTTTCTCAATCTTAGCCTTCCAGAGTATGCCCATCTCGGTATCCATCTTATGATAGGGGGTCTTCAAAAGGTACTCATCAATTCCACCAGCTTTGTCAATGCACCTGAGTGCATGTGTAGTCACTTTGACCTGGATATGTCGGTCATGGATATAGCTAAACAGTCGTTTCTCCTGTACGTTTGGCTTCCATGTCCTTCTTGATCTATAATAACATCAAACAGTAAAATATAAAAACTGGAAAGCTAGTATCTCCAAAATAACAGCGATTTACCTTAACAAACTAGTTATGTACGAAAAATCAGGAAGTATTTAAATGATAACATTTGAAGTTACATTACTGCCAAATTAAGAGCCGAACAACATCTATGTGAAAACATAAATCAGAGAGATTAAGATTAAGATTAAGAATCAACACAGTGGGTATGATCATACTCCCAGAACAAAGGGAAGGAAAGAGGAACAAAATGCCAGCTGGTTTTACTGCAGTACTTAACATCCATACTTGACACATGTACTTAATCTACATTTGATCACTTGCTATTTGTCAACTGAACCAGATGTCTTCTTTCTTATCACTAATTAGTGCATCGTGCTTTTAGGACAGCTAAACCTCAACACTCGGAATTTTACTGAGTCTAGTTTTGTCACCTAAGAAGTTGCTACTTCTGTCATTGGATGCAGAAAAGTTTAAACTTGATCGTCCCAACAAAATTGTGGAGCTACTACTCCACTAACAAACTAAACAAGGAAATGGACACGCTAACCTGGCCACAATGTGATCCAAGACTCTGACTCAGAGCATATTTTAAGATAGATGATAAAGATAGTTTTGTGTCACTGATGTTCGTGTCAGGCACAGTAACAAAAATGATGTTTTCAACCAATCCAACTCTCAATTAATGCAAATAAAGAATAATATGACCATTGGAAGATGAGAAGAAACTAGTTGTTGTGTCACTGAGCGGGTAGAATAGTGGGCACGTGGCACGGTGGAATGCTGGTTGGAGGAGTACATGTATGAGAGAGAAGCTGCAACTGATGTGTATATATAACCTAAGCGGAACACACTAAAAAGTGTCATATTGCGTGTCTTGCACACACAATCTATTATAAATTTATGACTTGGCAAGAAGGTGATTTGGCAAGAAGAGTACACGTAACTTCATAACTATAGAATTTAGGTACAAATTGCCATATAAGACGATAAGTAAAGTTTATGTTGTCAACTATACCTCCGGACATTTAATGCCAATGCTCAAAATTGACAAATCGGATGATATGCCGGACTTCGACATTGAACAAGAGACCAAATTGGGAACACACTATAAATCCAATTCAACCCACATACTAAAATTACAGCTTGCACTTCTGCAGAGGGTAATATAAATAGTATATCATGAAAATAAAGGGCACTAGAAAATTGAAATATTAAAATCAGGGCCAGGGCGCTATGTAGATTTTTGTTTTATAATGTATAAATTATATTTGGTGTCTGATTTTCTGTTTTAATTTCTGATCAATATTAGCCATTGTTCATCTAGCTACTAAAATAGTAAATAGACATTGTTATCCCCTTCAAATAGTCTTTCAAATCACTCAATCATCATACGTCTATCCCTGCTATCCTTTAATAAACATCCGAACAGAAACAAAACCTATGCAGCACGGAAAAATCTACTGCACTGCTAATATAAGATGATGAACAGCACAAACGCCCTTGTAAGCTAATATAAGATGATGAACAGTTAAACGCACTTCATAACATGTGTTCATAACTTTATAACTAACGTGTCAGAGCAGGTAAAAGCTAAAAAACAATCTCCGAGAACAAAAACGGAGGCACACGTAATTTTTACAAATCCTGTCGATGTAAAAGAACCAAACTCAATCCGGTTGATTTAACACTTCTTTCCATTTTTAATCCTTCCTTCCAGTAACCCCTTCACCACAAAGTTCACTTTCCCTACTTCTCTAAACAAGAGGATCCCCATTCACTATACCATTCTTCCAAAAGGAACATACTACATGTACTACTTTTACTGTACTACTAGTCTACTAAACTCGAGAACGCAGACCCCATGTAGAACACTTTTCAAACTAATTTCATTTTGATCTCCTAATAAACGTACGACAAATATTCACTATACAAACTCACAATCCTCTCTCTCTCTCTCTCTCTCTCTGAAACATAACATCAAACACATTGCACGCAACCCAATCGACACCTTGGCATCACAATACAACAGAACAAGATTACCAAAAGCAAAAGTTGCAAATTATAATTGTATTTGTTCTTTTTTTTTAATAAAATGAGTATTAGGGTTTAGGGTTTTGAAGGAGGGGGGAATTACTCACTTGTTGAGGCCTTGATAGGCGATCTTGTTACCAAACTGGATGTGGCGGCCGGCGTAGAGGCCGCGTTTGGCGCGGCCCATGACGACCTTGCTGTTTGGGAGAATCTTCTTCACCGTTTCCATTACTTTGGGTGGCAGAGCATCTTTGCCGAGTTTTTTGGTGATTTTGTTGAATATTTCTCGGGATCTGAAAGACATGGCTGAGTGTAGAGAGAAAGAGAGAGGATGGCGTCTGAAGGAGGAGGAAGAAGAGGGATGGGGAAATGAGATCGCAGACTTTCAGTAGTGGCTTGGGATTTCAGCACGAGCTACCCATGTATGAGTGAGGAGTTCTTTTTAAGAAATTTTTGTCGTACTGACCCACTTTTTGAAAATATTTGGGGGTCTGACCCACTTTCGAAAACAAATAGGGATCTCACCCAGTTTTGAACACGTTAGCATAAGCTGTTATTGAAAATAACGGCATAGGTTATATATATATATACCGTTATTTTCAATAACAGCATCATTTTACAATTTATTTTACATGACGTTATTTGGAGTAACGGCATCAGTATTATTCTCATACAAGTGTGAATTGGAAAAAATTCTAAGTGTTGAAACAACTTAGAAATAATGTTGTTATCTCCAAGTACGGCATTCGAATTACTGATGCCGTTATTGGAGATAACGGAATCAGTTATAATAAAATGATATGTTGCATTTGTTTGGAACAGCGACAACATATCATTTCATTATAACTGATGTCGTTATCTCCAATAACGGCATCAGTAATTCGAATGCCTTTATTGGGGATAACGGCATTATTTCTAAGTTGTTTCAACACTTAGATTTTTTTCCAATTCACACTTATATGAGAAATATACTGATGCCGTTACTCCAAATAACGGCATGCAAAATAAATTGTAAAATGAAGTCGTTATTGAAAATAACAGCTTATGCTGACGTGTCCAAAACTGGGTCAGATCGCTAATTGTTTTCGAAAGTGGGTCAGAGCCCCAAATATTTTCAAAAAGTGGGTCAGTACAGCAAATCTTTCTCTTTTTTAAGGGTTAAAGACAAAAATGATACGCAAACTTTGAATAACACCCAAACTTGTTATAATACAAAAATAACATCCTAAGTTTTTAAAATATGACCAAAAAAATGTCATTAAGTTAATAGAATATTCCCTGAATATATCTTTTAACCTATTTAAACATGTTTTTAAAACGTGTGAAATGTCGAAATTGCCCTCATCTCTTTATATGTATTACAAAACCCGTTACCATCACCACTAGGACTGAGCCAAGCCGAGTATCTTGAGGCTCGGCTCGTTAAGTTATCAAGCTCGTGTCGAGCTACTCACGAGCTTAACCTAACAATCACAACAGGTCCAAGCTGGAGCTCGTCTCGAGCCAAGTAGTTCGCGAGTAGCTCGGCTCGTTTACATTCCTAATCACCACCATTGACCACCATCTCCAAACACCATCATTGCCAACCTCCGTGTAACACCTCGTAAAATTAAGTTATGATTATTTTGCTTCCGCATATGTTATGCATGGGTATTTTGTATACTAGTGTATAATATCTTATGTAACCTTGAATATTTTTATAGGTTATTTTGTAGAATATAAATACTTGGGAATGACTCATACGCAAATTTAATATTCTTTTCTTTATAAGGACTTAAGAACACTGTGTTAGAGCATCCACTATCGTTGATGCTAAAATATGCACATATAGCATTTAGGAAGTAGCAAAAGAAGGAGAGTGCTGCAGTCGTTAAAGCAAAAAAATAGAAAAGACGAAAGAAGATGATCTTCCGTCTAACAGATTATTTTAAAAAAAAATTAAAATGACATTTTTGTAAATATCCAATGGCAGTTTCGTAAACATCAAAAGAAAAGTTTGGATGAATGTTCTGGGACGGAATAAGATCTTCCTTCCCCCGATTTTTTTTATAATGGAAATTTTGAAAATATGGAGTGCATTTTCGTAAATTTAAGGGGGAAATTTGCCCATACGGAAGATCATTTTCCATCATCTTCCGTCTGACACATTTTTTTTTTATTAATTAAATCTGTGTGTACCTTAAAAAAATCTTATAAAAAGAAGAGAGACTATTATTTTATTAATTTTTTATATAATAAAAGTAGAGAATGGAAGATCTTTCGTCCATTCTCTTTTAATATTGAAAAATATTGAGAGACGGAAGAAGATCGTCCGTCTTCGATATTTGGCCATTATCGTATTTTGCTGCTAAATATAGCAGTCGAATGTTCATAACTTTTCCAAAAAATAAGTATTTAGAGCATCTGTAGTCATTGGCTATTCTACCAAACTTTCCAAAAAAATGGATATGTATGTGTTGCAGTCGTTACTTATAAACCCATAAAATGGGCTTTGGGGGAACAGTAGTCTGCCAAATTTGGCACACGAAATAGCTATTTGAAAAATATAGCTGACGATAGATGATTTCTCGTCTGTTCGATCGGACGAAAGATAATCTTTCGTAGGATGATTTTTATTTTATTTTTCGTCGGATAATCTTTCGTCACAACAGGTCCAAGCTGGAGCTCATCTTGAGCCGAGTAGATCGCGAGTAGCTCGGTTCGTTTACAACCCTAATCACCACTATTGACCACCATTGTAACCCCCATTCCCGATAATTAGTATTTTCAGTGTATTTTCTATAATGTTTTTTTTATATATAAATTTATATTGTGGTGAGTTCTTTTCTGATCATGTATTAAAGTGTATTTGAACTTGTTTTCTATCCCTAATTGATCGACTATTTATTTTATTAATTTTCGGATTTTAATAAATTTGCTAAACTCAAATCCTACTTTGATGTATATTATTATTATTATTATTATTATTATTATTATTATTATTATTATTATTATTATTATTATTATTATTATTATTATTATTATTATTGTTACTATTATCATTATTATTATTATTATTTTATTATTGTTTTTATTGCTATCATTATTGAATTTCTTACTGTTATTAGTGTAAATATTTGTTATTATTGTTATCATTATTTTTATTAGTATTAATACTTTTATCGTTATTGTTATTATTATTATTATGTTGTTGTTTTAAGCCCGAATAGGTTCGATTTTATATGCAGTCTACTGTTTGATTTAATGCATATATGTATATATGAATATTTTTAAAATACAGTATTTTCTTTCTTGATTATTTTATTTTTGATTGAATTTGTTTATTAAATCTCCGTTCTTTTTGCCAGGCTATTCTTGTTGGTCCCTATTCTCTCTTTTGAATTGTGGATATTTTTATTTTGAACCCGACTGATTTTTATCTATCCCTTAATTGAACCTGTTACCGCTAAATCTAGTGTGGAGGCAAACAGATAGAATTTGTGGATTCTTAGGAACGCTGAATAGTCAAACCTGAAACCTTTCCACCGGAGTTTGACCGTTGACTCATGCCGTTCACCTGCAAAAAGTGCGAAACGCCGGGGTTAATCCCGGCGACGCACCCTCCGACGCTCAAGTCAGTAATCAAGAAAGATTATGAATGAGCTGTTACTGGCAAAAGATTGATTACCTCTTAAAGGTGGGGGATGGGGGGTATTTTATAGCCGCCATGGGGACCAGTTTCGGGATAAGATCAAATCCCTACTTTCTAGTGAATGGATAGGAGGAATCAGGGTCGTTGATTAAGATTAATCATAAACCCTAATTCTATCCCGCTGGACCGGGTTTGCTGCGGGTTGGAACCCGCACCCAGTTGAGATGGATCCGTTCGCGAATTATTGGGCCTTTGGAAAGAAGACCTAGCACCTATTTCAAACCCGTTTGTAGGTGAAATCACCATTTTACCCCTAAGCTTTAAGATTCGTGCCTGATTTGGACGGTTCCGATTTAACTCTATTTTTAGCCATATCACGAGCCCCCCACTCCCGAAGACTGAGTTTGATCAGCCTTTGAGGAGTAGTTTTACTATTTTAATGGCTTGCGGAGTTGTATCGGAGTCCAAATGAGGGGTGTTGAATCTTTGTATGAGGTATCATGGCAATTTTCAGCGCTAGTTGCGTGCTCAAGGTTGTTCTTGAGCTCTCCTAGACTTCAGGTGATTTTTCTTAATTTTTATCTATTTTTCGGACTATTTATTTAATTTTGCGAAGTGTTGATTCGTTGTTCGGGGGTCTTAATTAACTATTCTAAGCAATAATTATTTACCCAGGGGCTCAAAAATCTTTCCCCGAATTTATAATTATTTTTTAAAAATTTTTAATTAATTTTCCTGAATTTTTAATCATTTTTTTGCAATTTTTAGAGAAATAATTCGATTTTAATAAATAAAAATTAATTTTTTAATTCGATTTATGACGTGGCACGATCTGGGCCCTTCATCAGCGTTGGGCGCAAATTTCTGGAGGATCGGACGGCCAAAGTAGCTCGGCAGCGTATTTCTCCGCTTGCGGGGGTCGGTGCCTCGGTGGCTCGGCTGGTCGTCCTCGGTAGCTCGATAGCTCAGCATGTATCGAGTTACTGAGCTACGTAGCAAGATCTGGAGCGTTCATCCTGGCACGAATCACGAGGAGGGCGGTTCAGATCACGAAAAAAAGTTATCATGTTGTTTTGTGGGCGTGGCGTGATCTGAGCCGTCCATCATGTTCTGACGCGATTTTTGAAATGAACCAATGGCTGAGGAAGTTTGGCGGTGTTTTTCTTCAAATGTGAGGGTCAGTACCTCGGTAGCTCGGCTATAGCACTTTGATGGCTCGATAGCTCGGCCTCAGCTCCTTAGTAGCTCGGTGGCTCGGCTAAGCTGTTTGGTAGCTCGGCTGAGCACTCCGGTGGCTCGGTAGCTCGGCCTCTGCTACTTAGTAGCTCGGTGGCTAGGCTAAGCTGTTCGGTAGCTCGGCTGAGCGCCTCGGTAGCTCGACTGAACACTCCGGTGGCTCGATAGCTCGACCTCTGCTCCTTAGTAGCTCGGTGGCTCGACTAAGCTGTTCGAGAGCTCGGCTGAGCGTCTCGGTAGCTCAGCTGAGCACTCCGGTGGCTCAGTCGCTCGACCTCTGCTCCTTAGTAGCTCGGTGGCTCGGTTAAGCTGTTCGGCAGCTCGGCTGGGCGCCTCGGTAGCTCGGCAGATCGAAACGAGCCGTTGGTCCACGTGGCTTGATCCGATGCGTTCATCCTGGCGCAAATCTCAAAATCGGAGGTTCAGATCACAAGAAAATGTTATCTTGTCGTTTTGTGGGTGTGGCGTAATCTGAACCGTTCATTACATTCGAAAATGTTATACTTGTGTATTCATATTCCAGTACTGAAATAAAATCATAATATTAATATGTATAATTAATAATCCAAATACTAATATTTGGTATTTTAAAATTTTTTTTGATGATACGGATAGAGTCTAATGACTCCAACCAACAAATGATAATTATTATTTTAAATATTGTTACAAAATAATAATTATTATTTAGTAAGATTACCTCGAGTACTTGCCACGGACCGTTAAATGCTTTCGGTTTTAGTCTGCTACAAGAATCCAGAGACATATATAGCAATGCCAATGTCGGACTTCCCCAATCATGCGTGCCAACTAGATTCAGATCTTCAAAAGCAGCAAGAAAACCACATCTCACTACTGAAGAAGCATTGGGCAGAAGAAACTCACACACAAAGTACAAGAAGAAAGCTATGGCAACTTTCATTGCACTTCAGGATCTAGCATAGCGGCATCGATCCATTCTTTCTGAAAATACTTCTTTAAGAAAGAGCAGCGTATACCGTGTGATTCCCAATCTTCATGTGTAACTTCTACGAAGAACCTAGGCTGGACAACATCGAAGGTGTATGCATCATCGTTACACGGCGGTACATCGCCGACTCCAATAGATAATTCCGTTAGCATTGTCCAGTCTAATGGGGTAAATCCCAACTCACCGTGTCACGCCTCGCTTCCCAAAAATATGGAATACGAGCGCGTGACGAAGCCCAGTGAATGATTTTAACATCATCCATAAGCTGTAGGGTCGACTCAGCATCACAACAAGAATATAACAAGATATATATATATATATATATATATAACAAAGCATGCATGAATAATTTATTAAGCAATAGAAAACAATTGAAACAATAATAATATCCAATAGTTTTCAATGTCTGGATCAAAAGATAAAACTCGGGAATATAACCTCATTACAAGTTCTAAGCAGCAAGAATTTAACTAACTCTAAAAAAACAAATAATCTAAGCAAGTCATTTCTCCACTTGAAGACTAAAATCTCTGCTCACCAATTCCAGTAGGTAGCACGTCTCCAAGGTCTGCTTAATACTAGTATAAAAAAAAACATAGAGAAAACAAGAGAAAATGTCCTTAGTGCAGGTTAGGGCCACAAATAGTAAAAACAAGTACAGGTAATGAGGAACAAGAATTGGAATCAAGAATGTAACAAGGATACAACAAGTAGTGAAAATCCAAGAACTAGCTCGCAAGAAGGACATCTCAAGTAAATAGGCTGGATAACAAATACTAATAGTGGAGCAAGTGACAAGTGAACATGTAGGGGTATCTAACCTCAAGTGACAGGCATCAAGTACAAGTGTCAGGTAACAAGTCTCAAGTCTAGTGTTAAGTTGTCAAGTACAAGTATCAAGTGAACAAGTATCAAGTTCAAGTTTCATGTATCAAGTTTCATGTATCAAGTAATCAAGTATCGAGTAAGCATGTATCATGTTCAAGTCTTGTAGTTATTACTATCTAGGTAGCACTTCATGCATCCATACTTTTACTACATGGTTGCTACATACAATCAGTTACGTTTAGGCCTAGTGGTGGAGTCTATAGGACGGTGTACTCAGGTATCAAGTATCAAGCAGGCACGGGTTATGAATACGAAAATAAATAACAGGTTCACGAAGCAAGTTTGTGAATACTAACAGGTTCAAGACCCACACAGTGGGTTCATGAGCCAAGTAACTGGATCCATGAATACCTGAAGGTGCAACAGGTTCATGAACCGAGTACTGGGAAACACGGGCCCCTTCTGAGTACACTTATCTATATTGTCCACTACTATGGTCTTTTCCTTAAACCCCGACTTGTTACTTTTATTAATTTTTATCAAGCAAGCATGCAAGTGTGCGAAACAAGTCAAGAAATCATAATCGTGGACAAGGAGCAAATTTTAGGTATTTATAAAGCATATTCGAGGGTCAACACGAATAAAAATATCACGAACAACAAAAATCTCAAATCTGGACAACGTTGCTGTGCCAAAACTGTAATTCCTGTTGCTACGAGACAGCAAAAGTGGATCCGTCAGGAGGTCTAGAAACTAGACTCCTGTCCGGTTCCAACGCATGAAACTAAGGTACATGAAAGTGGTGGAAACACGTATCAAAACAGCAAACCATACTGCTTCTATGTTCAGCCAGGAATTGTGAATCTAAGTTTAAACATGTGAAACAGGGTTGAAACATTACAACTAAATTCCGAGCAAATTTGGGGATCTCCTATAGGGTGTCCAGCAACAGCATATAAAATTTCAAATCAAGCGCTTACTGTTAACATAGTTAAATTAATTTGCAAACTAAAGGTGTGCAGCAGTTTTGTGAATCTGCGACTACCGACACAGTTGCAGTAAAACTGCAATATCTCCTAAACCGTAACTCAGAATTCGAAAATTATGGAGGCTACCGATATCTAGACATCTAGAGATACATTTACTGTTCAGGGCTCAGATTCAAATTCTAACTTTAAAGGGGTCGAAACAGCAAGTAAAGTTCAGGACAACAACATGTGTGAAATGTCTTACATGTATAAGTTGCATGATAATTGGTTGTTAGGCGTCTAGATTAATGTGTGATACAAATACGGGATAATGGTTATCAAAACAGCAAGTAACCTTTATTTCCCAACTCAAATGGGTGCAAGATCATCACATACAAGATATAACACACATCTACAAAATCTAGGGTTTTTTAATTTCATGTGTTCATGTATCTAGGTGATAAAATGAGTCCAAGTAGTTGTAATATAACAATGAAATTATTGTGACTCTTAAGATTATAAAATTGATGAGGATTAATATTTGATCAACAATGACAAGTCAAGGAGGAGTCATACCTACTAACTATTTGCGGTATTTTTAAATTGAACGCTTGTACTAGAACAAAAATTTGTACAAGATGAATACTTGCCTTGATTGGATGATGCGATTAGATCCGCTAACTTGAGAAAAACGGATTCGAAAAATTCCTGGCGAAATCTCCCTAAAGCACGTGCGAACCACGTGCAAAGAATCCCGTATGTTGAATACAATGAGAATTGAGAGGAGAGAAAATTTTATGTAGAATTGAGAGTCAGAGGAGGATGAGAAGATAGGAGAACACACCGAGTTCGACTTTCAACCCTTCCAATTTATAAGCTTTCAACACTAAGCACAAAGGGTAAAAATGTCTTTTTGCATCAAAAGCATGAGAAATAATATCATTTCACTTTAAAAGAGCATCAAAAATATTTCCATGCCAAAAAAATCCCCCCCTACTTTACGGATGGGACAACATGTTTTGTCCTAAGCAATTTTTTTTTAAAATTTTTGAGAGAGACGATACATATTGTATCGTTTGACTATAAAAGTAATTTTTTTTAGTAAATTACCATTGTAGATATAACCTTATTTCCTATTTCTATACATGCCCTTTTCTCAAAAAATGATAAACACCATTGTGGATGCTATCAATACACTTGATGAGATAATGAGTTTAAATAAACCGACTTCCCCAAATCCATTGGCCCATATCAAAATTTAGATATACTTTTCTCTAAATCCCCCTCCGCCCAAACAGTCACGAGTCACAAACCCAAATCCTACCGTCCATTCTCTCCCAATCCAACGGTCCACCCCATCGATCCGCGTCCTCTCTCCCCATTGGTCCAAACCCCAATCCTCCCAAACCTATAAATAAATGAAACTCCTCATTATCTCACAAGAATCTCCTAACAATCCCCCCTCTTCATCCCCATACCCAAACTCCCAACTAAAATAGAGCAATGGCAGGAAGAGGAAAATCCATCGGGTCTGCTGCTGCAGCAGCAAAGAAGGCAACATCAAGGAGCAGCAAGGCCGGTCTCCAATTCCCAGTCGGTAGGATTGCACGCTTTTTAAAGGCCGGAAAGTACGCCGAGCGAGTCGGTGCTGGTGCTCCTGTGTATCTCGCTGCCGTTCTTGAGTACCTCGCCGCCGAGGTACTGATATCCACTTCAAATTTGTTGCGGGATCTATATGTTTAGTATTTGGTATTTAAATTGGTGTTTTCCCCCCCTTTTATCATTAGGTTCTTGAGCTTGCTGGGAATGCTGCAAGAGACAACAAGAAGACGAGAATCGTACCCAGGCACATTCAGCTGGCGGTGAGGAACGACGAGGAGCTGTCGAAGCTTCTGGGGACTGTGACGATTGCTAATGGCGGAGTGATGCCCAACATCCACAACCTCTTGCTTCCGAAGAAGGCTGCTGGGTCTTCCAAGTCTGCTGCTGGTGATGACGACAACTGAGAGGGCAACTTGCAGTTTTTTTTTATTTTTTTTTGTTTTTGGTATAATTTTTTTTAGATTTGGAGACTGGTTGTTCGAAATGAATGTAATCTGGGGTTTTTTTTGTAACTTGGAAATGTTATTATTGAAGTGAATTGAATGAAAACAAATTTGATTTTTAAGTGAATCCTTCTATTTTTTTAGTGGATCCGCCAGTGGGTATTGTAGGACCCGAATCTGACCCGTTCACCATTACTAGTCTTTCACAAATTTCAGAGAGTGACAGACAACTTAATCATTTGCGTTACTAGGACACTTTTTGAAGTTTTTTGCGATTTTAGGCCACTTGCTAAACTATTAGTATTTTTAGCTAGCAAGTGCAATGTCAGCAGCGGTTGCTATTGAAAATAGCGGTCTCTTCATAACAATCAACACATTGGATTTTCACGTTTGGCAAATTTGTATAATTGCAAACCACTTGGTGTAACTGAAGTTGCTATTGTTAATAGCGGTCTCGTTTAACTAAGGTTACTATTCTCAGTAGCAACCTTAGATGGGTCTAAAAGCGATTGGGCTAACATATGGTTGCTATTGGGAATAGTATCCTTAGTTAGACGAGGCTGCTATTGACAATAGCGACCTTAGTTACACAAAGTGATTTGTAATTATATAAATTTGCTAAGCGTGAGAGTCCAATATGTTGGTTGCTATGAAGGGGGTGATATTCCCAATAACGGCCGCTGCTGACGTGACACTTGTTAAAAAAAAATGCTAAGGGTCTGTTTGGTAAAGTTTTTTTTTTTCCAAAACCCAAAAATGTGTTTGCTTAGGGTGTTTTGTGAAAAGAGTTTTTACAAAACTCCAACTTCAGTCATTCTCTCTCTACATGAGCGCAAACTTATATTTTTAGGGTATTGTTTTTGAAAATTCTAACCTGTTTGTTATGTTGTTTTTAGAAAACTGTTTTCAAAACACCAAACCAAATGCAACCTAATAGTTTGGAAAGTGGCCTAAAATCGTAAAAAATTTCGAAAAGTGGCCTAGTAACGCAAAAAATTCCAGACAACCCCTCTCTCCCCTTTCTTCCTCTATCTAATGGCGGAGAGAAAGGGCTTCGAAAATTTGGAACCCATATTCGGAGATGCAGAACCCGAAGTTGAGCATCATCATCAGCTTCAAGTCCATCCTTTTCTCTTCTACTTTCACGCCCTCAACTCGGATCGGATCGAAATCGTCGCCTCCGATTTTCGCTCTCAAACCTTCTCCCGTATCCTCACAGTCCTTCAGCTCGATGATCTGGTACCTCAATTTCATCCCTTTCCCTTTCCCTCTGTATTTCAATTTTTTTTTTCAAAAAATAAAATAAAATATTAGTGTAACTTAGTCCGTGTTTTCAGCGGAGTTAAGTAAATTAAAGTTTATTTTTTCAGAGGAGAGGAGGTAGACGTCTGTAAATTTTAGTTTTCACACCTTTACCTCCAGTTAAAAAATTGTCTTAATATCACTTCTTTTTTGCTTCACTTCTTTGGTGATGTTTGGTAAGCCAACTAAAATTTAGTTTACTCTATACTTTAAGGGAGCAAAGTTTAGCAAAGCTTAGAAAAAAAATGAAGTTGGAGCGAATTTGAGATAATTGGAGCTATTCCTAACTATAGTTATCTTTAGATCGGGCTCACAAATAACCTAAAGGTGAGAAAACTATAGTTTTGGAGTGTCAAGACTAAGTTGACTGAGCCAATTAAGTCGACTGAGCCTGAAGAACAGTTCTGTACAGTCGACTGATCCTACACCAGTCGACTGTACCAAACTGAACCTACAGCGTACTTCTGTTCAGTCGACTGATCCACAGTCCAGTCGACTTAAGCCTATCCGTAACAAACTCCTAAACATCTGCAACCTCTTCAAACGATCCAAAAGAATAGATCTGTAACTGCACTACTTGTATCCCTACATAATAGGATCTGTAACAAATTCTATGATCTGATAGGATCTGTAAAAAGTCTATATATATCATCTTGCATCACCGGTTTAAGGTGTGCTAGCCAATCCAAAAACTCACTTGGTATCAGAGCCTATCTGATCCTGACCGAGCCTAACTTCTTCCAATCATGGCCACCCCTCAATCCGCTGCAACCAATATTGTATCCAAAACACCATTTCCACTCCCGCCAATCCAAGTTCACCATCTAATCTCTGTTAAGCTCGACAATAACAACTATCTTCTCTGGCTCACCCAATTTCGACCTCTTCTAAAGGGGTACGACCTCGAAGGATACGTCGATGGGAGCTTCCCTAGCCCCACACGTCTTCTCCCACAATCCACAGAGATTAATCCAGCTTATACTACCTGGAAGAAACAAGATCAAATTCACCTAGGATGGTTATTATCATCCTTCTCCGAGTTAGTCCTGGCTTAAGTAGTTGGCCTTAGCACGTCTCGAGATGTCTGGGAATCACTCCGCAAACACTTCTCCTCCCAATCTCAGTCCAGGGTCTTGTATCTCAAACGCGAACTACAAAATATGCGTAAGGAAAACAAGACAATGGCTGAATATTACCTCCATGCGAAACAACTTGCTGACAATCTTGCCGCCTCTGGCAATGCTATCTCAAACACTGATCTCCAGCACATGATGCTAGGTGGTCTTGACTCATCCTATGATCCCATTGTAATGGTGCTTACTGCAACCGCAGTCGATCTCCATATGGATGACTTTTACTTCAATCTGTTAGCCTATGAGATGCGCTGGGAAGCTCAACATGCAACCTCCCCTCAGCCCATGGCAAACATCGCCCATCATGGCCCTTCGCGTCCTAACAATCGGTACAACAACTCTCGAGACAGGTTCGGCTCTCAAGGTCAGAAGAATCGGCCTTTCAACAAAGCCCAAGGTCGCCCCCAACCAAATCGCAATCCCCAAGGACCATGCCAGCTCTGTGGCAGAAAGAATCACACTGCTATGGAATGTTGGTATCGTTTTGATCGCAATTTCACAGCTGCCGCTTCCTCCAACCCACCAGCTGCATATGTTGCTGCTCCTGGATCACTCCTTGATGGTAACTGGTGCCCAGATAGTGGTGCTACACACCACTTAACCCCTGATTTGAACAATCTTCACATCAAGACACAATATGTTGGCCCTGATCAAATCAAAGTTGGCAATGGTAATACACTTTCTATTAAACATGTTGGTAAATCATCCTTTTGCCTTAATAATCGAACCTTTCATTTCAATCAAATTTACCACGTACCATCTATCTCTACTAATCTATTATCTGTATCCAAATTCTGCATTGACAACAAAGTATTTTTTGAATTTCACCCATCCTCTTTTATTGTGAAGGATCAGGAAACGGGGACACCGCTGTTGTACGGCACGAATAGAGGTATCACTTTGTCGACAAGCCAGCTTGTTCTTTTTCTGTTTTTCAATCAGAGTCAGTTTCATTGTGGCATCACCGGCTTGGCCATCCGATACTAAAAACCGTCAATAAAATTGTGTCCACCTACTCATTGCCAGTAGATAATAAATCCACATCATTTTGTCATGCTTGTCGTGTTAGCAAGAGTCATAAATTGCCCTTTTCATTGAGTTCCACAATTTATAAAGAACCATTACAACTAATTGTCTCAGATTTGTGGGCTCTTGCTCCAATGCTTTCAAGAAATGGTTCTCGGTATAATTTACTGTTAATGGATGCATTCAGTAGATACACATGGGTCTATTCCATATCTCACAAAAGTGATGCTTTTACTGTCTTCAAACAGTTTAAGTTACAAATTGAAAATCTCACTGGCAAAAAGATAAAATTTTTTCAAACCGACAACGGAACTGAGTTCAAGAAATTCACACCCTTTCTACTCCAAAGTGGTGTTCTCCATCGCTTTACATGTCCACATACCTCCGCTCAAAATGGGTTAGCAGAGAGACGCCATAGACATGTTGTTGAGTCTGGTCTCTCTCTCTTAAACCATGCATCAATGCCCTTAACATTTTGGGCTGATGCCTTTGTCACTAGTTGCTATCTCATAAATCGCCTACCATCCTCACCATTAAAAGGTCAAACTTCCCTTGAACTGTTTTTTGGTTCCCCACCAGACTACAATGCCTTAAAATTCTTTGGGTGTCTCTGCTACCCATATCTCAGACCCTATGCATCAAATAAATTAGAGAAAAGATCCCTTGACTGTGTCTTTCTTGGCTATTCTAGCACTCAAAAAGGATACATATGCTATCATCGACCATCCCAAAGAATATACATCTCTCGTCACGTCGACTTTGAAGAAGACATCTTTCCCTATTCGGCAGTGCACAGCAACCCCACAAATGTAAGTACTACTTCTATATCCTCTGCACCCTTACAAACAACATCAATTTTACCCACTCTACAAGCATCTCACATACCCACTTTACCAAATAACCCACCAAACATTAACCCACTTCAACCTCCCTCTCCTTGCACCCAACCGCCACCTACTACTCCACCATCTCTTACACAAGAACCCGTTCCCCAACATCATATGATTACTATGGCAAAAGGTGGTATACGTAAACCTGTTAATAGATTATGTTTGAATGCCACTAAACACCCTTTGCAGGATGCAGAATTAGTGGAACCAACCTGCTTCACATAGGCACAGAACCATCCTCAATGGCGTCGTGCTATGGATGAGGAGATCAATGCCTTACTCCAGAATGGCACGTGGACCCTCATCCCTGCCCAAAGCAATCAGAACATTGTGGGATGCAAATGGGTTTTTCATATCAAACGAAAATCTGATGGAACTATTGACCGCTACAAGGCTCGCCTTGTCGCAAAAGGTTTTCATCAACAAGCAGGACTCGATTATGGAGAAACTTTCAGCCCCGTGATCAAACCATGCACAATTTGGCTCGTCATCTCCATTGCACTAATGAACAAATGGGCTCTCCGTCAATTGGATGTTCAAAACGCTTTCCTTCATGGCTATCTCCAAGAAGAAGTTTACATGAAACAACCACCGGGGTATGTAGACTCAAGATTTTCAAAGCATGTTTGTCGCCTACGGAAGTCTCTCTATGGGCTCAAGCAAGCCCCTAGAGCTTGGTACTTGAGACTCACCGGGTATCTTTGCATTCTTGGTTTTGTCAGCTCCAAGGCCGATTCATCTCTGCTCATAAGACAAAATGATGACTCAACTCTCTTTATTTTAATATACATTGATGACATTATTATCACAGGCACACCGGGAGACCATATCAACACACTCTTAATCCAGCTCCAATCTACATTTGCAATCAAGGACCTGGGCCCATTGAGTTACTTTTTGGGTATCGCAGTCCTTTCCAATCGCAATAGCCTTTTTCTGTCTCAGTGCAAATACATCCTGGATCTATTACACAGCACTAGGTTCGATGGTGTCAAGCCTATCACCACACCCCTGGCAGCAAACAGTCAACTCTCTCAACATGATGGGCCGACTCACAGTGATCCTACCCAATATCGGAGTATTGTGGGATCTTTGCAATATCTATCTTTCACTAGACCTGACATTGCAGTCGCTGTCAACAAAGTATGTCAGTTCATGCATAACCCTCGAGAAGTCCATTGGTCTGTTGTCAAACGAATTCTTCGTTATCTCAAACATACCATCAATTATGGCTTGATGTTGTCGACAACAACAACTTCCACCATTCATGCATATTCAGACTCGGACTGGGCAGGATGTCCTGATGATCGCAGATCTACAAGCGGCTATTGTATTTTCTTTGGTGACAACCTCATCTCATGGAGTGCAAGGAAGCAAAAGACAGTCTTCCGATCAAGCACCGAAGCTGAATACAGAGGCGTCGCAATTGCAACCGCTGAAGTCCTGTGGATCCAATCTCTACTCAAAGAGCTTGGTTACTCAAAAATGCCTCTGCCTACTCTTTGGTGTGATAACTTAGGGGCTACATATCTCACAGTAAATCCTATCTTCCATGCTCGCACAAAGCATATCGAAATCGATTACCACTTTGTCCGCGAACGTGTTGCTTCCAAACAACTCAATGTTCGATTCATTTCCACTAAAGATCAGCTAGCAGACATCTTCACCAAAGGTCTCAACAGTAACAGGTTTCAGGACCTCAGGAACAAGTTGTCCATCCAAGCTTGGCCGTTCAACTTGCAGGGGAGTGTCAAGACTAAGTCGACTGAGCCAATTAAGTCGACTGAGCCTGAAGAACAGTTCTGTACAGTCGACTGATCCTACACCAGTCGACTGTACCAAACTGAACCTACAGCGTACTTCTGTTCAGTCGACTGATCCACAGTCCAGTCGACTTAAGCCTATCCGTAACAAACTTCTAAACATCTGCAACCTCTTCAAACGATCCAAAAGAATAGATCTGTAACTGCACTACTTGTATCCCTACATAATAGGATCTGTAACAAATTCTATGATCTGATAGGATCTGTAAAAAGTCTATATATATCATCTTGCATCACCGGTTTAAGGTGTGCAAGCCAATCCAAAAACTCACTTGGAGATTACTCTCTGGTACTCCAGTTTTCTAAACTTCTTTCCCAAACACAGCCTTAGCAGTGCACTAATTTGAAGCCCTAGTTGAATAATTTCTACCCATCTTGTTCATCCCATTCTATTGTTTTAATTTGCTTATTATTGTTGTTGTTGAAATTGCTAACTGTTATTTTATTGAAGTGTTGTAATAATGTATTGACGAGATTCTGTATCCAAAGTGCACAAATTAGAAGAACTCGGAAGACACTTAGAGCATCTGTAGTCGTCTTCCAATTTTCCAAACTATGAGAATGAAGATGTTGTAGTCGTTGGCCAAAAACCCCAAAAATGGTTTTTCGGTGAATAGTGACCGTCCAAATTTGGTAGACGATTTGGGATTTTGGAAAATATAGCAAACGGAAAAGGATTTATCATCTGTCGCATCGGACGAAAAAAAAAATTGTCGGAGAGAAGTTTACCGTCGTCAGAAGTATCAGACGAAGTTAGATTTCCCGTTTCTTTTTTTATATATTTTTTTATTTTTATAAAAAAATGGACGGATGGTAAAAAGATTACCCGTCCCGTCCAATTTTTTAATATTCCCCCCCCCCCCCCCCCCCCGCGTCGTCGGACAATAATCAATTTATCGTTTGTTCGAAAAACCAAATTTTTTTTGGTATTTTTTTCTTCAGACGACAATTTTCTTTTCGTTTGAGCCATTTTTTGGCAATTGACGTCTGCAACGCAAAGCTATTTTAACGGTTTCCATTTGCCAAATACCCAAAAAATAGCTATAGTCGTGACGACTACAGATGCTCTTATATAGTGAGATTTGAACCAAACTCGGATGAGTCAAAAATTGTATTAGAGATGGTAGATTTCACGTAATTAGGGAGAGCTCTTCATCTATATAGAATAGATAAGAGGTTGGGATTATTTCTTGTTGCAATACTGGTTTAGATCGAAGCATTTCATAAATATTTTGATGGAGAATTGAAGGATCGTAGGAATGAGCAATTGCTGCTAGAGCCCATTATAACAAACAAAATGTTACTATTTTGAAGTTAGAATTGGGCATTTATAGAAGAACTACTAACCAGGCATTTCATAAAATATTCTAGCTGAATGTGATTTGTGAAGGTTCTATACTCAATTTTGAGTAAACAACTAATGAACTAAAAGTTCATATGGATTTCTCTCTTTTGTTTTCCTTTATTTCTGAAATGATATAAGTAGTTTATTGCATATAATTCAATGAATCAACTATTTATGTTTTAAGGAATTATTTTACTTTCAAAAAAAATTCTTTTTAGGCATATCTTGTATTTTACATCTTGTACTTTTATTTGTCTTTTACTTGACAAAATTCTAAACATTAAGCAATACCCAATCCGTTAACATAAGAAAATCTCAGCGTAAAATCTGAGTCCCAACATGGATTGTTTTATCTGAAATACCGTAGTGTGAATTGTTTTATCTGAAATACTGTAGTGTGATTTTTTGTTGTTGTTATTTTTCTCTTTGCAGAGAGATGACATTGGAATTGGTGGATCATGGTCTGAGTTTGTTGATTATCTAATAGCGTCATTGTCATCCGGGAAGGTTAAGCTCGCCATAGGAGGTGTGTTAATAGAGACAACTGTGTCTGGTGGGTTACTCCATACTGGAGTCATCCTATGGATGATACTGTTCATTTTGAACAACAAGCCAAATTAGCTTATGTGATCCGATTGTGTTTTAATTTATACCACCAAGTGTAATACTAATAAAATTTTGTTCTTTCTTTACTGAAAGAAATACTAAAGTTTCTTCTGAACTAGTAGAACCAGCATTCAACTTACTCTTTTTTATATTTTATTTTATTTATTTGTTTATTTTTTTGAGAATAAGCTATAACTTGATGTAAGTGGAGTTTGACCCAAGACCTCTATCAAATGCAAAGAGGCTTTACCACTGTGCCATGGGCACTTGCATTTGTTTTTTATTTGATTAGACGAGGTTTCCTTGTTCCTTTTCCTCAGTATAGTTCTAATGAGAAATTTGGTTCCAACTCGATTGGCTGGCCCAAATTGATAGCTGATCCCATATTGTAATTTTTTTCCAGTAACCTGCTCTATTAGAGATGTGCTCTTCTATCGAGGAAAGGTTTCGGAATCCAAAATCTTCATACACGCAATTACATATACGAAGAATATTTGCAGTTTTACGTTAGATTGTGTTCAAAAGTTGTGTTAATTCTTAGTATATTTTTGTGGATAGAGAAATTTGATTCCTATAGTACTGGAGTCGTACATTATAGTTATCTGCTGATAGTATACATATCTAAAAGTTTTGGTTATTCAGGTGAAGTACATGCAAAATTGATAGCTCACAAGTCGAAGGGACTACCTCGTATTTCTATTATTCTCGACAAACTCTCTGAGTCATCAGCCAATGATGCAACTGCCAGAATGTCTCATGCGCTTTTTAAAGCTTTCAAAGAGAAACAGAATGATTCTATAGTAGGTACTACCATCTACTTTTGCATGAGTATACTGTCTCTCTCTCTCTCTCTCACACACACGTGCACTCTCACACCCCATGTGTAAGTGAATGTAGAAGAACCGTATTCCCAATGCAAATCACCTACACAGCCTGTGTGAGTGCATGTACGAGAACGACATTCCCCATGAAAATTCTGATTCACTAATTAACTTGCAGCTGTATTAAGTGGAATTGAAGCAACTTGATAGTGTACTTTTTTGTAAATTTTACTTTCCTACAATCCGGTTTAATCTTCAGGGTGCTAATCTGTATCAACTATAGGTTGAACTACATTCTGCTTGCTGCTTCTCTAGAGTTATCCTGTTATAAACATTTACTTAAATTTTTTCTTCCTGATTTCTGCCTCATTTGAAATTACTGTTAAAGGTTTTACGGTAAATCAAAGATAAGCAAAAGAAAGTGAGCACTGATTAGGTTTCTCAAATAAATTCAATTTTGGAGGACAAACATTGCACTTTCAAACTGCATTTCTTCCTATTCCTATTATTTCCCCCTATTCTCATGCTTATGTTGCTCAAAGGGGTTACATTTCAAATTATTTTGAGGCGGCGCAATTCTAAAATTATTTGGAATACATAGAAACGTTGCACTTTCAAACTGCATTTCTTCCTATTTCTATTATATCCCCCAATTTTAATGCTTATGTTGCTCTAAAGAGGATACAATTCAAATTGTTTTGAGGAGGCAAAATTCTAAAATTATTTGGAAGACAACGAAAAATTCTTCTGAGAAATACATCCATCTTTTTGTGTTAATACCTTCTTCATTCATTTGGGCAAGCAAGTTTGTTATCAAAGTTATACATTTATTTTTATCACCGCATAAACTTTTGGCATTCATTTTGTTAACCTGGATCACCGTAATGCATCTTAGTGATTTACACACGAAAAATCTTCTCCGTTTATTATTTATAACATTGTTAATGTGTTGACATTAAAATAACTTAATGTTGAGCTTTGCATAGTATTTGCTTAGTAGGTTTGACAATAATAAAATTTTTCATTTTTGGGAATTTCAGTTTGTTGAAAGACTGATACAATCCGAAACGAACCATTCACGAAATTTTTATACTTTGTGTCCCTAATTAGTTTATTCAAGTAAAAATCTATATATTTCAGAGTTCCATACAAATCCATAAGTGTGCCAATCTAACCGACCCTTTGTCTAGCTACATTCAAACAGAAGTCACAACCAAATACATTTGTGAAGCAACTGAGTTTATTGCATCAAATAAACTTAATCTAGGTCTCATCAAATATTTGAAAAAATGTTAGGACATCTCTATTTTTGTTAATATTTCAACCGTTTAAATATTTAATTGCCAATATAATGTACTGAAACCCGTATCCGAAATTGCCGATGAAGATTCCAAAAATAGCTATACAGGGGCTGATACAGATACCAGAATTGAACTTTGCTTCATGGCGATGTATCCAAATTTCTTTTTATAATTTATTGAAGACATTCCTTGAAAGCTAAGCTAATATACACATGTAGAACTTGCAAATGGAAATAGAAAGAATCCTATCTTAGATAAGTCCAACTTGCTCCATAGTATTTAAATCTGGTTATGTACAACCTTCACAAACTTCTCTATCTGTATAGTCTACTTACAATTGCTTAACAAAAAGAAATATGGTTTCTCTTTCCATACCTGAAGTTCATGAAAAATATGACTGTTATTTACCTTATATAAGTTTTACCGATGCTGATATCTTGTTTTTTGGTAACAGAACATGAGCGCTTGCTACAAGTGGAGGGACTTCTGTCCTCTGAGAAGGTACACAAATTACTCCTTAACAATTTAAACACTCAAAAGACTTTTTGACTGGTCTATTGTTTATTTGCATATTCAATTTGTCAGTCATGTTGCATCCTTACATATTTTTCCTGAAGTTTTTAAATCAATTTTATAGTTAAAAGTTTCAGTTTTGAGTTTGTTTTTGTTACATCTTAAGCAACGGTGCCTAATGCAAAAACAATGTTTTTCACCACTTTGAAAGATTAGTAGGATGATGAAATGCTGGTGATCACATGGCTTATAGGAACTAAATGCCTTAACTTACATTTTGAAAGTAGAGTAATAGTTTAAACTCAATAGTTAAATGAGGTTGGGCTAAGATTTATATGGTTATGGATCTGGGGGTGGCTTGGGGTTGAATAGTATCTGAGAATTTGCTGGACTAAAATGTGAGAACTAAGTACCACAAAGGAGCTGAGTGTAACACAAGATAAGAACATTGCAGGCAACATCCCAGAAGAACCACCTCAAGAATTCCACTTCACTTAATGAAAGCGTTGTGTTTGTTTGTTAAAAACACCAATACTTTGATACGAGTATAATTGGAATTTGCAAGAAATTGAGACTGGGGATAAGAGATTTGGGAATTGGAATCAAGAATTAGAGAATTGAAGACGAATTGGGGAAGAACAGAGGAAGGAGAGAGAGATCAGACCATAAGAGAGATCAAGAATCGATATCATTCATTCATTATATCTATTCTATTACAAAGCTACTGTTTACAGTTTGTTACATTTCATATTCTGTTACAACCCTCTTCTTTTTTCCCGCCACTTTCTTATTTAAAGTAAAGTGCATATAACCCGTACAAACAGATACAACTCATAACAGCAACTGACTATCAGCTGACTGCACTTGATACACAGTCGACCGCCAACCGATAGTCCATTGTACATTTATTCCATCAAATCTCTCAATACACTGGCTTATTCTCGGTCTTGCATTGCCCCTCATACCCGTATTATTGCCTTCCCCTTAAGAGAACCTTGTCCTCAAGGTTCATCAAGACCCTTGCAACCCAAGTGTGTCTTTCATTTTGCTCATTTTATACAAATCATAGCTTGCCCCTCTGTGATTTCTATTAATACAACCATCAGATATGGGGGCTTTGTCTAATGAGTGGTGATCACATGTAATACTTTCCAAAGATTTCTTGCTTCCATGATTATCAAGGTACCTGAGATCCAAGGAACCCAAAGCATCAAAGATATATGTTCTTTTCCCTGATCTGTTGAAGCTCTCTTGACTTATGCAAGTGAAGTGATGATGCAAGACAACCCAAGAAGGAGCTGGTGGAGGTCGACAATTCAAGACCTCGCAGGGAACAAGCCATAACCCATCATCAACAGCCACCAAAGACACACCATTACTCAACCTGCATGGCCAGTATGTCTCCACTACCTGCAGCTGCAATTACCGCTCACTCTCCCTTGTTGATGCCCGATGATTTTCTTCGACATTCGCTACTACCCGTTTATCTAAGGTTTTGTGCAACTCCTGCAAAGGACATTTATCCAAAGGATTATCCACTTCTTCATTAGATAAACCCTGTTGCCCCTTCTCATGATTTGCTTCAGAGAGTGAGAGAAAAGACATCATCTTGTTCATGATCTCAACAACTGATACATTGGAAACCTTTCTATGATTAGCATCCTTAGCAACAGATGACAAATCCTTGCATAGACCTGATGCTATATTCTGATATGTTTCTCGAGTGATATTAACTTCATCATTCAGAATGCCATCTGCAAGTGCATGCCCATCAAAAACTGTAATCTTTGTCTTATGATCTTCTTGTTGAAGTATTGATTCATCAATTCCCAGGGCTGATATGTTGCTATACAACTTGGCCTCTTCAAAATCAAGCTCTGAATTGATGGAAACTGATGGGACATTTTCTTGAACATGTGGTTTGCAGTTTGAAATTGAAGAAAGAGACTCTACAAACTTCCTTGATCTTCATCCCACTCGAACGGTCCAAACCAATAGACCAAAGCCTTCAAAAAAAAGTTCCAAGAATTGAATGACTGCTCGAAACAGAACCAATCAAAAGCATCGCCATCGACATGGTATGAAGCGATAATGAGGCGTTGATCATCTGGTGTATCAAAGTCGTTGAAGAATCGTGTGGTCTTGGATATCCAATCTAGTAATCTGGATCCATCAAAACGCGTGAAATGGATACAAGAAGAAGAAGAATCCGCCATTTGAGAGCTCAAATTAGTGAAATGAAGATCAAATTGCCGAATTCAAATCGGTGAAAGCACCAATTGATACGAGTATAATTGGAATTGGGAAGAAATTGAGACGGGGGATAAGAGATTTGGGGATTGGAATCAAGAATTGGAGAATTGGAGATGAATTGGGGAAGAATAGGGGAAGGAGAGAGAGAAATATCAGACCATAAGAGAGATCAAGAATCGATATCATTCATTCATTATATCTACTATATTACAATGCTACTATTTATAGTTTGTTACATTTCATATTCTGTTACAACCCTCATCTTTTTTTCCGCCACTTTCTTATTTAAAGTAAAGTGCATATTACTCGTACAAATAGATACAACTCATAACAACAACTGACTGTCAACTGCACTGCACTTGATACACAGTCGACCGCCAACCAATAGTCCACTGTACATTTATTCCATCAAATCTCTCAATACACTGGCTTATTCTCGGTCTTGCATTGCCCTCATACCCGTATCATACTTACATGGCTGAGCATCTCTTATCCATGTAATAGGAATAGTTCCACAGATGTATGCTATATAATAATTCCAATGAACTCTAGAACTAATAATGTCTAAATATATTCTTCACCAAAGGAGCCTTAATGTACAAATTCTTTTGTCAAATGAGCCGAGCAAAAGGATGGTGCTATATCCTCGAAGTCTTGGCTCGAAGTCTTGGTTAGGCCATTGCAGTTCCAAACTTTCTTTTGTTTGCATGCTTTCCGTTTCTTTTATATCCATGTTCAATCACACCAATTAGATTAAGACAACACAGTTACATCTCATCTGATAATTTTGTAAGTTTATTTTCTGTGTAGGAAATGAGTGAAAGTTTGCAAAAACAGCTCGATGGTCTTTCATTCAACAAGAAAAGGAAAATGAACAAATCTAAGCTGCCTGATAAGGCATCAATTTTTGCAGAGACCGTAAATGATAAGAATACATCAGTTTCTGAGACACAACCACCTTCAGGTGTTCCTGAGACACAACAACCATCAGGCGTATTAGAGATACAACCACCTCTTGGTTAGTGCTTGGACTCTATCTTCCTTAATAACTTTGTTTATTGACCTATAAGGCTATGTTTGGGAACAAAGTTAAGTTAGGATTAGTGGAGTTATCTCTCAAACTTTAGAAATTGTAGTTATCCTAACTTTGGTATGTTTGGGACTCATTTTGGAATTAAGATAACTATAGTTAGCTCACCGAAAATGTGAGAAAAACTCCACTGTTATCTAATTTTACATTAATTACTATGAAGATAACTTTAAGTTGGAGGTAAATGTAGAATAACCAAAGTTCGCATACCTTTATAGCTCCACACTTGTACCTCCACAGTAAAAATAATTTTGAGTATCATAACTTTGTTCTCAAACAGGGCCTGCATGAAGTAGTAACTTTGTTATATAGTTTATTGTTTACTTGGAACTATTTATATGAGAAATTTTGACTTTCTATATCACCGTTTATGTGCTATTCACATATGTTGGAAATAATGTGGCTTACGATGTGTTTTAACTGTTGGGAAAATTTTGCTTTATGCCCCCTGTGTAAACTTTTCTACGTGATACGCCCCTTGACTGTGCAGCCTACTCCTTTGAACATTGCATTCCAAAATACTTTGGGAATACCTGTATATATGCTGGACGGTATACAGAAGATAATATAGATGTATACTGTATAGTAGATGTGCAAAGTTTTTACTGGAATCCCCAACATACCTTTTCTTTATAAAACCATCCACCCTTAACTCACTGTTCATTTTCTCTTTCCTTCTCTCCAATCTTCTTTCTAACTCTGACCATTTCTCTGTCCTTTCTTTCCTTCTCTCTGCTTTTCCCTCTGGCCGCACTACCCAGATCTCTATCTCCCTCGTTTGTTTCCTAATACTTTGTTTCAGTATCCTATTTTAAACCATAATAATGAATTAATAATATTCACAAAACATTCGAAACTGTGCGTAAAATGATGGGTGAACTAATTTGTTTCTTTAATCATATCGTGAATAAATCAATGGGCTCGAGAATTATTCACAAATTATGCAGGAAAAAATCAGCATTGGTAGAGAATACAGCTCTGAAGAATTGGTCATTTTTTCTGTGATAGAATGGGTACCAGCCTAGGCTGGGGATGGTTGAAGAAATGTTGGTGTACCGTTTTTTTATAATGTAATTGACGATTTTGACAATTGAAAGTTCTCTCTTTTACTTGCTGAGGCTAAGAACCTTTAATAGTCAGAGGGACACTAATCATATATTTATTAGGGAGATTTGTTCCCAACCTTTGTGTTGTGAACGGACTTTCTGTTGTACCTACTTTGATCTAAAGGCTAAAGCGGATATGACCCTGTTTTACACACATACATGCATGCATACTTGTACATATTATTTTTCTCCAATATTTCCTATCTTAACCAAATATGCCCGGATGTTCTTTGAATTCGAATATTTGAACCTCAATGAAACTATTCCTGAACTTGAATTTGTCTCTCTGTGTTTAACTGACTTCCTCATTCGATCTTGTTACATTGTTAAATGCAGAGAGACCATCTAGTAATGGAAACCATCAAATAAAAGTCAGTAAGAGGGCTGCTCCCATGTCTAGAAGGTGATTTTCTTATAATTTCTCTGGCATCTTCACTAAAATCTGAGTACTAAAATTTTGGTTCTCTCTTTCAGGGCAAAAACAAGAGGTGTTTCATTGCATGATATTGAAGATTGTGACAATTAATGGAATCCATACACAAGAAACCTTGGAGTTGATTGCGCTTACTATTGTGCTTCCATGCTGTATATCATCCCTATGCTTTCTGTCTATTATAACGGTCACTGTTTAGTGCATCAGAAGACGAAGAAACACATGTATCCAGTATAGCTGTATTTAACCCTTTTTTACTGTTAACATTTCTGTAGGTCCGAGTCAATACGTATTTTCATGAGTATTTTTCAGTATCTCGATATTTATAAATTGTTATTGTTAAATTCGTTTTGAGATTCTTTGTTAAAACATTTTTTCTAAACAATAATTATAACTATTTCGAATAAACTTTGTTTTCATTTTTACTTGATCAACTATTTCCATTTTAACCCTCAGAAATATTATTATTGCTTCGGTTATTTTAACGAATTCCTATTTTTATATATTGATATTATTATTCTGACGATTGCTATTATTATTGATAGTCTTTTTGTTCTTATTGATTGATTGATATTACTAGTATTATTATTTTGTTGACATGATTATTTTAGTGTTCTTATGGTCATGGTGATTATTTATTATTATGATTGATTATTAAAACAAATCTCTTTTTATTTGATAATTGTGTTTATAATTGTTTCAAATAATTTATGTAATACAAATTATATTTTTTTTAATCACATATCTTATTCGTTGTATTTGGATTTATGTTGATCAGTTGTATTATATACAATGTATTTTATTTTAATGGATCTATACTCAAATACCCAATAGCCACTATCCTATCTTTCCCTATGAATACCCTAACCTCCTCTTAATCTCCTAACCCTAATTACCCTAGCCGTCATTAACCCTAACCCTAGTTTCCTGTGAAGCCCCCCGCTACTGTTCATCAACCCCCACTCGACTCTCCCTTTCCCTGTTTCCATCCCGCTCGAACCCAACTCCCGATCGCCCCTAGCTCCTCCAACCGCCTTGACCTTCGACCCATCCCCTCGTCAACCTCGTCCCCGTCGTCGCCCAGTCTCCCGCTCAACTGAAGCCATCACCATTGCTGCTTCCACCGAACCCATTGCCTGTCGCTTCGCCGCCACCGTTCTTCCGTCTTCGTGCCCCCGGTGCCTTCGTCGCCCTCCGTGCACCCCTACACCCTCCAAAGATCCCCTGGCGCCGCCGTTCAAGCCCCGAGAGCACTCTGGTCGTCGTCTCTCTGTTTCAACCGAAAACAGAGCTCCACTTCGTCGAGGCTGTCGTCGCCGTCGTCACTTCCCGACCGTGGTGCCGTCGTTTTCGCCGTGGTGCCGACGTCGCTCCTCCCCCGTCCCAGTCGCCGCCTTACGTCGCAGTCGCGCCGTTCTCTCTCTCTCTTTCTGCCGAGGTTGAAGACGATCACCGATTGGGTGATTTCGGTGTTTCGTGTTTTGGCACAGCGGATCCGAGTTGCTGTCCCATGTTCGGTCCCGATCCGGTGTGGGGATTTCGCTGAGTTGCTGTCCCATGTTCGGTCCCGATCCGGTGTGGGGATTTCGCTGAGTTGCTGTTGCTTTGTTGGCTTGGATTTCCTTGGACGTATTTCACACGTGTCTTTTGGGATTTTCGCCCAGGATTCTGATCCCGTTATTCTTATTATTTGAATCTGCAAATTAACAGGCAAGTCTCTTCTTGAACTAGAATTTTATTTGTTCAAGTTTATTTGATCTCTGTAAGTAGATCCAGTCCCTTTCGTTATCATACTGCTTTGACAATTCTGTTAAGTTTATCGAGGGTTTACACGAGCTAACCCGACATACTTTTAACATCGTGCCGTCTCTTTGATCTAAAATCTAGTCCCAATTGTTTCATGCATATGCACATTTAAATAACTAGATTCATGCATAGGACTAGTTGATAAGTTGGACATGTTAAATTGTATGTGAAGATTGAAGTTGATCGATGAATTGATACCATGCCTGTGATAATTGTATCCTAAACTTAGAAATTTGCATGTTGGCACCTAGGATCACTTTGATTACCAATTTGCATGCTATATGTGATCATATGATTTATTTATTTGCCTTTTATGTTAAAACAATTTCTGGACTGCTAGTTGTTTCATTTTGAATCGGATTTTCAACCATGCTACTGTCATAATTTGAAATAACTTGCTGAACATAAATTGTAGCCCTGGATGTCTAGTTCACTTTCCCTTTTCACGGATTTGAATTCCGATGTATAACCTGCTAGATATCATCATTTTAGTACAGCCATGTTAGTAATTCCAGATTCACAAATGCATGCGTATACTTCTGTTTCTTAATTCAATTGACCATGTTAACAGTAAAAGAAAAATCTGAAATAAATCTAGTTGAACCTAGACACACGTAGGAATCACCCAGAATTTTTATAGATTTTATTAATGAGTTCTCTGACCTGAAATAATTAGTTGAACACAACTTACTGCATGCTGTTTGAACATAAAACCTGAATAGAATAGAGTTTTCACCCTAGTTCCTATATCTTTTATATGCCTTAATTATATTCTGGAACCGTGTGGAAGTCTACTTTTTAGGCCTTCTGACGGATTCAGGTTTGCTATTTTGTAGTGGCTGTATTCCATGTTTTAGTACAGCAAAGTCATGCTGTCCTGATTATGGAATTTTGTGTAAAAGACCTGTTTGCTTTATGATTTGTCTGAAACGCATAGAATTAGACACAATTAGTATTATACAACATTGACACCTTCTTGCATGCTCACATAGGATGAAAATGACTTAATAACAAGCCGGGATATTATGGGTAGGACTTGAAAATATACTCGGCAAGGCCTTATCGTTATATTGTATTGGAAGGAGGAGAAATATTGTATTGGAAGGAGGAGAAGTATTGATTGGAAGAAGAAGTATTGATTGCAAATTATTGTTAATTATTGATTGTAAAACTATCGTTATCGACGCCAAGTACATGATCCGTGAATTCACCATCAGTCTAAAACGTTCACTGTGTACTTGCGCCGAACCTGTGGAATGGGACGCAGTAGTACGTGCACTAGATAGGCTAATAAAATGACTAATAACCTGCATACTTGATCATGTATTGAATCTTGACTTGACATCACTCATTACATGCGTGATTATTGTACACCTTTGATATGATTGCCTGCTCTTTGCTTTGTTCTTTGACTTTGGTCCTGTCCCTTTCCTTTGATATTCATACTTTTCTTTATCCTCTGTTTTTTTCTATTTGCTGCCCACGACTTGCTCAAAGGGCACTCTTTTCTTTCTTTTTAGATCAAAAGTTTACAGGTACCGAAGGATCAATCCCAGAAGAAATTGGTGAGCAAACTCTCTGAGGATCGGAGCTGGACTTTAGACTACTTAGCTATCTTTTGTTATTTGCTTATTGTACTTCTTTTTATCATATTTTGTATTCTTGGACTTTATGACCCGAAGTTTGTTTTATCCCAAATGTTGGATTATTATTTAGTGAATTTATTTCATGATTATTTTTGAGTTTATTCTTTGTTTATGTGATTATATTCTTTCTGCGTGGTTGTTTCTCTTGTATATTGTTGAGTTAGACTGGTACAGCTAATGGATGATGTTTAATCATTCGCTGGGCCTTCGTTACGTGCTCGTATTCCCGTATTTCGGGAAGCGGGGCGTGACATATGTACACAACAAAGATCCTTGTATGATATTGCAATGCAGTCATAGATAATTTCTTATGTACTGGGCAATGGAGATGTCTAGAGTAAGCTTCTGTTTACCCTATTTTATACTTGACTTGGATTGAGGTAGTTAAGAAGGATATAGCACTGTGTTAACTCAACAACAAACATGTCAATATGTTAATTACTTTTTTTATTTGGTTCAAGGAAGATGTGGAATATGACCCTTGTTTTATTGATCAGTAATTAAGAAAACAAGCCCAGAGTACTGTGTCAAAGTATAACTGTTTGTACGTCATCTTGGGTCCAATCATAATGCTCGGGCCATCATAATTGTTAGTACATTAATTTAACTTCGTGCACCGTTTTCATGGCAGGCGCACACCCACCTGAAGTGAGTTAGGTGGAATTTTGTCATCCGCCGAACCCAGCATTCTCCTCCTCTTCTCCCACACACTTGCAAACAACACCCCACCCAAAGCCACAACCATGAGGATGATACCTTCGCCTCTCTCACGCTCATGCTCTCTCAGGTAATTTCTCATACACACAGACACACACCAAATAAGATTCGTAAAGATTAACATCTCTTCACACTCTCTCCCCCTCTCATAACAAAAAGCCCAAACCGAACCACAACTACTGAAGGTCACCTTCTCCTTTAGCCATGACGGATGAGGGGGATAACGCTGTTGTGATGGCTGTGGCCGTCGGGGGAGGAAGATCCACATCTACCGATGTCGATCGGTGGCAGTGGCCCTAGCAACGGTGTCGCTGCCGTCTCCGCGAGCTCCACACCATAGGAGCTCTCCAGCTCCTCAACGTACATCGGTCGGAGGAAGTTCTCGTTTGGGACTTAGCGAGTAGGAGGTCGACGACCCTCCACCGTAGCGCGGTCGGAGGAGCGACGGGAAGAGGCGGAGGAGGGAGTAGATGCGGAGGCATGAGAGGAGGGAGGGACAACGGGAAGGAGCGCGATGGGGGGGGGGGGGGCGACGAACCCTAGCCGCCACCCCCTCCAACTCAGATCTAGGGTACGGATTTTCTGTGAGAAAACATCAATATGTTATGAGTTAACACCTACACAGTTCAATTGAAGTCATTTCTAATGTTCTATTGAAAAATTTCTTCAAGTTTTCTGTTCTTTTGTGATACCTTCAGCTACTCAATGTTAAGAGATTTCAATGCGTATTCTCATGTAACGCTCACATTTCAATTTTATGACCGAGTCTATGACCCCTCCATTATCTACATTATTTACTTCGTAGTTCTTTATAATGTCACCAGTATACCCATGTTCAAATTGCACAGACTTTACCAAAAAATATGTTAAAATATCAATAATATTCAATAAACCAAAAAATATGTTAAAATATCAATAACATTCAATAAACCAAAAAATATGTTAAAATATCAATAACATTCAATAAACCAAAAAATATGTTAAAATATCAATAACATTCAATAAACCAAAAAATATGTTAAAATATCAATAACATTCAATAAAAAATTCAGCAGAACCTACCCTCATATATAGAATTTTTTTCCTGTATAATTATAATCAAGTCTATAAAGTGCACATTAAACATGACTAAATTCAACTCTAATGTTGTCCAAAATCTAAAGACTTTTCAATAATCTAATTAGAGAGTATCATACAATCTAAAACAACTCTATCCTTATCTTCTTTCGTAATTTCATCACCAAATGAAGGCTTCTCTACTCATCAAAATATTGGCAAATTGGAGACTATAATAATTTTGAGGGACTCATGAAATTATATGGAACTCTAAAAAAATGTGAGAATTTGGTAAAATTACTTTTTCAAGGGTATAATTTAGTTAAATTTGCCTTAAAAAATACAGGCACAACTCAACTTTTGTGTACATCTTGATTGGCAACACTCGGGTCCTGGACCACCTCATCTCGACCCTTCTCTTTCCCCTCCCTCCCCCTCCCACTCCCACTCTCAAATCCACATCTTCTACGCCGCCACCCTCCACTTCTCCATTCTCTTCCGCGTCTTTGTCGTTCTCGACAACCACAATGCTCCCTCCCTCTCCAACGCCCCCCATCCATCTTTCCGTCCGCCTCACATTACCCTCCACCACCTCCCTCTTTACCAAATCTCATTATAGGATTTGACACCGCGATCATCCCCATTTGAAAGCAAGCTAATTTAAACAACATAAAAAACACTTCACACCTTCACAAAGCCAGTAAGTAAAAAGTTTAGAAGGAAAAATATATAAGATTATATGGATAGTAACTCTAATGGAGACTTCCCAACGTCAAATGGGGAAACCCTCTCACTGTAATGGAAATCATTGAACATCATCTACAATGTTCAATATATTTTTTCACTTGGCATTAATTAATTATTCACAAATATATCATTACTTTTAAGCTTTAACAATTAATCATTAAAATGATAGTTCCACTATGGGTCTTCGAAGCTCCTTTTGGATTTTATTTGGTCTACCACCTTATTGAACTCAAATGTATATACCCATGAAAAAAAGATTTTATTTTTTCTATCACCTTACTAAAACAACAATATATATTTCTAATGGAGAACATCTCAAATTACTAAAACGACAATGCCGCATCTAAACGAAAATCCTTTTCTCACAAAACCTACTATTTTCCAAAAAAAAGGCAAAACTTAACCTTGGAAGAACAAATAGAATTCATAGTGCCAGACAAAGATCTCAAACCTACACCAATTTTCTTTCAACTCATTGATAAATGTATTAATTACTATAAATTCTATAAACTTTACCTGCTTTACACAAAACTGTTCACATAAATCATTAAGAAATCTAGTTATCTACGCTCCATGTGATCCATGAAAATTCGACCCCAATTTCTCGAAATTGGCAGCACTTAGATAGTCTATAACAGAATAGTTATACCAACAAATTTTAACAATAAATTAATCAAATTCACGGGAACATGACTATAAGAACGGAAAGCCTAGATCTAGCATTCTGTAGTTTTCCATATTAATGTACAAATTTAGAAGAACCTTATACCAATAAAAGTTACAGATAATTTCGTAAACCCAATGTCTTAAAGAGTAACTGATTCATCAAAACAATATGATTGATTGTGGTTGTTCTGATTATAATCTTAATGGATTAGGAGGAGGAAAAGAGCATAAACTTTAGAATGTCCAACCATAACATTCCACAATATATGGCTGCAAAATTTTTTTGTCACTATTAAAATAATTTTTTTTCCTATTAAATTCCAATAAAAGTTGGACAAATACTATTATTAGATGGCCATTTAAAAGCAAGCTTAAAGACACAGTAAAAAGAAATCATTCACTATCTTAGGGTATGTGTGTAGTGTATAGTCTTGATAACCACTTCCAGACTCTGGGAATGCAAGAGGTTGCATTTGGAGAGGAGTTATTGCACTCTCTTTTCGAGAATTAGCCAATGGAACTATAACATTATTGGATAACCTGTTCTTTTTTGAGCAATATGTTCCGCCAAGATAACATGAAAAGCCACAAAGTATTAAAACAATCGGCCTACTCGGTATCCTTTATTAGAGTACGCCCCAAGGTTGCTTCGAGTCTACGCAACATCAAGATGGGTTTTCGGTAGGAGCTTGATAGCCTTCTCATACTTGACAATTGCACCTTCATAGTCTCTCTTATGAAACAGCTTGTTCGTTTCTTCGTTTATATCTCGTGCCAAATCGATAAAGATTGAGGTATCTTCATCAAACACCTTATGGGCATGATCGGTAGACCGACCATGTTTCGAGCTAGAATTTGTTAAGATTATTGGATGAGAATAATTTTTTATTGATTGATTGAATAAACTGAATACAATGTGTCTCCTATATATAGGAGAGAATAGAAGACTAAGCTGATACATAATCAATATGGGACTAAACTAATATATCATTTAACACTCACTCTCAAACTCAAGTTGGTTTAAGTAACAAGAGTTTGGAATACTGACGATGTTGATATGGAAGGAACGACAAACTGTGGTGCAGTGATGGCGCTTGATGGCGCATGTCACAGAACTGAGAAGTAGAGTGTTGTAGAAGGAAGTAGCTCACCCCGAACAATGGCGGGATCTCCATATCCTAATCTGTGATGAGATCTCACCCCTGACTTGAGACATAGTCGATGATGGGATCTCACCCCTGAACTGAGAAATAGACTAATGTGATCTCATCCCTGACTTGAGAATGGTCGATGATAGGATCTCATCCCAGACTTGAGAATTGTCGATGATGGGATCTACCCCAGACTTGAGAATTGTCGATGTGGTGGGATATCATCCCTGAACTGAGAACTGGATGCTGATAACACCCCTTCTCAAACTCACGATCGATCAACTGGAGTGAGTTGACGATCACGATCGATCAACCAGAGTGCGTTGACGATCTGGGTGTAGAAGCATAAGAACATGCGAGAAAGTTTTTGTGTGTGTATTTTTTGTATTTTTTTTTAATAAGAAACCAGGGATTTGGATTTGGATCTGAATAGGTCAGCACAGTGGCAATGATGATTTGCTATCTGGTCCCGAACACACAACAACAATCACACAGCCAATGAAATGCCTCCACTGATTGGATCTGAATCTGGTGTTTGGATTGGATATGGATCTGTCTGGATCTGCTCCTACCCCCGAACACGAAAACTGAAATCCACCACCAGAAAAATCAGATCTGAATTGATGAAGCTGAGGAAGAAGATGGATCCGAAATTTGAGGGAGCGGGAGCAGGGTCGGGTTGGTGAGCAGGAGGTTGAAGGACAATGGGTGTTGTAGGGGTAGGTGGCGATCGGAGGAGTTGGTCGATGGAGTCGGGAAGAAGAGAATGGACTGGAATAGACGCCGACATCGACTACATACTCTTCACTGCGTCCGAGATAGCCGCTCGCGTGTTAGACCTTGCCTCCGAAATGACGGTGGTCGAGGCAGCTGGGGAGAGGTGCGGTGACTGGTAGGGAAATGACGGTGGTCGAGGTAGCGGGGGACTGGTGCGGTGACTGGTGGGGAAATGACGGTGGTCGAGGTAGCCGGGAAGGTTGCAGCAGTCGACTGCAGAGATGGCGGTGGTGATCAGGGTGCAAGGAGTTGCTGGCGAGCCGCGGTGGGTCGACGAGGAGGGTGTCGATGGGTTTGTACAGTAGAAGAAGGATAAGGAGGAAGGAGGTGAACAGAAGGCAGCTGTTGATTAGTGTAAAATAGGGTTTTAATTGTGGATTAGAATTAGGGATTAGGGATTGATTAGAAGAATTTGGGATTAGAGTTAAGAGATAGGAGATGACGGCTAGGGTTTTTGGATCTTGTTGTTTGATGATGGCTAGGGTTTTGAGATTTGATCTGGAGAGGGTTGTCGGGAGGTGGAGTGATTCTGATGAAGACGAGAACCACCCCACCTCGACGACGAGGATCAAATTAGTATAGGCCTTATAGGACGATAGGCTCTGATACCATGTTAAGATTATTGGATGAGAATAATTCTTTATTGATTGATTGAATAAACTGAATACAATGTGTTTCCTATATATAGGAGAGAATAGAGGACTAAACTGATACATAACCAATATGGGACTAAACTAATATATCGTCATGGATATGTTGCTTGATTGCTGCTTCTTCTTCTTAGCTGTTGGTTTCCCTATCACCTCAATTCACAAATTTTGGGCTAAAATAACACACACCATTTCCTCCGTAAAAAAATCAAAAAATTCCCAACTTTGAAATAACCCCAATTGATAACCTCAATCCAATCAACCAACTAATCACCAACAAAACCCTAACCCCCCCCCCCCCCCCCCCCCCACCCAACTAAACCAAAAAAAAAAAAAAAATCACTCATTTTTTTTCTCAAATGAACTCCAAATCACTTGAAACAAATTCCAAAACCAAATTTCTACCTTAAATACCCCCCAAACAATGTAAACTTTGCATCAAAATGTAATAAAATTTACCTCGAAAGCGAATGCGGGTGGCGGAGAGGAGCATGGGAGGTGAAGGCTGGCGAGCGCAAGCGGTGTGGAGGCCTGGTTGGTGCGATCTTGGGAGGCGGCGTTGGAGGGGGGTTGCATTGGATGCGACTCGGAGGCAAAAAGGAAAGCAGCGCAGTGGTGGAGGCGGCGCGGAGGCAATGTGGATAGTGGGGCATGGAGGTGGCGGGGATTGGAGAAGGAAGCGATCGAGTGTAGGGTTTTTACTGTTTTTTTTATTGTTTTTTTTAATACGAAAATGTGTGGAATGCACGTGATAATAATTTAAATGTGTTTCTCCTACTTTTGCTTTCATTTCTTTATTTCAAAATAGATAAAGGAAAGAGAGAGTAGGCCTATTAACTTAAGATATAGTATAATTCCACTATCAACCTTCCTTTGAAATCTTCACCCCCAAACTTTCATCTCCTTGGTAGAATCCATACCTACTTGATCTCTATGTTGTATTCTTTTGCTTGTTAGTTAATCCTAGCATTTTTCTCAAAATTTTAGGCCTGTCTTACTAAACTTTAATGATATTTCAGCAATATTATATTTGCGACCGCTTAATGCATGATAAAATATATCGAGCTTTAATGATAGTTTATCTTCTCATATTTTATAATATGATGAACATTTTAAATGATGTGGTCCATATGGATCGTGCATTTGGGACTAAAGGATAATTTTTTTAAGGGTGACATTAACCTAGGAGGGAATTTCTTCCATTTTTCTCATGAAATATAGCAAACAACTTTTAGGGTGTTCTCTGATAAGGGTAAATTTCAGATAACCCTACAGAGTTTTTCCCCATTGGTAGAAAGCCATACCCTGATTTTTAATTTTTTTTTTTGCATATAACCCTACTCAAGTTTGCTCCGTTAGACAGTAAGGCCTACTCCGTTAATTTTGGGTTGTTATCTGGAAAAAGTGCCGACAGTGTCACTTTTTCAATAACGAAAATACCCTTATGCATTTTTTAAAAATACCTGTATGCCATTTTTTGGGTGTTTTTTTTTGGAAAATTGGGAGATTAGGTAATGTGCTTTTTGGAAAATTGGGAGATTAGGCGAGAATTTTAGGCAGATTTCATCAGTTGTGTTTTAAAAAAAAATTCCTTAATAATTTCTTAAATATTCCTTAAAAATTCCTTTAAATTTACTTCAAGAAAATTGATCCAAAAATCCTTCAAAATCATTTAATACTATGAGATAACTTTATAAACAGAGCTCATGAAGATCATAAAAATATTAAACCGAGCTCAAGATGTCTGAAAACAACATAAACAGAGATCGATCATAATGCTCATAAACAACATAAACATAGCTCAAGATGCCTGTAAACAACATAAACAGAGCTCAAGATGCCTGTAAACAATATAAACAAAGCTCATAATGTTCATAAACAATATAAACAGAGCTTAAGATGCGTGAAAACAATATAAATAGAGCTCATAATGCTTCCAAACAACATAAACATAGCTCAAGATGTACGGAAACAACATAAACAAAGCTCATAATGCTCACAAACAACATAAACAGAGCTCAGGGTGCCGGGAACAACACAACAGAGCTCATAATGCTTACAAAATTTCAAATTCCACTTTCTCACTCAAACCCAAAATCCCAATGCTTCTTCTTATTCCAGAGCTGTTGCTGCTTCTTCCACCGCTTCTTCCAGTGCACAAACTTCTTCTTCTGCAGCCATCCAAAAATAAAAAATAAAATCAACAATGGTTTGTATTTGTATCTACATGAATTCAATAATACTATGAATTGAGTTACTAGTAGGCTCTAAACACAATTGTCTGGAAGGATTTATCAAAATTGTCAAATAATCAAGCATCGGTTCATCAAATGCAAAAATGTGGTGTCACTAGGGTTGCATTGAAATTACCACAATATTGTCATCAATCTTAAAATAAACATCACATACTTAAACATGATGCCAAAACTAAATCCATTACAATCGAAGAAATTTGATACTTCACAAATTCTAATTACGCCATTAAAATGGGTCAATTAAAAAGCAATCCCTATTCCGAAAATAAAAAAATTCAGTACCAGGTTAGAGCCATCCCTATTCATTGAGATGAATTTCAAGATTAGATTCAATATAGAAGCTTGCAACTAAAGTGGTATTTTGTCAATCTAATTGATGCCTCCATAAGCTTTACATTAATAAATAGAGAAAATCAAAATTAATTGATGCCTCCATTAGCCTGTATAAGCTCGTGAAGAGAAGGGTGTATTCTACACACTTTAATGATTATGTGATTTGTTAATTGTAGTTTGGCAAGCTATTAAAATATTCTTATACCATTTGTGAAATTTGGAAAGGAGTCGAGATCCAATCATTTTCCCTTCTATCCTCCTGGCCATTAATATAGCCTACTCTTTTAAGGCAAGAGTTGATGTATTCTTAGTGATTTTTTCTTAGAGTTCCTCCTTGTGTACCATTTTAAGCTGTTTCATTGGGAGAAATGTACTAGAAGAGTTTGATTTGTATGCAAGACTAACATTTCCGCAAAAAAAAATGTAAGTTGATTAAGTACTAGCAAAATGGGAATATTAGCAACCACTCACTTGATGCCACAACTATAGATAGACATAATTTGTTTGTTTGTTTATTAATTTTTAATTGTAATTCGTCGTGTTAGATTTTGAGAATGCACATGAATTTTCAAGTAATGGTCGCATTGACTAGCAAATTCACTAGAAAAATGCAATAACAAGAGACACCATAGTTAGGTAAATGATAAAAAGAAGATTGTGAAGTTGATTTGCATATACATCTACAAATTCCTTATCAGTTTTCTGACATTAAGTTTCAGATGTTCTAACATATATATAGTGTAACGCTCCGAGCCCGGCTCAGCTGCACACGTGGCTACACGTGCGTGCACGCAAAAAAACAGATACAAAACTCTAGCCATGCCCACCACAAGCACTATCAAAAGGTGGGTATACCCGTTAGGATACCTTTCTCTTTTGGTATCCTAATATACACACACATTCACTCCTATTTACCCACGATATGGGACAATCTCCCTCACGCCCAAACCACCAACACACCACAACTCCATGCATGCTTTTTTGTTTTTTCCCAATTAATGGCCTAAGCCCCATAGACCATCCTATAGGCTCATTTCTCAATCCTTTTTAATTCCAAGCCCTATAGGATCCTTCTATGGCCAACAACAAACAACAACTTCTTATCTCATTTATTATTATTATTATTATTATTATTATATATATATATATATATATATATATATATATATATATATATATATATATATATATAATAAAATAAAAAGAAAGCTATAAAGTGGCTCTCCTTCAATCCCCCAAAAATCAGAGGCCCAGATCTAACCTCACAAAACACATTTTCCTCCCCTTCTCCAAAACTCAAATTCAAATTCCCCCACCCACAACAACTCCTTTATTTATTTAATTATTTATCTCTTTCTCTCTCCTATTTAAAAAATTAAGAAAATAAAAAAATTTTAAATTTTAAAAAAAAATTTAAAAACTAAAAAAAAAAATTCAAAAACTTATAAAAAATTATTTTTTTAAAAAAAACGAATATTTTGAAAAAAGTAATAAAAAAAGAATTTAAAATATAAAAAAATAAAAAAGTTTTTAATTTTTTTTTAAAAATAAAAATTTAAAAAATTTAAAAAATTTAAAAAATTTTTAAAATTTTTAAAATTTTAAAAAATTTTAAAAATTCAAAAAAAATTTAAAATTCAAAATTTAAAAAAAATTAAAAGAATTTAAATTTTATAATTTTAAAATTTGAAATTTTGCAAATTTTGAAAATCTGAAAATTTGAAAATCTCAAAGCAAATCCAAATCCAATGTCGAACCCCAATCAAGTGGTCGTTGCCGATATCTGATCCGCTGCTGATTCCGTATCGCTGATTCCCCCTATACCAAATCGAGCGCGAATATCAAGCGACTCCGTATCGGCGACTCCGCTCCACTGAATTGAGAGCCTCTATATGCGATGCGACGACTCTAATTTCATCTCATTAACCGAATTCTCATTCTAATTTTAATTTTGTGTGCAGAGGATTACTCAGTTTTTTGTTGACTCGAATTTTGCGTGTGCATGAGATCTAAGTTGAGAGAGGTATGATTATTTTATTTTTGGGTTTAAATTTTTTTAATTTGGTGATTTATTTGATGAGTTTTTTTATTGTTTTTGATTTAAGGTGTACGCAAGTGAGAGATGAATTATTTGGTGGCCTCAATTTGGGATTCCAAACCATAGCAGGACAGGTAAGCTGACCAACAACCTAAAATAACTTGGCAAATATGCAACCTTTATTTTCTTTACTATAAGAGAAAATACTATCGTGAAGTGTTCCCTTCACTGGTTATTAGAAACCATGGATAACATAACATATAAGAACTTTTAGTGTATGTTTGGATATATAGGATTTGGATAACTGGAGTTTACCAGTAAAGGGTGCAAACTCTTCATTCAAGAAAGACAGCTAAAGTAAATTTGTTATTTACCCATTTTGATTTTTTTTTAAATAAATGTGCAATGGGGAGACAAAGTGGAGATAAAAGAAATGATTAGCTTGGTTTAGAGTTTTGAGAACTTCATGTATTTCATTCTGGTTGAAATAATAATAAAAGGTATTTCAATTGCAAATTGAGTCTCAGACAAACAAATGTTTAGATTATTGGTATTGTAGAACATTCACACCTACACTTGCATTACCACTGTATTTAATGCTCATAGTGGTTATGGGATTAGAGTAAGCTCTATAAAACCTATATGATAATATCCTTGCATAACTATTACAAGCATCTAAAAGTGATGCTGAAGTTAAAAAAACCCTATGCAGTGGTTCTAACAAACTATATTCATTCAAGGTAAGTCCAAGCTAATGATCAAGAAGGCGATGGCTGAGCTTCAAGGTAGATAAACTGCTCTTCATATAATAAGTTTGCTACTTCAATTAATTTGCTGGACCTCCAAAACTTATTTATATAATCAAACCAGGTGCACCATTCCGAAGACGTGCCGTAGGCACGTGTCAATAGGCAAACCTAGTATTATTATATATTTCTATATAATATTATATATATACCCGCTTAAGTACGGGGTGTTACATATAGTTTGATATGATCACTCCCATATTGGTGATCCGTAGAAGTCTTGTTAAATAGTCAAGTGATATGATCATTGCTAAATGCTAACAAACACTCTTGCACATATTAGAGTAAACACAGGGGTATTAAAGCTTTCTGAATTTCTATGGTCAATTTACTTGTACATATATAGACTAGTATAATCTGAAGTTATTCCTTTTTCCTTTTTTTAGGGGCATTCACGCTTCATGTGCATTAATAAATCCTGCAACCTGTTATCTTTCTCTTTTCTTAATGTGTCACTATGTAGTTTCCTATCATATATTCATAGGTTACCTTTTATAGCGATAATTCTTGGAGTCATTTCGACTTCAATTCTATGAAATGACATCAACTAAAAACAGATTAAATTAGGGTTTTGAAACAAATTCATTTGATAAGTCTGTCAGTGCTATTAAATCACATGCGAATACGCTTGCTAATACCAAGTTTCCATACCATGCATGTATATTGTCCCCTTCTGATCATGTTTTTGAATATTTCTAGTGGAACAAATTCTTCAGCTGATTAAATTGTTTTTAGCCTGATGCTAGACAAACACTTCCACTGGAGTTCTACTCTGGTTCAAATATATCTAAAGTTCTAAACAATTTGCCCAAAGATTAGAGCCTATACAAAAATTCTTCATGTTATTTTCAACAAATAGTCATATATTTAGTCTAACATGCTAAATTTTAATTCAACTATCATTTACTTCTACTGTACACTTTCAATCCCTAAATCCAGACTTATTTAAACTAGTAATTTACACCTGCGGTGCACGTCTTTATAAATATATTTTTTATAAAAAATTCGACATTATCCGGCATCGAACCTAAGACCTCATTTATATTAGTTATACATATGCATTGCACGTATTTGTTTGGTTACCATGCACGTGATTGTTTAGTTACAAATGGAGTTTGTAAGGTGACAAACTCTCCCATTAAAATAGTAGAGATAGTCCCATTAAAATAGTAGAGATAGTTGTACAATAGCCTTAAGTTATCCCACAAATGATCCTTTATGACATATTGACACATAATCAAACAGAAGAAGAAAAGCACATTATTTATTTTTGTTCCCTGGCGACAATTAAGTAATCACTGTAGCCCCAAACTCAAACTGCTCTAGAAAAGGTAAAACACACAACTAATGATATATCTCACAGATAGGCTGTAAGTCGACATGTTGCAGTATGAAGTTTTTTTACAAGCAACAAACATGATACTTACAACAACACAAAACTACGAAGTTATGGTTTCAGAAATCATGGTTGCAACATTGCAAGCACCAATGAAAGTAAACTTGTTTTAGTCACAAACAATAGTTAAGTAAAGATACTGTCCTTTAAAAAATTTTATAAACACTCAAATATGCTTACACAAACGAAGATTCGAGTGATCTATAGCTAGACAAAAATTATACAAAATTTGTAAATATGCAATAGTTCTATAGCAGTATTTTCTTACCATCTGAGGTTCCTTTTTAATTCATAACTAAGCCAATCAAACCAATAATTATACTGAATTTGTAAGTCTGAGATAGTCCTAAGCAGTATTTCTTATCATTAAAGTCTTCCTTTCAAACAACAACTATGCACATGAAACCAATATATTCCAATTAGTATGAGAGTCCTAAGCAGCATTTCTTATCATTCAAGTCTTCCTTTCAAACAAAAAGTAGAATATATTTCTAAGCAGTATTTCTTATCATTCAACGATCAAGTGAATAATAAACACATCAAACCACACAAGAATTTGACAAGAAAAATCGAAAGATGCTGAATGCAATCATTCAAATCACAATTCACAAAATGCAAAACTAAAATATAACGAATTTAGTATAAGATGGGGTACGTACAAGAATTGCATTGTCGACACTAGTATCAAAGTTCCCGTCACAAAGAATAATGACACCTCTAATTGAGCGAAGAACGGGGTAAGTAGCAGTTGGGAGTGACGTCACCTCGTTGAATTCGCACTTAGGCTTTTGAAGCACGTTCTTGAATTGCAATTCATAAGAGAGAATGAGAAAACCCTAGATTTTGGGGATTGGGGTTTAGAAACAGGGAAAGACGCTTACTTCCATATGACGGAGACGAAGGTGGGGTTGATTCCAGAAGATTCGAGAGCGGTGCCATCGAATATGGAGCGAATCGGAGAGCGGCGCCATCGATTTTGGGAATTAGGGTTTTTTGGCTGACAGTGAGAAGAGGAAGAGGAGGAAGGTGGGTTTCGAAGAGGTAAGTAGGTTTTTTATCTTTTTTTTTAATAAATTTTTTACAGTTAACACATTCACCAGAGTTATTTTGGGCATTTCATGCTAAACGATGCTAGGGGCTCCCAACGGAAAACAATGTTTGGTAAGATTTTTTGGTAAAAAAAAATAGATATGATTTTCTTCTAAGGGTCTGTTTGGTTGGAGGGGAATGGAGGGAAGGGGAGGGAAGGGAAGGGGTTTTTTATTACTTTTCTTGTTTGGTTCAATTTTTAGGAGGGGAGGGGAGGGAAATGGGAGGGTGCAACACCCCTCCTGAGCCAATTTTGGCTCCCCTCCAAAAGTGGGGGGATTTGGAGGGGAGAGAAAATATGGCTAATTTTTTAAAGTGGCATGACTAAATTGCCCTTTCAAATCTAAATTCTAATCTAATAAAAAACCCCTCTCTTTCTCCCTATCCTGGTGGCCCTCGACTCCGCCGTCCGCCGTTCGCACTCCGCCGTCCGCCGTTCAGCAAGACATAGCAGAAATCTAGCTCAACAAGATATCTAAGCATCGCATTACATATTGAGATATTCCAAATTTATTGATTGACCGAACCTAACAACATTTGAATACTGTGTTTGCATTGGCAGGTCATATGTTCGCTCAAAGCCTACTTAGACAACATGTTTCCAGCTTATCAAGTTAGGAAGAAGATATTGAAAACTATTTTACAGAAATGGTTAAAAATGAAACAAATTGGTCATCTGGAAAACATATATTATTAGGTTACAGTTATTGGATTAGATTTTTACAATCTAAGTTAGTCATTGAGATTTTTAGTTTGATCGACTTCTTTATTTCACCAGTAACAAAAAAATATTATTGATGGCAACTGTTATATGACAATTGACAATCTGTACATACATTCTTCTTATAGATCCCAACTTTCAATATCTTTCTCCCCTGATTATCTGGTCTCCAAATATTATTCTGTAGCCAATATTCCATACAGAAAAACTACAGAATGTGGCAAATTTTTGAAATAGTATACAGCAATTGCCCAACCAGGCATAGTGTTCAGTTGGATCCAGGTGTTTGGACTTTGCACTACATCTATGCTAATGTATAGTAGTAGGAGGAGTGTGTTTGCAAGTCTCCTCAGATTTTCATCTTTATCAACAAATAGCTAGTTGTTTGGATCCTACATTTTCTTAACAACAGCTTTGTATTAAGATATTTCAAAGTAGTGATGCAAACATGCTAGAAGTAATCTAACAATTTCTTTCAAAAAAATTTGAACAAGCTAGATTTCTCTAATTCGTTGTTGTTTCAATTCTTATTGTATGAAGTTGTTGTATGAATTTCTTATTATATGCAAAAGGGTATAAAAGTAATTTTATTATAAAATCCATTCCCTCCCCCTGTGAACCAAACAAGAAAATTATTATTTTCCCTCCCCTCCCCTCCTCTCCTTTGAACCAAACAGAGTTTTCATTAAATCCCTCCCCTCCCCTTCCCTCCCCTCCATTAAAATCCCTTCCCTCCCCTCCCCTCCCCTCCTTTGAACCAAACAGACCCTAAAGGATAAAACTCAGTAGATTATCTGAAATTTTGAATGATAAATTTAGCCTACACTTTAAAAATCTCAAAAATAATTGACCCATGCATTGCATTACACGTGCTAAATAACAACCCCCCCCCCCCCCCCCCCCCCAAAAACAAAACCCTCCCTATTCTGTTCTCTCTCTCTCTCTCTACTCCACCGCCGCTCTCTCCTCCAAAACAAAACCCTCCCTATTCTGTTCTCTCTCTCTCTACTCCACCGCCGCTCTCTCCTCCCTCGCATCTGCTCTCGACATCTTCTTTACCGAGACTAGAATAATCAACTCTCATCATCATCATCATCATCATCATCATCTTCCAGCCATGAAGCTCGACGTCGACGCCTTGCGCTATCTCTCCAAAGACGACTTTAGGGTTTTGACCGCCGTCGAGATGGGCATGCGAAACGTAACTTTTTTATTTTTATTTTTCTTCCCAATTCCCAATTCATAATTTATAATCTCTCTTTTTCCCCTTCTTTTTATTCTTAAATTCGATTTGTAACAGCACGAGATCGTCCCCGCCGAACTCGTCGACCGAATCGCCGGCCTCAAGTAAGCAATCATCTCATCTTTTAAAGAAAACTTTTTAAGTAATATTTTATTTATTAATTAATTAAGTAATATATGTAATTCTTTGGTTTTTAGGCACGGAGGGACTTACAAGGTCCTGAAGAATCTGCTCAAGCACAAGCTCGTCCACCACGATTCATCCAAATGTCAGTCTCTTTCTCTCTCTTTCTTTTCTCGACCTTCAATTTTAATCATTTTCAGTATATAAATTATCTTATCCAAACTTTTGGCGGTTTAATCAGACGACGGGTTTCGGCTCACTTACTTAGGATATGATTTTCTTGCAATCAAAACCCTTGTAAACCGCGGGGTTTTCTCTGCGGTTGGTCGCCAAATTGGTGTTGGGAAAGAATCAGGTGTATATATATATATATATTTCTTTCTTGAAAATTGAGTTGTTGTTCAGTTTGTTTATAAAGTTCTTATTGGTTTGATGTGGTGTGTGTGTGTGGAGTAAGATATATTTGAGGTAGCAACTGAAGATGGGACGATCATGGCGATGAAACTACATAGGTTAGGAAGGATTTCGTTTAGGGCGGTGAAGGCGAAGAGGGATTATCTGATGCATCGAAGCAGCTACAATTGGCTGTATTTGTCGAGGCTTGCTGCTCTCAAGGAATATGCTTTCATGAAGGTTTTCTTGCAAAGAGAGATATTTTTCTTTGTTGTTTCTTCTAAGTAGGGAATTCGGTTTGGTTATTAGTGATGATGGCTTTTGTTGTTTGATATTTGCAGGCTCTAGGCAAGCATGGGTTTCCTGTTCCACAAGCTGTGGATTGTAATCGGCATTGTGTGATTATGTCATTGGTGCAAGGTTATCCATTGTAAGTACCCTTTGTTGTGGTCTGTTTTCATCTGATGCATGACTTCTTTGTTAATAAGACTGCAGCAACAACAACGAGAACAAGTAGTTGTTTAATCATTTTTTGGGGTTGACTACATGTTTATTTCTGTTCGGCTTTGCTAGGGAACCATGTCCATTGTTAAAGTTAACAACTGCTCTACTTTACTGACATGAACCCATAATTCATCTTGAGATCTATTCCTAGTCCTTACTGCATTAACGTTTATTCTACTGCCCCCAAGTCGTAAGTAGTGCATGTTACATACTTTGTAGCTTTAATGATCCAACTTTGATATTAAATGAGTAGTACCCACCTCATTCTCATTACTATCTTAGGTAATCACTCATATGTTTTTCACCCTCATGTGAACTATCCCGTATTTCTTATCATAGTTTGTTATATTAGTAATAGTGAATTTAGATTTCATATCTTCCATCTCGACCAATTAATAATCTTATGCATTTTTTAAAAACATTCATTTTTTCTTTCTTTCTTTCTTTCTTTCTTGCAGGGTTCAAGTGAGAGAGTTGCAAAATCCTGATGATGTATTTGATACAATTGTGGGTCTTGTTGTCCGCCTGGCGGAACATGGACTTATCCATTGTGATTTCAATGAATTTAACATCATGGTTCGTCTTCCTCTATTTTCTGCTTTCTTTATCATCTTTAATGGGTAATGGGTAGGCAGCTTATAATGATATATTTTATTTCTATTGATTGGTTGCACATGTGAAAGGATTCTTTTATTCCTTTTTGCTTTTAAGTATTTCTAGAAGTTTAGTTCAGACGGGCCACTCTGCAATCAGTGATCGTAGTAAGTTGAGTGGCATATCACATGATGCCACTGCCTTAGCTTTCTACAAAGCATGGGTGTTTCAGTTATAGTCTTCAAATGACCTTGAACATCCATTGCCTGCAACGTTTACGAGCAAACATAATAGCACTAAATTGTATAAATTACAAATCTCAATTGTGATTGGCATTATAATGTAACATGCGGACGTGTATTTAACTCGTTTGTAATCTTTGGAATGAAGATATCATGGAGTGTCTTGAGGAATGAGTATAAGGAGAATAAAGCTAATTGAACATTTCTTATGTCATTCCTTGAGAGGAATGTGCTTATTTGAAAATTACTTGTGTCAAATAATGATCTACTTCGTTAGCAAACTTATGAAAGAGATATAACCTTGATGGCTCAAGTTGTTAATGAAGTTTAGATTTAAAGTTCATTTATCTTGTTTCGATGGTTTATATTTTACATTTGTTTTTATAATTCCTCGCAAAATTATTAATACTAATCGTTTAGAATCCTAAAATTTATTTAGAATCACATATGATATCATGTGAAGACTACTACCAAAGACACCTTATAGTTATTTGTGAATGTGAATACACCATATTCACCCCCAAAAACTTGACTATTGCAACCACAATATTTCGTCCATATCACAGAGGAATATTCAGTTGATTCCTTGGGCTTACAACCTTTACCTGAGTGATGTCATAGATCAAATTATTTCGTGGATCGGAATTAGTTTGACTGTCTGAGGTTCTGTTATATATGCTCGGATAGAAAATTTCGCATAAATGTATTTCTCAAGTATTTTGCTAATTTTTCTATAACATGTGGAATAGAATAACCTGGTTGAAGCCTAAAGGTCATTGGTCTCTAATGCATTGTATGCTCCATCTTAGGTCCTAATCTTGTACCCTATCTACGCATCAAGTTGTAAATTCAAAATATGTCAAGGTATTTTTCTGTAAAGCAAAGCATATGGAGGTATTTTATTGTAAAGATGGTGAGACATTAAGGCCTATATCTAAAATTTTAGCCTTTTAAAATTAAATGAAGTAGCTAGGAAGTTAGATTCGATTTTGAATTGGACAGGAATTAATTTTATCTTTTGAAACTGGACTCATATCTTGCAAAGCCTGTCTCTGAGGTTGGATTCATTGGATAAGATAAGATCATAAGAAGCTTTCGGAAGAGCATGCATTAAGAATTTAAGATATTCATGTGAGAATGGGCATGTCTGTATTGTAAAATCTTTCAAATGGAACCATTTGTGGTAGAGGGCTTCATAAACATTTGTCTGTCTTTCTTTCAATTAACCGTTCTGATGGTTTTGTGCTAACAGATTGGTGATGATGAGAAGGTTACCATGATTGATTTCCCGCAGATGGTGTCAGTGTCTCATCGCAATGCAAAGATGTGAGTGTCATTATATTTATGGTGCAGAACTCAAAATTTAGTTTATTCATTTATTCAGTATGGTTATTTGGTATTGATTCATTGTAATATGATAAACTTGTTCCAGGTACTTTGATCGTGATGTTGAATGCGTATTCAAATTCTTTAGGAAGAGGTACTGTGATAGTGCTTTTGACTTCTTTTTTGCTGATATTTCAGCCTTTTGTTCTGGGTATATTTTATGCTGCTGACCTCTATTAACCATTACCTTGTGACCCATTGAAAGAATTTCTGCTGTGAACTGGTGAATATCTGTAATTCATGAGGCAGTAAACAACGTATCTTAAATTCATCAGATATTTTCACTTGTAAAAACATGTAGGACGTTTCATATCAGACTTACTAGAACACATGTACATAACCATTTTAAAACCAGAGAACCTAGCCAATGTATAACCATCGTCAAACCTGCTAATTCTTCTAAGGTACATTCTCTTCTGCTATTTCTATATTAAGACAATTAAAGGAAGTTATATAGAGAGAGAGGAGGGGGTGGGAATAACTTCAAGTAGTTCTTTTTATTTATAGATTTCAAATAGAGTCCCTAGGATATATGGTGGGTTCTAGAGAAGTGATTAGTGTCTGGTGATTATGTCGAGGTTATTTAAAATATCTATGGAGTAGCAACTAATGTTAGAAATTTGGTGGGGAGATAAAAATCACTCATATCACCGTAGGGTGCCTTGAAGGTTGACATTGACTTCTTAGTACTTTGCGTGCAGATTGTGAAAGTGGGTGGGTGGGTGGGTTGCGTGCAGATTGCAGTAAGCAGCCTACTCCCAGCAAGCCTTCAGCTTCTCCCTACTTTCCCAAAATCTCTCCCTCCAAGTCTCCCAATTTAGTTAGGATCCATCCGGTTTTTAATGCTGCCAAAGGATCCTCCAGTGCTCCTAAACCAGTTCTTCCTACTCCTTCGCAAGAATCGCAGACTATTTTCACTAAATCCGCTGCTGCGGTTGTCTCTCCTTCTCCAGCTATTAAGCATAAGAATGTCACCTCTGATTGGCCGGCCTGGGAGGTCAATCCGAACTTTGCTTCCGATTGGGAGCAATTCCAACAGCTAGCGCATTTTCCTACTCCGAAGAAGTCGGATCCGGCTTTCTCCCCTCTCAATCCTAAGCAGCTTTCTTCTCTTAAAGAGTCTTGTTGGATAGAGCATGATTCTCTGTTATCTGAAGAAGAGGCTGAGCTCTCAAAAGATCAGGATATAAAGGTATCAGCGTCTCCTTTTATTAAGCATTTTCCTTTCTCTCATTATTTCTTTGCGGTTTATGCTTTTCATTTAAGCCATTTGGCTCTTTTTTCTAAACTGTTTCCGGCACCTATTAGTTCTCCGACCGGCATTAGAGTGCTGCACTCCGGGCAGTCACTCAATGCTAGGTTGTATCCCTCTCTTGAGGTGAAAGCCAAAGATCTCCTTATTTCTTCTCTCCCTTCTACCTTTAAGTCTGTGTCTGTTTCTCCTCCCCTGCCGGGGGAGACTAAGGAGGCTTCTTTATCTCCCTCTACTGCTACTCCACCCGGAGTATCATCCTCCCTTGTTTCTCCTAATCAGCAACAGGTTTTTCCATTACCCAGGGGTAAGTTCCCCTCTCGGAAGCCTCTACAGTTCATTAGGTCTAGTGCCCGCATAAAGGCCAAATGTATTAATCGCTCTGATTCGGCTATTTCTTCTACTCCTTCTGACACCTTGAATGGTACTCATTCGCAGTGCTATCCCCTCTCATCTCCTACTTCTCGCGATCAATTAGGGTCCATTTACTCCCCCATATTTGACTCATTCTCAGATGCTGATTTGGCTGCTACAGCACAGCAACTGGGTTTTCTTTTAGATCCCGCTGACACTCCCCGTATCCTCTCCATTAGAAGGAAGGAACGTTCTAGGGTCTCGGAGCATCAGTTATTTAATGATTAGTGTTTCTTGGAATATCCGAGGCCTGAACTGCCCTTCCAAGCAAAGAGCGGTTTTCGACCTTATTACTTCTTCCCGTTGTGATCTTATTTCTATCCAAGAATCCAAACTTGCTTCCCCCTCCCATACCATTCTGCGTTCTTTAGGTGGATCCGCTATCTCTAAATGGATCTCCTTGGATGCGAGTGGGTCCAGGGGAGGGATCCTTTTCGGATTTAAGGAAGCCTTTTTCTCTATTATAGCTGTTCAACGTTTGACCTTTTTTCTTATCGTTCAGCTCCAATGGACTTCTCTTAATTGTCCCCTCACAGTGATTTCCGTGTATGGCCCGTCTTCTGCTGAGGGACGCACACTATTTTGGAACGAATTCCTATCTTTACAGCAGTTCTCTAGCGGGCTTTGTTTCCTTTGTGGAGATTTCAATGTCACTCGTTTTTCTAATGAAAGATCGAATATGGCATCTACTATCACCCAATCCTGCCATTTCAACGATTGCATTCGTGCACTCCAATTATCTGAGTTACCTTTGTCCGGAAGGTCCTTCACCTGGTCCAACCAACGAGACCTTCCTACTCTTGCGAAACTTGACCGCTTTCTTGTCTCGCATAATTGGATTGCGCGTTTTCATCAGGCTTTTGTTAAGGCTCTCCCCAATCCCTCTTCTGATCATACTCCAATTGCGCTCTATTCCAATTTCAATTTTACGTATCACCACAAATTTCGTTTCGAAAAGCTCTGGTTAGAGGACCAGCTTTTTGTCAAGTTGGTCTCGGAATGCCTTGCAGCAGTCTCCGGTTCATCCGGGCTGGGCAACCTCCTTCTTAAGCTTCATGCCATCAAGCACGGTTGCAAAATCTGGCGTTCCGAAAGACAGTCCAACACCAATTTCCTTAAAAACTTTCTTCTGCAATCCATCGAATCCTTTGACCAATTGGAAGAAATTGATCCTTTATCTGATTCTTTTCGGGAGGAAAGAAGATCTTGTAAGCTGGATTATGCGAACCTCCTTCATCTTGACCACATTAGATGGGCTCAAAGAGCCCGGATTAAGTGGATGAAGGAGGGCGATGCGAACACTGCTTTTTTTCATAACTTCGCCTCCTATAGGCAACGGTGCAACCGGATCTCCTCCCTTTCTGCTGATGGGGTAGATCTCACCTCAGACGAGGCTATTCACCGGGAATTCCTTTCCTTCTATAAAAATTTGATCGGTTCTTCAAAAAGCCGCTCTATTGGGATTGATTGGGCGCACCTTTATGGTCCCCAACTTCACGATCTTTCCTCACTCGAAGCTCCATTCACTCTGGAGGAGATTAAATCTGCGGTTTTTGCGTTAAAAAGTGATTCTGCTCCAGGGCCCGATGGGTTTCCTGCGTTCTTCTTTCAAAAATTTTGGGATTTGCTGAAAGCCGATCTTTTCCAAATGTTCCAAGATCTTCACCAGGGTTATTTTTCCTTTGACAGGATTAATTACGCTCACATTGTTCTCATTCCCAAGATTGTGGGAGCTCACTTGGTCTCTGAGTTCAGACCTATTAGCCTTATCAACACTTCCTTCAAAATCATCATGAAAGTCCTTTCTTCTCGCTTGAGTTCGATCATCCCTCCCTTGATCGACTCAGCTCAATCGGGCTTCATCAAAGATCGTTTCATTCTTGACAGTGTTGCTTCGGCTCAGGAAATCATCTCCCATTGTCATAGATCTCAATCGGAGGGCATTCTTCTTAAGCTTGATTTTCAAAAAGCCTATGACAATGTTAGTTGGGATTTCCTCATGGATATATTGTCCAATAGAGGGTTTGGTCCCAAATGGATTTCTTGGATCAAATCCAGCTTATTAGCTGGGACCTCTTCTATTTTTCTCAACGGTATGGAAGGTCACAAGTTCAAGATTAGGTGTGGTCTCCGTCAAGGAGACCCTCTTTCTTCTTTACTATTTTCTCTGGTAGTTGATGTCTTCAGCAAACTCCTACGGAATGCTTGGAATTTGCATATGATCGAAAGCCTCGGCTCTTCCCCCTTCTTTGAAGGAGTACTCAACCTTCAGTTTGCGGATGATACGATCATCTTTACCAAACCTACACCCCAATCTCTTCGTAATCTCAAACTTCTTCTTTATTGTTTTGAAATGGCTTCCGGCTTAGCCATCAATTTTCAAAAATCTTCCGTTCTCTGGTTAAGTGGGTCCCCCAACCGTCAAGTGGATGTCTCTAATTTCTTTAATTGCCCCATCGCATCCTTTCCTATCCTTTACTTAGGCGTTCCCCTTCGCTGGGGCAAGTTGCATAGATCCGACTGGTTCCCCCTCATCGACAAAGTTGAAGCGAGGCTCAATGTGTGGTCGGGCAAAAGTCTGTCGAGAGGGGGTAGACTGACCCTTATTAACTCTGTCATTTCCGCCATGCCTCTTTATCTTATGTCCTTTTATTTCTTACCCTCCTGGGTGATCAAAAGAATTGATCAAATCAGGAGTAATTTTTTTTGGACTGGTTCATCCTCCTTTAAACCAGGTTCTCACCTATGCCAGTGGAAATTGGTGTGTACTTCCAAAGAGGAAGGTGGTCTAGGTGTCTTGGATCTTCGTAATCATAACATAGCCTTACTTGGTAAATGGTTGTGGAAACTCCATAATGTCGATCATTTACCATGGACTCGATGTGTCAAAAATTATCGGTCTAGTCCCATTAAGTGGTGGGAGTTTCCCGAGATTGTTTATCGCCTCGCCTCTTCCTTCTGGAAGGGAGTTTGGAAAGCAACTCCCGCTTTTCGCTGCAGTATCTACCGTACTTGCCACGATGGTTCTAGAGCTAAGTTTTGGACTGACCTATGGGTTGGCAATTCTACTTTAGCGACTGCTTTTCCTTCCCTCTTTCGATTGGCGGCCTGCCCTTCCGCTTCTATCGAAGACTCTAATGTTGTTGTTGGCAATTCTCGCTATTGGTGTATTCCTTTTACAATCAATCTTCCTCAACCTCTGTCTCAGACTTTTAATGATCTCTTATCGACCATCAATAACTATGATTGGAGGCCTTCTGAGGGCATTGCTTGGCGTTGGTCGTCGACGGGCACCTTTTCTGTTAAATCCTTTTATTGCTTCCTTAATTCGAGGGGAGTTCTATCGCCACATTCTAAATTCTTCTGGGACTCTTGGGCTCCCCTCAAGGTGAAGATTAATTCTTGGCTGGCTTTTAATAACAATTGCTTACTGTGGAGGTCCTTAATAAAAGGAATTTAGCCTGGGGTCAGCTTTGCTCCCTGTGCGATCAGCATGCGGAGCACGTCGACCATCTATTTGTTCAATGCCCGGTTATTGTTCCGTTATGGAAGATTTGCTCTCTTGCGTGGGGCACGGGTCCCCTACCTGCTGTATTGGCAGAGGTTTGGGTTTTTAAGCCTTCGAATTCCTCTTTTAGAAGTGCTTGGATCTTATCTATTCATATTCTCATTTGGATTGTTTGGAAGGAGAGGAACACTAGAATTTTTCAGCACCGTGTCTCTTCTACATCTGCGTTAATAGATGAATTTTTACTGCTGTTCAACCTTTGGGTTTCGGGTTTGAAACCCAAAGACAACGCTTCTTGTGCTTTCCAAAGATTACTTGATGCTGTTCATTGTCTGCGGACTCTTCAAGCTTTATGAATGACCTTTACTGCCAGTGTGCTTACCTTTTTTCTCCCATTCTGTTGTGTGCAGGCTTCATCATCCCTCTAAAGGAATTCTCGACTGGCTTTTGTGGTTCCGGCCTACTCTAAATGGTTGGCTCTCTCTTTTCCTCTTTGTACTGTTTTTTGGTCTGGCTTTGTTGGTGGTCGGGGTTGTTGAGATGCTGAGGAATGCTCATCCTTTATGCTAGTTTCTCCTCTGAGGCTTCCCCCTTGATGCCTCATGCATCACTTTTTGTTCTCTCTGGTTGAGATGGTGTTTGGCAGCTTTCTCTGACTGTGAATGTTATGCTTTTTAGCGTTGCTCTTTCCCCACTATGCTTGGGTCTTGTTTCTCTGATTGCTCCTGATCTGTTACTGCTGTATAGCAGTTTTTGGCATTATTTTTGGCAGTATGTTATTTCTAGTCTGTGGATTCATTAGCCTTTTCTTTGTATTACACTTTGCTTGCCTGGGGGAATATTATTGGCTGCGGTTTCTTTGAGTTTACCTCGGCCGGCTATTCTCGGTTTGTTTGTCCTCAGCATCAGTTGGAGAGAACTTTCGTCCGACTTACTCGCCGTCACCATCAGCCTCCATTGCTTTGGTTTGTCGGTTGGCTCAGGGGTAGGGTCTCATCATATCTGTTTTGGTTGGTTCCTACATCGAAGCGACTTCTCGTTCTCTCGTTACCGCTTATTGTTGCTTACTGTATTGTAATTCTATTTTTGTTAGTTTATATCTGTTTTACCTCTTGTAAAACCATTGATGCTCGTCTGTAATTATTCTGTATTGTGATTTATATATTTATTGATGGCTGGAGCCTTTTGGCTCTATCCGATTCATCAAAAAAAAAGACTTCTTAGTACTTTGCAGTGGTTATGGATAGACTGACATGACACTTCTGCTATTTATGCTATTTCTATATTATGACAATTAAAGGAAGTTATAGAGAGGGGGAAAAATAACTTCAAGTAGTTCTCTTTATTTGTAGATTTCAAATAGAGCCCCTAGGATATATGGTGGGTTCTACAGAAGTGATTAGTGTCTGGTTATTATGTCGAGGTTATTAAGAATATGTATGGAGCATCAACTAATTTTAGAAATTTGGTGGGGAGATAAAAATCACTCATAACACCATAGGGTGCACTGAAGGTTGACTTTGACTTCTTAGTTCTTTGCAGTGGTTATGGATAGACTGACATGACACTTCTGCTATTTCTATATTAAGACAATTAAAGGAAGTTATAGAGAGGGGGAAAAATAACTTCAAGTAGTTCTCTTTATTTGTAGATTTCAAATAGAGCCCCTAGGATATATGGTGGGTTCTACAGAAGTGATTAGTGTCTGGTTATTATGTCGAGGTTATTAAGAATATGTATGGAGCATCAACTAATTTTAGAAATTTGGTGGGGAGATAAAAATCACTCATATCACCATAGGGTGCACTGAAGGTTGACTTTGACTTCCTAGTTCTTTGCATTGGTTTTGGAGAGACTGACTTGGCACTTTTGCTATTTCTATATTAAGACAATTAAAGGAAGTTATAGAGAGAGGGGAAAAAATAACTTAAAGTAGTCTCTTTATTTATAGATTTCAAATAGAGCCCCCAAGGATATATGGTGGGTTCTACAGAAGTGATTAGTGTCTGGTTATTATGTCGAGGTTATTAAGAATATGTATGGAGTATCAACTAATGTTAGAACTTTGGTGGGGAGATAAATATCACTCAAATCACCATAGAGTGCACTGAAGGTTGACATTGACTTCTTAGTTCTTTGCATTGGTTATGGAGACTGACTTGGCACTTCTAGATAAACGTTCCATGGTGTATTTTGTTTGTTGTTGATATTTTTTTTGAAGACATGTTGATGATATTGTACCAGTCGATAAGATGTGGAGAGGGATGGTTTCTAAATTATTCTAGGGGACACTTCGGAGTACAATTTTAGAGTTAGTAGGTTTGAAACCGAGTCAAGAAATACCTAAGCTCTTTCTGTTATGTAGGATCAATTATTCATCATCTGAGGATGATGTTGTCCAAAGAGTCAAAGCAGAATGAGCTTCTTGAGCAGTATGATCACAGAATACTCTGATGAAATTAAATGACAAGTGTATCAGACAGTTACACAAGTAACTCAAACTTGAAGTTCAAAAAAAGAGGTGGCATTGTATAGATTGTCCTTTCTGTCTATGGATCAGGTTACTTATTGGCCCAAAAGGGAAGACACAAATGTCATGGAATTTACTAATCAGATTAACTGTGTTGTTCTTGTTTATGACCATACATTATATATGCTAACTGGATACTCTCAATCAGGTCAAATTGCATATGGTCAATCCTAGTTTTTGTTACACGATTTAAATAAGAGAAATTGGAATTGATGAAATAAAGCATATCAACTACAAGCAACCGAAGAACATGGACCATGAATATCATTTGTATGAATTTAAATTACTTTACTTTTTAACTGCAAGCTACCAAAAGAACCCATAATTTTGTATTATTTAATCATTTATCTTGGACATCTGTTATTCCTAAATTTTCTTAATGCATTCGTTTGTTTGTACCTCATGAACCTTGAGATTGGTCCTATTGTATTAAATTAAAAAAAAAATCCACAGGTTTAACCTTTCACTTGAGGAGAATACTGACGACCATGATGGATCGGGTTCGGACATCGAGGAAAATGGAAGACCCTCCTTTTTGTCCATAGGAAAATCTACAGGTTTTCTAGACAGAGAACTTGCAGCCAGTGGTTTTACGTGTAAAGATCAAGATGACATTGAGAAGGTAGGTGAACGTTTTTATTTTTATTGTTCAAATGTTTTTTTTTTGTGATAATGTTATTGTTCAAATGTTATTGTGTACTGCAACCAAAGATATTTGGTGCTGTTTTACTTAAGATAATGTCAAGGTCTTTAGTCTTGTTAACTGTAGCTCATTACCCTTTTCATTGATAATGAAGTCCGTCGATTGCCCTTCCATTACGGATTGTGCTGTCAACCGGTAGAACTATGTTCTCTCGAACAGGTAGCTGTCGGAGTCATCTTTTCCCCTTCACCTTCATTAGGAACTATTTCTTATTTAGTTCTACTACCATGCCTTATTCCCTGCATCCCCAGCCTCTCTCTTATATAATTGGACAATTATATTATCCAATATTTTGTAATTTTTCCACATGTTCTTATTTTCCCACCGAATTTGGTTTGTTAATGCTATTATGCAGTTCATTGAAGGAGCACCAGAGCAAGAGGATATTATGAGCTCGGACGACAAAGAGCTTGCAGATAATGGTGGTGAACACTCTGATGAAGACAACCATTCTGTAGCTGGAAATTTACACTCATTACAGTTAGCAGATAAGGTACTCACCAAGCTTTTTGTTTGTAAGTATCAATTTGTTATTAATACGTATCTATATTAAATTATTCTATATGCTACTTTTTCTTGTTGATTTGTATGGTCAAATATTTATCTTGGATACTTAGGATTCTGTGACAGTGAACCATCCTAAGAATGATGCTACTGTGGAGCTTCAAGACATTCCGCTGCTTCAGTCTATCAATGCTCTAGCTGAACATACACAAGAGGTTAGCATAACTTAAGATTTGACTTTTGCTGGAAGGAATTGTATACTTGTAACTTTGCTTTTAGCAACATTCATTTTATGTTTTCAACTCTATCCAGAATGAATCTGGCAGTACTTCTAATGATAAAGAAGATTTGCAGGAGGGTGCTTCAGATGTCCCTTTGCGGGGTATAGATGAACCTTCCCTAGCAGAGGAAAAGGTAGATGTTATGATTTGTAACCGTTACGTTTATCCTATCCATTTTAAGAACCAACACACCCACCCAAATCCCGTGTTAATTCAATTTAACACAAGTGGATGTGGCTGTTATCAAAATTAAATTTGGAGAAAGGAAGAAAGGATTCTTGTAGGTGAGCCCAAGTACTTGGGATGGAGGCTTTCTTTTCATATAATAAATGTTATGGAAATAAAATCCTGTAAATACACGTGCTTGTGATAAAAGTCTATATAACCAAATGGTTTGTGTTTGGTTTCGGACCTTATGGACTGAAAGACATCCCTTTCCTTGTTCTTTATTCTTCTAGGATACCTTTTTTTTCTTCTTCCCAGTTCTTAATAGTCAAGAAGCCTAATTTCGTGGAAATGGCAGTATATCCTCACTGCAGTACCCCTCATTGTGTTCTTTCGCAGTTTCTTCGTTGGAATCATGATTCTGGTCATGAAGTGTATAGTCAACTTAATTATTTGTTTCTTGCTTATCTACTGGTTGGAGATATTTTTCTTCTTCTTTAGCTTACGAGCTTTTGAAGTATAGCAGTAGTTCCTTCTTAAGTATTCCTGAAAGTTTTTCATTCGGTTCATTCCGTGCATAATTTACCCTCACAATGTTGCATTCAGGAGGACAGCCATGAACCTGGTGAGGATGACCCTGTACTTGAGAAGCGACTTAACAAACAGAGAAGGCGGGCTATAGCAGCTTCTCATGGAGGTCGAAAAGTTACTTCTTCGAGGAACTCTTACAAGGACAAGGGTGGCAAAGCTTCCTACAATTCCAAAGTGCACAGGCAAGCCTGCAAGTGGTGATTGTTACTCGTTTTCTATTTATGAGAGAATCAATAAACCGGAGCTTCTAAGTATTCAGGCGTGTGAGTAACATTTGTTACTCATCTGTGGAAAATTTTTTTGGTCATAGAGATTTGTCATGTAATATCTGTATTCTAAAATTGGCTAGCTAGCTGTTCGGGTAATTCCTCAAAACGTTCAAGAATGTACTAGTAGCTCTTAGTTATTTCTAGTTCATTTATTTTTTTGGAGAGTTGATAGTGTTCATTACATTGAGGCATAAGGATATTAACATATTGATTTGTGATTTTGAATCTTTCTATATATTTTTGAACTACTGCAACTGTTGGCAAAATTCCCATTAATTTGAAGCAGAGGCTACAAAAAAGATGTTTGTTTATATTAACATTATATAAAGAAAAGTAATGTATTATTCTTTTGAAGTATTTGAAGTCTGATGTTAACAACAGAAACGGAGCACCCATGAAATTTGTCACACCCAGGATTTTTATCTCACAATACAGACAGTCGGTTCTAGGGCTTCTTTTTCATCGCTAATTGTCATATGAAATTGGCCATAACCTGGTACAAAGATGAAAATGCATGTTTCACGTGTTTGCCTCAACACATCTGCGAGCGCTGATAGGAGTTACGAATGAAGTGAATGTCAGCATAGAACCTGGATTTCAAATGGTTTACCTTCTTGCCACCCAGTTGTTATTCAGAACTAACTATATGTAGTAAATAATAAATATCAACAAGAAAAATAAATAAATAACAAACACTTACATATAGCCGATTCTTATCGGTGCCATCATCTGTAGTAGTCAAATATTATCCCAAAACATTCAATTAGTTTGTATATGTCCCAAAACATAGATACACTTAGGCTAAATAGAATAAAACCTCACCCAACTATTGTGCATTTTTTTTTATATAAAAAAAAATTCATCCAACTATGTTTTTCAGATATGGGTGAGTTAGTTTTTTATTTATTTAAAAATTTGTGTTTAAAACATAGTTAGGTGAGTTTTTTTGAGGAAAAAAAAAGTTGAGTGTGATTTTAAAAAAATGTACAATAGTTATAATTGGGTGAGGTTTTATTATATTTAGCCATAAACTTAATGTTCTCTCGCATTTTAATTTTATTAATAAAATCAACTTAAAATAAAGTTTAATAAGTACGTGATTACTAAAATAGTTTAAAATTTAATTTTAAAAAGGTAAATGTCAGAAGTGGGATTTGAGAACCCACGCCCTCAAACGAGGACCAGAACTTGAGTCTGGCGCCTTAGACCACTCGGCCATCCTAACATGTTGATTAGTTGCTCGCTATTTAATATTTATTAGATATTTAGATATAATTTTACATGTATTACACGAATTGTCATGTGTTATAATGTTTTTAAGCAACCAAAAAAAATAGTCCATAACTGATATGGGTCAGATGATGTGGCACTTCCTAGGCCACCAGATCCCTTCAAAAATTGTACTTCTGTGATCATCAGGCTAACCCAGAGCCATATTAGCTTTTGCCATGCCAGGCCCACGAGCAAACGGGTCTGACGACTTTGACTCGGCCGAGTAGGGTCTCAGATCCGTTTCTTCTGTCTATAAATACCAGACCCCCTCCTCACTAAAAATGTAATCAAACTTTCTCCCTCTGAATCCTAGCTACTGTTGTTTTTTCAGTAACTGACCAGATCGTCGGAGGGCATGTCGCCGGGACTTCTCCCGGTATTTCTAGACAGTGTGCAGGTACCCAGGACCGAACCGAGCCCACAGATCCGAGCCGAGCTGCTGGATCCAAGCCGAGCATCCGGTCCCTACCTCACTCCTGCTACTCCCGAGCCGATCCCCCAGCCAAGGGTCGGACTAGAGTCAGTACCGCAACTTTCACTATACAAATTATGAGAACTCACACCACAAAAATAAACCGCATCAATAACAATAAAGTTAAACTCATATTGCACAGTCACATATGTAGCAAAAGAACATATTTAACTCGAGTATATATATTCCTTGCACTTGAATTGAGTAATCTAGTCAAAGGGCCATTGTTTGAGATTCTTGAAGGGTCAAAATACACGTCTTAATAATGTAGGTATACTTAGTGCATCAACTATCCGATCTTTTTTTTCCAGAAAATGACCCACTTTTTAAAAGTACTTACCAAACTGGTCTACTCGCTATCTCAGATTGCGATCTTCGCAAAAGCATCCTTACTGTCTGATATAGCAAGTGTAGACTTACTTGTTTGAAGAACAAATTCAAAGAAAAAAAAAATCAAACTCACACTCGTTGTCTTAGACAGCGAATGTCATTTTTTAAAAAAAAAGCAAGACTCGCTCTCTCTCACCTATTCACTTCTCTCTCTCCATCCTCTCTACCACTCTCATCTCCGAAACCCAAAACCCTAACTTCCAAATTCGATCTTTCACCTACAAAATTCTTCCAAAATTTCTTTTGGTCCACTTCATCCCTCAAAACCCTCTCTTCTCACACTCTCAAAACCCTAAATCCATCATCTATGATCCCAAATTTTATTGAATTCGGGAAAGTGTAAAGAGAATTGCGTCGGAAGCAAGTTCATTCATCTCATCCTCATTCTCTACCTCCTAAAGCACCAATTTATCGTACGGTATGTCTCCATACGTTTGCCTTTTGATTTTCAGTTAATTTTAATTAAGTGTCCTAGCAATCATGAACTTTAGAGCGTTATCATTACATACAAACACTGCCATAAAAAATGTTCTTCTCCTTTTTTTCGCGACATAGCGAGCTATAATTTTAACGCTCTATTGATCTCTATCCCAGTTTGTAACTTCATAAATTTTCTCGACTAGTTCTGCCATTGTAATCGTATGAGGTGCCAAAATTATTTCAGGATCAACGTCACTATAACAACAACCTATTTTTGGATCATAAATTATTTCACCACCAAAATAGAACCAAATAGGAATATCGTAATTCATACATACACATATTTATATGAAAATATGAGTCATTATCTAATCACAAACTAAACACACCCAAGTGTACACGATAAAGAGTTATACAAATCATACATTCAAAACAATGATTGAGAAGATTGCAACCTTCCCTTTCATAATTCATCTCATTTTTCAAATTATGGGTATTTGACAAAAAACGATAGTGCATGGTCTTACTATATGATAATGTGAGAAGGAAATGCATGAACATATTCATCTTTTTAAGTAAATAGATGATCTAAAAGTGTGAACTTATTTTTAGAAATAATACGTATATGCTTTCAAGCATGTTTATTTGATATAATTATTGTTCCCTTTTTCCTCTACAAAGCATTATTATTGTTATTATTATTTTAGACTAATGTCATAGTCAGATACACCCACACTTTTTTTATACAAACCATACTGATACTTTCAAAGCATTATTATCTTTTTTGGATGAGAACGGATAGAGTCTCTCGACTCCAGACACATCAAAGCGCATATATTATAATAATAGAAAAATGTACAGAATATAGCTTTACAAGAAGTAAAACCCAGCAGCCAAACAATGATACAGACAATGAAACAAATATACAAAACAGGAGAAGCCAACAACATACAGACAAGTAGACCCTAGTAAAACGACCAACTACAAGAGGGCAATAATCAACTCCGAAACGTTGGAAATCTCGCTAACCGACGCTAGCAGCACCAGCAAAATCAGAAACGGAGGCAGCGCGCAAGGGGCAGAAGAGACGAAACAAGGCCGCAGAAGAGCCGAACCTCTCCCTCCCTGCCATAAACCCAACAGGAAAACCCCCACGACAGCAAATGAGACCAGGACCATCGAGTTCGTCCCGGCCAAAACTGAAGGCTAAAAACTCCATCGAGGATGCTAATCAGAACCAAAACAACAAATGTCCTGAGCACCCCAACTGGCCTAAAACCCAAGAATAACGGCATAGCAGCAGGAAGGCTAGCCCGAGCAAACCAAAGCAGGCTGCTAAGAAGCAGCACAAGCTAAAGCGCAACATATGCTCAATCACACCACAAACTGACGCAAACTCAAAATATAAACAGGAATAAGGCAAGAGGAAATGATAGCAAATTCCACTTCCTACCTAATAACGAAAGCCAAAAGGCAAAAAAGGAGAGCATACTTAACCTCAGTAGTGAATATCTAAGAACAATCAGATTAAGGAGCCATCCCAATTGGGACCCTGGAAAAATCAAAACAGAAAGATCTAAAATGGCACAACAGCATAACTCAAGCAAAAACTGAACACAATAGTAGAATCGCAGAGGAAAGAAAAAATAGGGCTCACAACAATACTAAGCCTAGCCAACGATCAAAAGGCTACCTCCCACCAGCTTCAAAATCAAAAAGGGGAGGGCCTACAACATAGCGCGCAATGAAAGAACATAACAGAAGAACACTATGCCGATGCAAAAGACTACGTAAGGAACACAGCCTGCAAAAATCCAACAACACAAATACCAGGAGCAGAGAGGAACAGTAATAAAAACATCCAGAGAGAAGATGTGCTAATAATAACAGCAATATAGTTACAAAAATGGAGCTAATGCTGGAGCAAAAAACCAGCCGACAAACCCCACAAAAACCAGCAGCCCCGCAAAAATATAGGAGGGCTATCTAAAGTAACTATAAGCCCTGGCCAACAAAAAGAGAGAGAGAGATCAAGAGAACTGATAGCCACAACGGAAGCAAACGTTAACCCTGCAATTAGAGAAGAAAGGAAAGAAAACATGGTTATAAAGAAAAGTAGAGAGAAGCAAACCAAATTATACCGCATGAAGAGAAAGAAGACAATGGTACGCATTATTTAATAAACTGAAAGAATAAGCGGTTAAATCTTTGGGCTTCAATTCTGAAGACCAAAGTTTAAAAAGAAAGAGGAATTCTTCAATAATCACAGTAGAAGAAGCACTACGCTTCTGGAAAATTCTACGATTCCTTTCCTTCCAAATGACCCAAATAATGGTATGATACGACAAAATCCGAGCGTTACGGCAAGGACTATTAGAAGGTATGGAATCCCAAACGGACGCTAAGTCTGGGGGAGTAGAGACAGAACCCCATGCCAGAGCGCAAATCTTCCATAGAGAGATAATAGTAGGACATTGAGTGAAAATATGGTTGACATTTTCAGCGTGTAGAGAGCACAACGATCAGAGTTGGCCCCAAGCTAAGTTTCTTTTGTTAAGATTATTGACCGTGAGAAGCTTGTTATTAAACGCAAGCCAAGACGTGATCTTAACCTTAAGAGGCGCCCACGAGTCCCAGAAAAAAGTGGCTGTGGGCGAGCGAACACCTCTCGAGTTTATGAAATGGTAAAAAGATTTCACAGAAAACGTGCCAGTCGAGGACCAGCGCCAACCGATACCCTCGAATGATTTCCATTCATAGCTATTGAGGTAAGAAATGAAGTGTTCAAACATATCATTCAAAGGTGGAGGAAGAACAATTGAGAAAGGAATAAACCAGTAACGAGCACCATCGATCAAAGTGAAAGAGTCCGCTACAGTAGCCTTGGGCAGAACTGCCAAATTGAAAAGAGGAGGAAAAGCCGTGGCTAGCGTAGTATTGCCAATCCACAAGTCAGTTCAGTGCTTGGCTCTAGAACCATCGTGGCAAATACGAAAGGAACCACACTGGAATCAAAGCATTATTATCAATTATCGAAATTGTTCACATTAAGAGAGAATACATAAGATTTATAATGTTTTACATAGAAGAAGTGTTTCAAATGTCGAGTATTATCTTTTTGGACATCCACAATTTTTTTTTAGGGGTGAACAAACAACTATTATCTGAATCAACCAATCCGAACCAATCCAATCTGAATTGATCGATTTTTAATTGAACTAATTGGGGATTTGGGTTGGCGTGGTTCTTGATCTTCAATAGCCAACTGGACTGGTTCGGTGGTTGGATGTGGCTTTCAAATATCAGATAAAATCGAACCGACCGTACCTTTATGTAATAGTCTATAAAAAATCTAGTTCTCCTTTAAGTTCTTGAATATACAAACAATCATTTCTCATTTTCTTGGAGATACAAACAGTCCATTTAGTTTCTTTAATACAAACTGAGCAGTTGTTCTACCTATATTTTGATTCTCCATAATCTTGTGTGTTATGTTGTTGAGTAATGCTTCATTTATAGTGTGACTCAGCTTAATAGAATCATGAAGTTGATGTAACATTTACTAGTTACTTTAATCAAGTCCAGTAGAAATTGTTTCTAAATCTTTTTTATTGTACCTAAAATTTAATTAGCTATGGTTATTGATGTTCCTTCTATAAAAATAAACTAAGATTACAGAAGTATGCAGGTGAAAAAGCAGTGTATCTCACCCATTTAAACGTCATCATCTCAAATAATTAGTGCAAAATTCATTAGCAACTTGTGGTTTTATGAATCTTCATTTTAAATTTATTTCTGAACAACAAATAGCAGGTTGTTCCTTAAGTTTGATTGAAGTTGAACTTTTTAATTTCAACGAAATTATGAATGATGTTGGAGTTGAAAAGTAGCACGCCAAAACGATCATTCAATTCAATTCAAACCGAACTTAATCTGCTGGGATGGAAACCGATCTAATTAAGCTTCAGATTGATTGTGGATAAGAAAATTTTAAAAAAAACGGTCTTCTTCCGGTAATGGATAGTACATATTAGATCAGATACCGATGATACCCACCCCTAAATTTATTAATTTATTGCTGAATAGGTAGACTCATTCTTCAATGAGCCCATAATCCCAAGAATTAAGTAGAAAACGAGTCATTGAGATAATCCATTAGGAGTAACATTTAAGTGTAATAATTGACACACATTCAGAGACATGCAATCTCGGGTCTAATGTGTATCATTAAGCTGGGGCCTAAATTAGTCATGACGTGTATGGTCCATCCATTGATTTCTGGACCCTATATCCTCAAAGTTATCAATGACTCATATAATAAATCTCTACTAACACTGAATGATACCATGAACTTATATTGCAGATTGCAAGTGACAAAACTTAGGGCTTGTTTGGAAAAAGATGTGCATAAACTTATGCGGGGTTACAACATGATTTTACTCGATATATTTTCTGAGGTTCTGAGTGATCCAAAAATAAAATTAGTTAGATGCCTATAACCAAATGGCTAAATTTAAAATTGGTTAAGGACGAAGTAATACATAAAGTTTATTTTAATTATCAAATAGCACTCAAAGTTCTTCTAATATTCAAATAGTATTTGAAGTTTTTATAATTGGACCAAAAAATATCTTTGATAATTTATGAATGGCAGGATGGTCAAAAAACCGAAATACCTCTTTTAAGTTCTTCTTCAACCTCATTTTCAAGTTTGATTTCCTTTTCAAATTTTCTTGTTTTTAAATTTTGGTGGCGTTAGAAGATGATGGTGATGAGTTTCGGAAATGGAAGAGATGGTGGACGGTGGTGAAGATGAAGGTGATGGCGATGGATTTTGGGGATGGTGGGAATGGTGGTCGGTGGTGGAGATGAAGGTGACGGTGATGAGTTTCGGAGATGGTAGAGATGGTGGTCGGTGGTGGAGATGATGGTGGTTGGGGATGATGGGTGAAGATGGTGATCGGTGGTGGAGATGGTGGTAGAGATGTGATGTCAGTGGTGGTGATGGTTATGAGTTTTGTAATTTGTATAAGGAGACGAGGGCAATTTCGACATTTTACATGCTTATTAACGGGTTAAACTCGTTAAGAGGCATATTCGAGAAATATTCTAATAACTTAACATAAGACTTAACGGCAGATGCTATTTAGTCCAATATAAAAACTTCGGGTGCTGATTGGGTATTAGAAAAACTTTGGGTGCTATTTTATTTTATTTTATTTTTTTGAAGGAAAATGTGGTATATGGCCACCCTGTTTCATTAATCAGAAATTAACAAAATAAATCCAGAGTACTGGGTCAAAGTATAAACTACACACAGAAAATAAAACATGATGCAACATGACTAGTATAAACAAGTGGTCCCTTTAACAAAATTCTCGAGGGTGGGCCGTCAAAACCAATAGATAATCTAATTGTAATGGACCTCATCTTGGGCCCAAGCACAACGTTTGGCCCCAAAAGAAATGTCTGTATGTCATATTTTTGCTTCGTGCGTCGCCCCCGTAGTACTCACACACCCCCCTAAAGTGAATCAGGAGGGATTTGTAGTCCAATCGTTTCAAAATTCAAAACTCAAAATTCAAAACGGCCGCCAATAGTGTGGACTCCTGACCCATGATGGCATCGTGAGCATCATCTAAGTCGTTGGCGGTTGGGGGACCCCGTCGAGCCCACCCTTCACAGCCCTACATCATCGGCTGCCGCCCGCTCACCCATGCTGCCTGCCCCCTCAAGGAGAGCAGCCAAGAATTGCCTTCATAGACCCAATCTTCCATTCTCCTCCTTCTCCCTCTCTCACTCATAGTTCACCACCGAAGAGAGAGCAGTGAAGAGCATACATTCTCCTCTATCTCACACTCACAACCATTACTCAAACAACCCAAATCCCAAACTTCTCCAATACAATGTCTCCTCTCTCATGTCTCTGCCCCATATCCAAATCCTTTCCAAACCCAAACTCAAACTTACTCTCCCCATCTCCAAATCCCACACATAATCAAAACCAAGGAGAGAGCAATTAGTAGCATACCAGCATACTGTCCACTCTCGTCGATGCAGAGGACTTGGCCGCTGCAGCTTGAAGCTGCATGTTCGAAGTGATGGGGCTGACCTCCACCGAGAGAACCAACGCCACCATTGCAGGCTCCCCTCACACCACAAACGTCGAAATCGTGGCCGAACGACCATTATCACGACACCGCATCGCAGAGAGACTGACTTCTCGAAGTCGTTGTTTTCCGTCAGATCAACGACATGCGGGGTGTTAGATCGTGAGGGTTTGGCGTTCTCGAACAAATAGAGGAGCACCGGGTCCCCTCTACCATGGCGAGTTGGGTTTGGGCCCAGATGGGCTAGGATTTGGGGGAGATCTAAGAAGAGGAAGAGGGATGGTGGGTGAGCAGATGTGGTGGTTGATGGCGCTGCGATTGGAGGAGAGAACGGGGAGGGAGCTAGGAGCTGAGTGGCAAGGCGATCGGGGCAGGATTTGGGGGGGGGGGGGGGCTGTCCCTTCCAACGTCAGAACTCGAGTTTCCTATTTTTGGTTTTTTTTTCGGAGCTTCTCTCTAGGATTTCTAGAAGGAGAAACTCTTGCTGTGGAGGATCAGAGGATCACCAAAATTTGGGTGCTATTTGATAATTTAGATCAACTTTGGGGATGTTTTGTCCTAAAGAGCATCTGTAGGGGTTTTTTCCCAATATGGAGATTTAGCGAATTTGGAGATGGCAGAATAGGGTTTTCCTGCAGTAGTAAATCGCCAAAATTTGAAAAATAAGGAAAAAAAATGGTATAAACAAATTTACAAGTTTTTCATTGAGAAGGGGGGTGGGGTGATGTGGAGGGAGGGAAGTGGTGTTTGGTGTTTGGGAGGAGGGAATCTTTGGAGATATGTGAGGGACATTGTTTCCATTTTGGACGGAACAATATGTTTCGTCAGATTAAATTATATAAAAAAATATCGGACGAAACATGTTGTTCTGTTTGACCAATTAAAAAAAATAAAAATATAGTGGAAGAAGCAACATGTGCCGCCATATTTGGTGACACACTGTTTAAAAATTTGCAAAGTTTGGCATTTTAGAGAACCACTGCAGTGCTTTTTTAGCTAAATTTTGGAGAAAATGAAGTTTTAGGGCCTGTTTGGTTGGAGGGGAATGGAGGGGAGGGGAGGGGAGGGGAGGGGAGGGATTTTTTTTTAATATTTCTTGTTTGGATTATTTTTTAGGAGGGGAGGGGAGGGGAATGGAGGGGTGCAGAGTCTCTCCTAAGTCAATTTTGGCTCCCTTCCAATATTGGGGAGATTTGGAGGGGAGAGAAATTGAGTCAATTTTTTTTATAGTGATCGAACAAAACTGCCCTTTAGATCTAAATCCATTTAATCACATCATTAAAATTAGTAATCACTCCATTTTAAATTAAAAAAAATAAATAGCCCATCAAAACATACTTCCTCTTCAGCAGTAAAATGAGCTTGTTATGTAGTAATCAATAATTATAACAAGTCAAGACACTACTTTTTGGTGTTCATATTGTTAATATTTTGAGCTCATGATAACAGAAGTTTATAAGATTCTGTCATGAATGGTTAGCTTCTCGCCAGATCAGTTCTCTTGCCATTGAAATTCACTCCGAGTTGGTTAATTATATCCAAGATTTAATGAACACACCACGGCCTGTCTAAAATCATTCATGGGATACGCAAAGGGTTACAGAAAACATCTGATATGCAATGGAAGCTGAGATGGAGGACCATAAATTTAAATTACTTTGCGGAAGCTTGTACAATTGTGCACTTCAACCAATTGAAAGTCAGTTAGTCACAATCATCTTCATCATCCTTGTCATTTAAATCCTTTTCCATTAAATGGAATCAAGGCTGAGAAAGGGTTGAAAATTGGCTGTTAATTTCTGTTGGATATATTGGTATATTCTCTCTATATAAATATAGCACGTATATATGTGTAACACGTGTAATGAACGTACAATTGATTGGATATTGGAACGCGGGTTTGTGGACTTATAACCCGATACCCAAACCAGTATTTAGGAATAAATACTGGCTTGTGATAGCAGTCTAGGTATTCCAATCTTGATACATAGGGTGAATATCTCAAGCAACTTAGATCTAGAGATAAACCCTAATTCCCAATTGTTAATTTCTCACAAAACCTAACAATCTTGAGATAGTAATAATCAATTTTGTGAGATTAATTAAGAGAGAGGGATACCCGTCAAATCGTTGGATCTAGGTGGTGCCGTCGCTCACGTCGGAAACGAAGAACGGCGTCGGAACCCTAACTCCGTCCATCGAGATCTCCTTGTCGACCGCGTCGCGAAGCCAAAGCCGATCACGCGCCGATCTGTCGCGAGGTCGAAGCGTGACCCACGAAGTCGATCGCGTCGCGAGGTCGTCAGGCGCCGAACCCCATCTCCTCCTGATTCCTGTCGACGGTAGTCGCATCTCAGGCGCCGACTCCGCCCTCTCTCTTCCCGATCGCAGTCGACGGTAGCCTTCCCTCAGGCGCCGACTCCGAGATCCTCTCTCTTCTTCACCTTTCAACAGATTGGGTCTTGTGTGGAACCCTAATTGAAGAAGACAGTGAAGAGAAATTTTGTATCTCATCAAGATCTGATTGGGTCTGTGAGGAACCCTAATTTGAAGAAGACAGTGAAGGGATTTTTGTATTTCATCATCAGATCTGTTTAGACGCACACAAGCTGTTCGATGCTGGGTATCTTTGGCGCAGAATGGTTTGTTGTTTGGATTTGTTCCCAACAGACATGAGTCTAATCAATTGAAGGGGAAGAGATGGTGAAAGATAAGTTCTTTACTTTCCTCATATTAAATTTCTGTTAAATATTTTGCTATGTGCTGGAAGTTCAAAACACTCGTTCTAAGATTACATTTTGAATTATAGAATTACTATGATGCTCAGAGTGGTTAAGTTCATGACTGTATTAATCATTTGTTTAATTTAATACAAGTTGAACAGTTGTTTTAGCTATGTGCTAAAACACAATATCTATTTTGTTAAACAGTATGTTGACTATATAATTCGGATCTCCAATTAAATTGTTGCTAGAATTAGATGCACTAATAATTTGTTTAATTGGCTAATCTTTAACAATTTGATGAATGTAGGAACTTTAATGTTACCTACAAATTGTGTATGTTGGAGACGATGGATTTGCATCATGGTATGATAAGTCTGCACTACGCAGGTTTCTCCATCGAATTTGGAAAACACTTCTAACTTGAAGTGTCGGTATGATCTATTTTAATTTTCTCAGTATTTTTCATGCGATGAATATGTTAACGTTTTGTGCGTTTGATCATATGATTAAGAGTTTTAGATCATAGTTATTCTCGCTCTGGAAAACTAGCATGTTTACGGTTGTTAAGTGTTTTATCATACTATGTGTATAGATATTTTGACAAATCTATTGTTTGCAGTTTGTGTGAGATTACATATTTGCTTCTCTAAAATTTTAAATAAAATAAAATTGTATAAGATGTATAACAAATGTCTGTAACTTAGGAGAGAGCATCTCTTAATGTAGAATATGACTTTACTAGTTACGTTGTGTTTCCTCTCGTTCATTGTACTGTGTGTGCAAAGTTGAATTATAATATGTTAGTCATTATCTCATTTAGCGTTATGAAGATGATGAAGAACGAGTAAAGAAAAGAACTCTTTGCTCAATGTGTTTGAGCTAGTGGACATTGTTAGAACCATTAGAGAAAGCAAATAATTTTTGAAAAATGTGATAGACTAATTTTGTATTAACTCTTATAAAGTGCATATATTGACAATCGTATGTATATGTTGAGTTTAACAAATGAGACAATTAATAATAATAGTTCTAATTGTATTCTTGAACATATCATAATTGGCTATGATTTGAGAACTATATATTTAATTGTTTGTGAGGAAATGTGATCTAATTATCAAAACTGTGGGGAAATGGAGTTAAAAGCTATTGAGTCAAAGCTTTAACATCCAAGTTGTTTTGAAATTTAGAATCACTATGAACTATATATTAAATTGTTTGTTCTTGTTAAAACTCATAACTCTACTAAATGACACTCCATTAAATATGACAAATATGAAAGTTATGCTCAGATTATGATCACTAGAAAATTATTTAGTATGGTCTCTAGGAGCACACAACTTCTTAAGTCAATACATTCTGATATTTGCAATCTCAGTAGCTTTGTGACTAGATGAGACGATTGTTGGTCAGAAGTATTTAATCGCTTTTGTAGATGATTAATATAAGTCTGTCATATATATAAAGATTGAAGCACTTGTTATTCTTAATGAATTAAAAATTGTAGTTAAATGCTAAAAATCAAGGGTTCAGTTGTGATAGAGGTGGTGAATATATTTTAACAACTTTAGAGAAGTTTGCATTGGGCATAATCTCTAGTGCACTCTACTTACAACAGTCAAACAGTATTGATAAAAGTTAGAATCAAACACTTAGTGAAATGTTGAATTCTATATTATTGACTGTTGTTTGTCTTGTATAATTATGAGTGATGTTGTATTGTTAATCATATCTCTGATGTGTTACTACACTCTAAATTGAATACACCTTGTAAATCATGGTATGAAAATACAAATAATTTTGTTAAAGTGAAAATGTGTGTTGTGATACTTTTGTTAGAGTACATGACCCTAGAAGGCCTAAAGGAGGACCTACAACAAATATTTGTGTGCTTAGAAAGTGCAGAATATAGCTCTGTGGATAGATGTTGGATCTATCTAATTTGTGTTGGAAGAATCTAGACTTGCAAAGTTCTTTGAGGATATGTTCATCAAAGATAAATGTATGAAATAATCTAGTCCTACAAACATGTTCAATGATTCACAGTTGGAATCAAGAACTAGCCTTACTGACACTTGAAAACTTGAATGACAAATGAGCTAAGAAGAGTCTTTAGTAGACAATGAGATGATTTTGTGTCATACAATAATACTTTAATTTAGTTGATCTGCCGAAAGGGGCCAAAACTATAGTAAGTGTAATATCCCAGACGGATATTACCGTATATAAATTATTATTTTATTATTATTTTATTATTATTTTGTTTTAATTCCAAAATTAAATTATTTTGGTGATTTTCACCCGGTTTGTTCATAGACAATATCTGTACCCAGATATCGGTCAGTATACATCCGTATTGTATCAAATTGGTACCGTGACCTTCCAAACTAATAATAGAATTTATTTTTATTATTATTTCCGAGATTAAATTATTTTATACGGATTATGCGAAGATTATCGGTATACAGACATATATGCGCACGTACGAGTAGTATGTCGATTAGTACATTATACAAATTGTGTGTTGTGTATTTTTTGGACAACACTTATTTTGTTATGACAAAACCTAGTAGAGTGTTAGGGTTTATAAGTGGTTAATCCTAGGGTTACAAAGACATAAGGGATTAAGGGAGATTACTAGAAAATATCTCTCCCACACCACACCTCCACCACATAACACCTCCCTCCACCTCACCCCTACCTTCCCTAAGGTATGGACCGGCTCCAATTCATGGGAGGGGGTTTTTGCAAATGTGTGTGTGCCCATTTACATTTTTCACCCTTCTCTCCACCTATAAATACCCCCTTCCTTCACCTTAGTCTCATTTTAGAAAGATCAAAAAGAAAGAAAGAAAGAAAGGAAAAGAAAGAGAGATCACCATGCTAACTTGAGAGTTTTTATTTGTAGGGTTAGTAGGAGATTCTAGGAGCTAAGGAGGAGAGTAATCTAGTTCTTCCATCAAAGAAAAGAAACAAGGTGGGGGTTTCTCCATATTTGTTTGGTTGTTTGGTTGTTTGTTTGTTTGAATGGTTGTTTTGATGAATCTTCTTCTTCTTACCCTCCTTGTTTATTTTTCTTTTTGGTATGGATGGTTTGAAGTAGTATGATTGTAGGAGTTCTTATTTTGAATGTTGTTAGTAAAGGAACTAACTACTTGGACAAAAATGACACATGCATATGAACTTTTACATACAATCACTTAAGGTTGTAGGACTTGAATGTGGGCTATACATAAAGCATACGAACCATTTTTATACAACCATTTTGGTTGTAGGACTTGTATTGAACTTGGACAAATAATAATAAGCATATGTTGGATGAAGGTTCTTACCTCATTTTATTATTGTAGTTTTCTTTCTTAAGTAAAAAGAACATGCATTAGAAGTTAGTTTTGATTTATGAAAAAGAAACTAATTTAATTCACTAGTTGTAGAATAAATAAAAAGATCTCTTTTTTTATGATCACTAGTAATAAATAAATGCTAATAAAGATTAGTAGACATTTAAGTACTATGTTAATACAATAAAGTAGTAGTAGCATGTTGTTAAAACAAAGTAGTATGTTGTTAAAATAAGTAGTAGTAGCATAAAGTAGTAGTAGCATGTTGTTAAAATAAAATAGTAGTGGTATGTTGTTAAAATAAAGAAGTAGTAGTAAGTATTAAAAGAAGTAGTAGTAGATAGTTGTATGTTATGGTAAAAAAAATGAAGTAGTAGTAGTAGTAGATAGTGGTATGTTACATTTTTGGTAAAAATGAAGTAGTAGTAGTAGTAGATAGTTGTATGTTACATTTTTGGTAAAAATGAAGTAGTAATAGTAGTAGATAGTTGTAGATGTTTATTTTATGTTCATATTAAAATAAAGCAAATACCATGCTAAGATTGGATTAAGATTAACTTATTCATGCTTAAGAATGTTATAGGATTCATCCTAAGAATTTCCTACTATGTTTAGAATAATCTATTATGCTTAGAATGTTGTAGGATTTATTCAAAAAATACCTAGCATGTTTAAAGATGCTTAGAATGTTGTAGGATTTCTTCTAAAAATACCTAGCATGTTTAATTATGCTTAGAATGTTGTAGGATTTATTCAAAAAATACCTAGCATGTTTAAAGATGCTTAGAATGTTGTAGGATTTCTTCTAAAAATACCTAGCATGTTTAATGATGCTTAGAATGTTATAGGATTTCTTCTAAAAATACCTAGCATGTTTAATGATGCTTAGAATGTTGTAGGATTTCTTCTAAAAATACCTAGCATGTTTAATGATGCTTAGAATGTTGTAGGATTTCTTCTAAAAATACCTAGCATGTTTAATGATGCTTAGAATGTCGTAGGATTCATTCTAAAATTTCCTATCATGTTTAGGAAGGTTATTTATGCTTGGAATATTGTAGGATCAATTCTAAAATTTTCTACCATGTGTAGGAATGATATACATGTTGTAGGATTCATGCCAAAATAGTCTACCATGTTTAGGGATGATATGTACCATGCTAAGTCTTTCTACATGCTAGTTTAATTGTAAGTAAGTTATATGCCATGCTAGGATAATTGTAGAAAGGTTGTATACCATGCTAGATTAATTTATCTATGCTTGGATAGTTGTAGGAAGTGGTATATCATGCTAGATTAATCTACCATGCTTGCATGCTTATAGGAAAACTATACACCATGCTAGATCAAATAAATATTCATGCTCACATGATATCTATGCTTAGATAAATTTATTGTTATGTTAACATTAGTAGATGACCATGCTAATGATGGTTTATGTTAAGTTAATGGCATCCATGCTAATAATATTCATGCTTAGATTAAAGTAACTATCCATGGTTAGTTGTAGTAATTTTATGTTATGTTCTATCCATGCTAGAATTATTGTAGAAACTCATGTTATATTGTAGGTTGACACTTAACTAGTATACATGACTAGAATGTTACTAAAATGTACACCATGCTATATGTTAAGATGAAAGTAGCATACCATGTCTAGGAATGAGGTATACCATGTTAAAGTTAAATACATATTTAGAATATCGTAGGAGTGGTGTTAGAATACCTACCATGCCTTGGAATGTTGCATGTCCATACTAGTTATATATCCATGCTTTGGTTGTGATGACTAGTCATGATAAGTAGTAAGCACTTACGCTCAAGTTATAACCTATGCTTGACTATAGTGGACTTCATGTCTAGGTCGTAGTGATTTTCATGCTTAAGCTCGATGCAAACACAAGCTTAATCATATTCGTACTTAGGAGTATCATGGTGAGTGGTTGTGTTATATGATTAGATTGTCATAGGAAGATGCTTGCAATTGTGTGCCATACTTAAGGCGCTATAGGTCGAAGTAATAAGATTGGGAAGACCACTAGTAATAGTTAGTTGATAAAGGCTGTTATGTCGCCTTCGGTTCTTCCTTAGTAGAATACCGACCATAGACTATTAGTAGATTCTTCTGTTGCTTCTAATAATAGAAGATCGAGTTTGCTAGTAAGCACGTTTGGTTGCTTTTAAGATTGATTACCTGTATGGTTGTTTGCATAAGGTTGTTGTCTCGTACGCGGCTCGACTGGCCCGTACGTAGCTGTGAGTCTCATACGTAGCTTATTTGGCTCGTATGAAGGTTGTTATCTCGTACGCGGCTCGACTGGTCCGTACGTAGCTGTGAGTCTCATACGTAGCTTATTTGGCTCGTATGAAGGTTGTTGTCTCGCATGCGGCTCGACCGGCCCGTGCGTAGCTGTTGGTCTCATACGCGGCTTATTTGGCTGGTATGTACGTTGTTGTCTCCTACGAGGCCCGCCTGCCTCGTAGGTAGTTATTGTTTCATACGTAACTTATTGGCTTGTATGTGGTTGTTACTCGTGTATAGCTTGTTAGCTAGTACACAGTTCGTTGTGCTCGTCTAGGGTGATATTACCACCCTAAGGGCTATCGACCATCACGACATAGGGTAGCGACTTGCATGTATATTCGCACGGTCGAAGTCTTGGATCGATGAGCCACAAACCGGATCCTGAGGGGTTCTGGTAAGTCTAGGTTGAGCAGCCTAGTAGAGTTGTCTTGCGAAGCCTAATTTAAGGCCTAGCATGTTATGTTCTAATATTATCGTCCCTAGGATCGTCGAGTCAGGGACATCATTAGGGTAGTGACTTATAAAGGTCATTTTGCTCAGACCCTTGCCGAAGAGAGAGGAGTTGGTTGTAGGGGGCACCTTACGACCAACTTGTCCCTTGAGGGAGGCCTTAGGTGGTGACATTGGGTTGTACCTTCCCGTCAAAGGGATACGTACGTTGGCGTCTCACAAGTTGGGAGCACGGGTTGTGTATCTCGCTCTGTTAATTCCAGAAATACCGTGGCTGGGGTGCCACAGGATGCATTGTGCAGTCCTACGCATGCGAAATCCCAGAGGGTGCCACAGGGTAGGCTTCACGCTACCCTGCGCTTGCGAAACCCTATGGTTTGATTTTGGAACGATGCCCGATACACTGGGATCGAGTGAGGTCCGGCTTGCCGGGTAGTAGTGGAAAACGGAGACACCATAAGCAGACTGCATAGAGGGACTTGATCCTTTCTGCAACCTCACAGAGTCATGGAGTATTGTCAGGAACAGGTTGTGTACAATTAAAATTCATAACGCGGGTTCAAATTCCTATATATGGAGAAACGGCTTGAGATGGAGTCGCATGTAGTATGGGCTGCATGTTGCTTTCGGAAACTTGCTAACATTAGGATAGGAACATCATTCCTGAAATACCGTGGCTGGGGTGCCACAGGATGCATTGTGCAGTCCTGCGCTTGCGAAACCCCAGAGGGTGCCACGGGGTAGGCTTCACGCTACCCTGCGCTTGCGAAACCCTATGGTTTGATTTTGGAACGATGCCCGATACACTGGGATCGAGTGAGGTCCGGCTTGCCGGGTAGTAGTGGAAAACGGAGACACCATAAGCAGACTGCATAGAGGGACTTGATCCTTTCTGCAACCTCACAGAGTCATGGAGTATTGTCAGGAACAGGTCGTGTACAATTAGAATTTATGGCGCGGGTTCAAATCCCTATGTTTTTGCACTCACGAACACTTAAACTACATCGACACAATTGCTATGTTTTTGTATGTTGTTTGGGAGATTCGCTGCTATATGATCAGCCTTTAAGCGTCAGTGAATACTGACGTCCCCACTTCCATAGGTACTGGATCGCCGAAGTACAAATGCGAGATTCAGGAGGACTCAAGGCAAGGAAAGCAAGGAGTCAGTGTTATGTTTAGTTCCGCTGCAGTATATGTATTGATTATCAATTAGTTGAGAAGTACTCAAATGAGAGTTACCAAGTGTTGTTCTTCATTCCTTGTACTCTGATGTAATTTGTTGAAGGTTAAAATACTTGGAATTGTAAAGGTATTATTGTAACTCTATGGTAACGCATTACAGTTGTATAATGTTCAGACTTGTAATGTATTGAGTGTTGAATAAAAAGTTTTAAATTCTCCTGTTTTTCTGTGTATTGTGACTAATTGAAGAAAAGATCTTGGCTCGTGTCACGGTTTCCCAGTGTATGGAAATCGGGGCGCTACAGTAAGTAAGTGGGGTTTTGTAGAAGAAACTTAATTTTGATTGTTCAGTATCAATTTTAATGCTTTTTAGTAGCTAACAGATTGACTGAGAAAAATAGGGTAGATTTATTTGATGTCTACTCACATGTCTGTCATATTGCTATAATAAGTATTCTTCTTACCCTTACTTACATCTATTGAAAATTTTGTCATTTATAAAGGACATTTAAAAGGCATTGTACAGAATAGTTTTGTACTGGAAAGTTTTGAACTAATATGTTTAGTGAATAAGATTTACAATTTAGTAAAATCATTGTATATTCTTAAAACATGTATAGCCAACGAATAAATAATTTGACAAATTTTTGAAAGAGCCTAGTATATGAATCAAGTAATTCAGATTAGTGCCTTCAACTTTGTGGTGTGTCAAATATAGTGGCTATTATTTACTTGTTCTGTTGATATGCATGTTCTTGGAAGTGACATCTTTATTACAAATAAAGTTAAAATTGTGCTATCCAAATATTTCAACATGAAAACCTAGGTACTGTTGACACCATAGGTATAAGGGTGAGTTTTCAGTTGGCAAGGGATAACTCTTAGTCAAACTCATCAAATCAAAATGTGTTTCAAAAGTGGGGATATAGTGATTGAAAGTGTGTTTTGAAACACCTTATGATTATGATAAAAGGTTAACACCTAATGATGGTGCAACTATGAGACATGTAGATCATTCTAAAGGAATTGACAGTCTCATGTATACAAAGATCTGCACTAGAATAGACATAGCCTTTGAGGTTGGCATGATCTGCAGATTCACTAATAATCCCATACACATTTGAGTGCCCTTAAGAGGATAATGAGATACCTGAGTGGTATTCAAGAGTTTGCTTTGTGCTACTCTAGTCATTCTTCGAATGAATGGCTGATCTGATGCATTATGATGCTCAGAATTTAGTGAAAGTCGATAACTAGTAGATATGTGTTTACACTAGGAGAAACAGAAATGTTATGGAAATAAAAAGCAAACGGGCACTGTTCTATCATCCATGAAATCAGACCTCTATGTGTAATCCTCTGCAGGGGAAAAGGCTGAGTGGATTGAAGAAATTGTTGCTAGTTATCCATTAAGAAGTTTAAGTAACTCTCTAATTCTGTTATGCGATTATCAAGCTACAATGCACTGTAGCTCATAACTCACTTTATAATTGTAAGAGGAGTATATTAAGGCTGAAAGAAGCCTAGTTGAACTTTCTCATAGATAAAGTGCAACTGCGATAAGTATGGCTAATGCTCTTGCTAAGAGACTTGAAAGTGATCTAATTATCAAAACTGTGAGGGAAAGTGGAGTTAAAAGCTATTGAGTAAAAAGCTTTAACATCCAAGTTGTTTTGAAATTTAGAATCCAATTGGAGCCATAGAGAAGTTCAAACTTAAGCATCAATTTTAGGCAGTTGACATGTTTTAGATAATTTTGATGAATCGACATAAATTCTACAAATATATAATGTCATTTCAATTTTGATGGTATTATATATATAGGAAATTTACTTAGAATAATCATATTATTCCAATACGAAACATGAAAACTTGTCGATGTGTTTCCGATGATTAAATTGTCCTAAATATCATTCCAATTTTGATTATATGTCTTTTATGGATACATGTTTCATTCCAATTTTGATGATTCAATGTTAAACCATGATTGAAACGATAGTCTTTTCATTCCAATATGAAACATAGTATGGTTCTTATGTAGAAACTATAAAGTTCATGTACTTTACTTTTTAAAGATACTTGATTGTGATGCTTGCGTTACATTTTTGCTAAGCTAATTATGAATTGTACTAAGTTCTTGTGGAACTAGATACTTTGTGAAATTTGTTGGAATTCTTAGAGATGTGTCTCTTGATATTCTTGTTTTCAATAAGCTAGCAAAGATGGAGGAGTTGAATTTGTCAACATAGATTTCAAAATAATGATTTGCTCAAAATGGAGGAGTAAACATAAAGCAGTGTGCAAGGTTAGAATTTCAATTTATTTCTTTTGAGAATAAATTAGTCACTTGCTTGGTAAAACTTCTGTTGAGTTTAAGACTCTTGTGTTCATGAGCTTAAAACTCATATTTTGTTCTTGAAGTTTATTTGCTTTGTTTGATTTTGAAACTATGACAGATTATTCCAGTTGGTTTAGTCTTTGTGAACTATTCTGAATTGGATATGGTTTGGAACTAGTTAATTATATTGGTTTAGTCTTGATTGAACTATTCAGTTTTATAATTCTATTGGTTCTTATGAAACTATACCTTTATGATGCTTTTTCTTTATGGACTACTATCAGCCAGTCAGTTGTATACTGATCTGATGAGATAATCCTGTACTTTATATATTGAGAATATAGGAGGAGATTGTTGGATATATTGGCATATTCTCTCTATATAAATATAGCACGTGCATATGTGTAACACGTGTAATGAACGTACAATTGATTGGATATTGGAACGCAGGTTTGTGGGCTTATAACCCGATACTCAAACCAGTATTTAGGAATAAATACTGGCTTGTGATAGCAGTCTAGGTATTCCAATTTTGATACCTAGGGTGAATATCTCAAGCAACTTAGATCTAGAGATAAACCCTAATTCCCAATTGTTAATTTCTCACAAAACCTAACAATTTCAACGTAACCCTCTCTTATTTAACACTAAATTTCTGAACAGAAAAAGACCATAGGCAAGAGAGAAACTTTGGACAATTATAACCCGAATGAGAAGCAATGCCAAACAATATGCATTCGCTTAATCAACAAAAACTACCTGACAACTATTAGAGATATCAAAGGATAGTCTCCTTATTTAGAATATTGTACCGCTGATATTCAATTTGCAATTTGTATACCTGACAACTACCTTGATGTTTTTTTGCGATTGAGTTTTTTTATAAAATGTAAAAGGGTATAAAAGTAATTTTATTATAAAATTCCTTCCCTCCTCTTGTGAACCAAACAAGAAGATAATTATTTTTCTCTCCCCTCCCCTCCTTTGAACCAAACAAAGTCTTGATTAAAATCACTCCCCTCCCTTTCCCTCCCCTCCCCTCCCCTCCCCTCCTTTGAACCAAACAGTCCCTTAGAGAACCACTACAGATTATCTAACCCATTAAAAAAACCCTCCTCAAGTGTGGGTGGGTTATTTTAAATCCTTATCAACTATGGCATTTATTAAAAATCTTATTCAACTCATTTTCTTAAATATTCCAAATTTTTTTGAAAGAAAATACCCCTCTTTAAAAATGAAGAGTATTTGTTAAATATAATTTAGTCCTTTAATTAACTGATATATAATTTAGTTCTCCAAATCATAGCAATTGCAATTCAGTTCTTCAATTAGAATGACTTAATTAAGATTTTTACAATTTAGCTTAATTAATAGATGATATGGCTAAAAATGGTATTAAATCGGAACCGTCCAAATCGGGCACGAATCTTGAAGCCCAGGGGTAAAACGGTAATTTTACTTACAACCGGGTCTGAGACGGGTACTGGATCTCCTCTCCAAAGATCCAATAACCCGCGAACGGATCCACCCCAACTGGGTACGGGTCCCAACCCGAAACGAACCCAGTCCAGCAGGATAGAATTAGGGTGTCTGATTCGGCCAAATCAACGGCCTTGATTCGTATCTATCCTTTTACTGGGAATCAGGGATCACATTCCTTATCTGATTATGAGGATTTTATTCCTTATCAGATCACAGGGATTACATTCCTAATCTGATCCCTAAGGCGCCTATAAATACCTCCCATCCATCTCCATTATGAGGTAATCAATCTTTTGCCAATTTACGCTTTTTCATAATCATTCCTGATTACTGACTTGAGCGTCGGAGGGTGCGTCACCGGGATCAACCCCGGTGTCTCGCACTTTTTGCAGGTGAACGGCGGGAGTCAACGGTCAAACTCCGGCGGAACAGGTAACAGGTTTGCTATTCAAAGTTTTTCAAGAATCCACAAATACTATCTGTTTGCCCCCACACCAGATTTAGCCGTAACAGATTGGTGCCGTCTATGGGAAACAAACGAATAGCAACCTCCCCTTTTCCCGTTGGTCAGATCTTCTCCAGATATGCCTCCTAGAAAAGTAAGATCCAGAGGGTCCAACCGAGGACCCAACCCCGATCAGCAACAGGAAGTCCCCATCCAACCCGCTCAGCAGCAGGGGCAACTTCCGCCTCAAGCCGAGGACCCTCTCCAACAGGACCATCCTCCTCTTCAAAATCAACAACCTTCTAAAGGTCCCCTTGGTCCTCAAAATTCCGGTGCAGGGGTCTCGCGTCCCAACCCGTAGAAACAACCTCTCCATCAGGACCATGTCTCCATCCACAATGCATCTTCGGATTCTATGGCCTCCCACAATCCCCAAACTTCCGACCTTCGCAACACCATCCTCAATCGGCAGAAGGATGAGGATCTTCGCCGCCGTCTGGATGAAAAGCGGGCCCGAGAGGGAGCCTCCCGCCAACAATGTCCGGATGAGCAATCTCCTCACTACCGAGACTACAGAAGGTCCCCTACCCGAAGGGGGCGGAGAGAGTCCCCCGAGCATCACAGGAGAAGACCCCATTCCCCTACCGGTCGGCAACATCTGAGGAACGATGAGGCACCCATCACTCGTGCCGAGTTCCAGCAATTTCAAGCAACGGTGTTGCAAGCTCTCAACCTCCGGCCCAACAACAATAATGCCCAAAGGGTTCCTACACCCCCACGGGTCCCAAGTCCTCGCCATCGGTCCTTAACTCCTCCTCCAGCTCCTAGTCACCAACAACATAATCCTAGTCCTCGCCGCTCCCAGGACTACCGTCGCCGTAGTCCCCACTCCCCTTCCTATGAAGATGAGTCCAGAGGCTCGTTTGACTATCACCAGAGGGACGATGCTCTCTACCGCCGTCTCCACGAGATGGAGAGGCGCATCGGCCGGATAGACAAGGAGGAAGAGTCGAGAGGAAGGACCGTCCGTCCCAGCAGACCTCCCTTCTCCCGGACCATCATGGAGGCTCCTATCCCAAGAGGTTTCAAGCCTCCGCAGTTTGAAACTTACTCGGGGGAGTCGGACCCCGTTGACCACATCGAAAGCTTCAAGACCCTTATGCTTATCCACCAATCTTCCGATGCCTTGCTTTGCAAAACCTTCCCCGCCACTCTTAAGGGTTCGGCTCGGGAATGGTACTCCCGCCTCGCCCTGTCTTCCATTTTCTCTTTCGAGCAGTTCGAAACCCTCTTCATAACCCACTTCGTGAGTAACAGACGCACGGAGAAGACCAGCATCTCGTTGCTCCACCTAAGTCAGGAGAAGGGAGAAAAGTTGAGGGACTATGTGAGGAGGTTCACTGCAGAGGTCAGATCGATCGCCTCCCTTGACCAATCAGTAGCGACCGTTACATTCCAATCCAACGTCCTCAATTCTAACCTTCGCTCGTCCCTTGCTAAAAAGCCCCCGCATAACTTTGCCGACCTCCTTCTTAGGTGCGAGAAGTATATTCGGGCTGAGGAAGCCGAATATCTCCTGGGCTTTGGAGGATCTACCTCCGGGACAAAAAGAAAGACAACTAAAGAGGAAGGGGCCAAGAAGCTTCAGAAGGATAATAGCGGTCAGCGCCGCCCTCCCCCTAGGTTCGAGAAATTTACTCCTCTCACTACCAATGTCTCCACCATTCTAATGGAAGTTGAGAAGGAAGGGGTCATACCTCCTGCTCCGAGGATGAACACCCCCTCCAAGAAAAGGAACAAAGAGAAGTGGTGCCGTTATCACCGGGACCATGGCCACAACACCAATGATTGTCGGCCCCTGAAGAACGAAATAGAAGCCCTCATCCAGAGGGGTCAGCTAAACAGGTTCGTGAGAAAGGACCGAACTGATCCTCCTCCCCCGCCTCTGGGGGCTAACAAGCGTCCCGAACGCGATGAAACGCCCGAATTCGAAGAGGAACGTGTCCTACACCTCATTCATGGGGCCCAATGGGGGCTCCTCCAACTCCTCTCGAAAGACGTTTATAAAGGAAGTTCGGTTCATGCCACACCTCCTCCTAAAGGCCTCGGAGTGCCCGTCACATTCTCAGACAAAGACCTTGAGGGTGTCCGAACCCCCCATTGTGACGCACTCGTCATCAATCTCCATATGGCGAACTTTAAGGTGGAGAGGATCCTAGTGGACAATGGCAGATCTGTTAACATCCTCTTCCTCGCCGCTTTCAAAGGCCTCAAACTATTTCGGGACAGACTCAAACCCGCCGGCTACACACTCCATGGGTTCATGGGAGTATCAGTGACTATTGAAGGGGTGATCACCCTCGACGTAACCGCTGGCAAAACTTCTACTACCTGGACGGAGTCGGTGGACTTTATGGTCGTGGATGTCCCTGCAGCTTACAATGTCATTTTGGGTCGGCCCGGCCTAGCAGCTCTTGAAGCCATCCCTTCCGCCTATCACCTCAAGATGAAATTCTCCACCCGGGCAGGAGTAGGGGAAGTAAAAGGCGACCAGGAAATGGCCCGCAAGTGCTACATGACCTCGACTGGGGGTTCAGTCCTCTCCCTCGAAACTCTAGAGATCCCCCAGGAGAGTGTCCGACCAACGTCCGAAGACCTCGAAGGCAGAGAGATCCCCAGGACTTGGAATACCGACCATCTTTTGAAATACCAAGAAAGCGCCTCAGCGCCTTTCTAAGTATTCCGGGATGTCGAACCGTTCCTCTCCTTTCCCTTGTATTTTTCCTCTTCATTTCTCAAATGTAATAACGGCTCGCAACTCAGAAGCAGCCGGCTAGTAGTCTTCAATAAAGTTTTTTCATATTTTGCTTATACAAATGCTTATATCTCTCTGCTCTTTGCTCTTCACTCTAATGATGGTTTGGAGTCCAATACTTGGCTCGATTCTACTTCGCAAGCTCGCTCTTAATTGAGCTAGAAGTAGTTCGCCATTCGGAACTACTCCTACAACCGTTGAACAACTCTAACGATGGTTCGGAGTCCAACACTTGGCTCGATTCTACTTCGTAGGCCCGCTCTTAAGCGAGCTAGAAGTAGTTCGCCATTCGGAACTGCTCCCACAACCGTTGAACAACTCTAACGATGGTTCAGAGTCCAACACACGGCTCAATTCTACTTCGCAAGCTCGCTCTTAAACGAGCTAGAAGTAGTTCACCATTCAGAACTGCTCCCACAACCGTTGAACAACTCTAACGATGGTTCGGAGTCCAACACTTGGCTCGATTCTACTTCGCAAGCTCGCTATTAAGTGAGCTAGAAGTAGTTCGCCATTCGGAACTGCTCCCACAACCGTTGAACAACTCTAACGATGGTTCGGAGTCCAACACTTGGCTCGATTCTACTTCGCAAGCTCGCTCTTAAGTGAGCTAGAAGTAGTTCGCCATTCGGAACTGCTCCCACAACCATTGAACAACTCTAACGATGGTTCGGAGTCCAACACTTGGCTCGATTCTACTTCGCAGGCTCGCTCTTAAGCGAGCTAGAAGTAGTTCGCCATTCGGAACTGCTCCCATAACCGTTGAACAACTCTAGCGATGGTTCGGAGTCCAACACATGGCTCAATTCTACTTCGCAAGCTCGCTCTTAAGCGAGCTAGAAGTAGTTCGCCATTCAGAACTGCTCCTACAACCGTTGAACAACTCTAACGATGGTTCGGAGTCCAACACTTGGCTCGATTCTACTTCGCAAGCTCGCTATTAAGCGAGCTAGAAGTAGTTCGCCATTCGGAACTACTCCCACAACCGTTGAACAATTCTAACGATGGTTCGGAGTCCAACACTTGGCTCGATTCTACTTCGCAAGCTCGCTCTTAAGCGAGCTAGAAGTAGTTCGCCATTCGGAACTGCTCCCACAACCGTTAAACAACTCTAACGATGGTTCCGAGTCCAAAACTTGGCTCAATTCTACTTCGCAAGCTCGCTCTTAAGCGAGCTAGAAGCAGTTCGCCATTTGGAACTGCTCCCACAACCGTTGAACAACTCTAACGATGGTTCGGAGTCCAAAACTTGGCTCGATTCTACTTCGCAAGCTCGCTCTTAAGCGAGCTAGAAGTAGTTCGCCATTCGGAACTGCTCCCACAATCGTTGAACAACTCTAATGATGGTTCGGAGTCCAACACTTGGCTCGATTCTACTTCGCAAGCTCGCTCTTAAGCGAGCTAGAAGTAGTTCGCCATTCGGAACTGCTCCCACAACCGTTGAACAACTCTAACGATGGTTCGGAGTCCAACACTTGGCTCGATTCTACCTCGCAAGCTCGCTCTTAAGCGAGCTAGAAGTAGTTTGCCATTTGGAACTACTCCCACAACCGTTGAACCACTCTAACGACGAGTTCGGAGTCCAACGCTCGGCTCGACTGCACTCCCTCAGTATCCCGAACCGAGCGGATGAGGAACCGACCTCCACATATGGAGAAAAATTTCGCCGAACCAATTTCACCGTTGGATCGTCTCAAAAGGCGTACTAGAACATGATGAACGGATCAGGTCGTGCCACGTATCCACAAAACGATAAGATAGCGTTTTCTCGAAACTTGAGCCTCCCGCCTTGTGATTCGTGCCATGATCGTGATTGGCCGTCCAGATTGAGCCACGTGGCTCGGGTCTGAAATCCGAGCTACCACACTACCAAAGTGCAAAGTTGCCTTGGTATACCCCGAGCAAGAGCTAAAGGTCTACAGCTAAGGCAAGAGTTCTAGGTTTAGAATGCTTGAAGAAGCTAACTATTGGTTCTTATGGTTCGTTTCAAGAGTAAGGCAACTACGGCACAACAATGAGCAGACGAACGTCAATTTCATTAAAACAACTTGATAAATTTACAAGGCAAGAAGTTATAACAAAAAAGACGATGCAAGAAATCAAAAGTCCAGTACAACTTGTTCAGCGCCTCCTCGGAATGGGGACATTCCGATTCAGAGACACTCGGGGTTTTCGTCTCTTCATCTCCGAGCTCGTCCCTAGGCCGACGAACTGGGACGCCTCTTCGCCACTAACTCTAACAGTGGCTCCGACTGAGGCTCCGCTCGAGCTAATAGCTACACCGCTTTGGGCATCGGCCGCAGTCCGACCAACGACGGGAGCACGAGTCGCAAGCTCGTAAAAGGAGATCCCTCACTCGCTCTCCTCGCGAGTGCACGAGGTGCTGCGGACGTTAGTCCTCACAGGTTGAGGCTTCAGATGAGCCACTTCCTCCTCGAGCTCGACGATCCTGTTTTTCAAAGTGTCGTCCTTAACCAGTATCTTGAATCAAGGGAGTTTCGCCGAACCAGGGTACTCAGCACTATCAGATATAATGCGACGCAAATTGGTCACCTCGATGCTCTTGTCGACCGTGACCCTCTGCAGCTGCTCGACCTTCTTCGCGAGCTCGTCTTGCTCGGCCAGCGCCGAGGCCAGCTCTTCCTCCTTCGTCGAGAGCTCATCCTCGACTATCCGCAAGTGGTGTACCTCGGCCAGCAGCTCGCTGTTCTTCTTCTCCATATTGAGCGACACTCTCCTGATCAGCTCGATCTCGCCCTCGAGGCGAGCCTCGCGAGACTGCTTAAACAGTTCTGCACGGCGCCGAGCGGCTGCGGTAACCGGTGCGTGTTCGACGTTCTGAAAAACGAGGGCATCACATTGAAAGACTAAAAATCCGAACAAAACACTTAGACAAGACCAAACCAAAAAATTTTCATTCATAACAGAAGCGGTGGCCAGTCCGCGAAAAGGCATTACATTCAAAGTAGGGAAAAACAAAAATACAAGAAAACAAGGAGATCAAGGGTCCACCTGCGGCGGCGGCTCGACCACAGGCGCCTCACTAGACAGCCCATCGCCCCCCATTGCTCTGGCTTGGGGGTCGGTCACCACAGTCTCAGGGACGACATGCGCTCTCTCGTCCTGCTGTGCCACCTCCTCCTCGTCGCCTTCCTCCTCTTCGCCCTCCTCTTCTTCGCCCTCTACCGTGGCCCCGGGCCACAGCCTATATCCAATTCTCTGGAAGCCGGGGATGCGATCCTGGACATGGTCGAGTGCCCTTTCGTAGGACTTCTCCATGTTAGAAGCCATGTGCGCCTTCGCCTCAGCTTTAACCTCCGCCTTATCTTCGCCGCCGCGGCATCCTTCTCCGCCTTCGCCTCCTCCAGTGCCTTCGCAGATGCCGCCAACTCCTCGGCAGCCTTAGCGACTTTGGGAACCTCATCGGTGAGCCGCCCCTTAGCTCGCTCCAGGTCTGCCTCGAGGTCGGTGACCCGAACCGCCAAGCCGTCCGAGCATCTCTGCTCTGCCTCGAGCTGCCGAACCGCCCTCGCCTTCTCCGCCCTGTCCTTGTCGCTGGCGGCCTTTAACTCCCTCTCCTGTTCGGCGAACTCTTGGATGAGGTGGCCGAAGTGACAAGTGGCCTGCCGAAGGAAAAAGAGAGTCAGAACAAAGTAAAAGCCGAACGGCGGACTTAAGAAATTCTCAAAAACAATGAATGCAAAGCTTACCGACACAAGCGACCGAGCGACTTCATAGGTGTCATCGCCAGTCGTCCCCACCTTCAGTGCGGCTCGATCCTTTGGGATGGCTAAGTGCTTGATGGCTTGCATGCACATCTTTGAGTCCCCGAGGAAGCCATCATGGTTCTTCACTCGCCAGTCGGGGACGAACAACTTCTTATGCTGCTCGGTCAGGATCACCTCGGCCTGAGTGGTCAGGGGCGGAGCCTCGAGCGACAGCACCGCCGAAACGTTGAAGGACTCACCGGCCGTGGCAGATGCGGCAGGAGCCGAGGGGTCAGCGGAGACGACCACCGCTGGCAAGGGGGCCTCAGGAACGGCAGTAGGCGGAGCAACTGCCGAAGGAGCCTTAGAGGGTCGGCCAGATGAAGCCGTCGTGCTCGGCCTCTTCCTCTTCCTTCTGTCGGCAACCTTGCCTCGCTCGTTCAACATCCCCATGAAGTCCATCTTCGGCGCTTCTGTTCCAAACAACAAAACAAACAACAAGTTAGAAAAACGAGCAAGAAACTTTTAAACAAAAAGATACTACAAGATGTCAGGAGCGTACTCGGGTCGATCGGACTAAGGCCCGATGTAGAACCCCGTATTTTCAAATATTATTTTAATTATTTGAAAATGAATTTAAATGATTTTTGAGGATTTAATAAATGCTTTCTAAGAAATTTATTCTTTGGTACACGTGCAAAACACGTGCAAATGACTTTTTAGAAGTTTGGAAAATTAAGTTTTCTTTATGAAAAATCATTATTTATTATTTGAGAATTATTTAGTATTTTTCCAGATTTTTCTGAAATTAATTATGCGTATTTGCAATTTTTGAGAAAAGAAGGACTTATTTGCAAAATTGACAATTTCAAGGGGTAAAATGCGAATTATAATTTCTGGGCATTCCGATCAGTATTTGTTGAAGTTTAGAAACATATTTTTCTATTAGACCCTAATTTAAATTATATTTGATTTAGTTTTCAAGGATACAATTATATATGTAAGATGTACTCTTAAAAGGATTATTTTGCAAATTGGGTGAAAACCCTAATATTTTAATCCGGCATATATAAGGGAAATCCCTTTCCCAGCCGTCATTCACAATATTTAGAATATTGAGATTTCTTCGAGGAACAAGAGGAGAATTCTTGGATCTAGCAAGGAGAAAGTTTGTGGATCTTTTCTTCAAATCAGGTGAGTTGGTTTGTTTGTTTTGCTTTGTTTTGTTTGTTTTGATTGGAAGATGACGTGAGATCTTGTTATGTTTGTTTGTGATCATTATACCATTCTTTGTTAGTCCCATTGTATGTAGGACATGGATCTTTAATTCGATATGGATGATGAGAACTTTTATTTGATATTTGGACCATGATGAGAAAAGATTTAGATTTGTTGAGGATATGTTGATTTATGAGATCATGTTGTTAGAAAGCAAATTTAGAACTGATTATGTTAAACTTGGATATTAAACATCTGGATCTAGTGATTGCAAGCCAATTTTGATTATGTGTTGAGGAAGACATTTAGTTAGGTTGAGAAAACCCTAATGGGAGAATTGAGAATTTAGATCATGAGAATATGAGATTGGAGAAATTGATTGATTGAGTAATGTAACCATGATAGAGATTGTTGAGAATTGTTCATTTGCCCGAATATAAATTAACTTTATGATCAGTAATTCTTTAGAAAACTTCAAGATGATTTTGTGTTCAGATCTGTAGCCGTCAGTCGACTGATCTGATGTGCAGTCGACTGGTACGAGCTTACAGTGTACTTTTGAGTCTTGAGATTTGTTCGGGACGGTCGACCTAGACTGTGGTCAGTCGACTGACCCTCTGCTTGTGGTTTTGTTCAGTTCTTTCGGGGCAGTCGACTGACTTCTTGGGTAAGTCGACTGGACATGCCTTAGATCATTTTCGTAAAATGTTGGGATATGTCCTCTGGACAGTCGACTGGTCCATTGTACAGTCTACTGGTCCTGTGGGATCTTTGTATTTGATTTGAGATATTTTGTTTAGTGTTTGATTTTGAGACATTTGTTTAGTACTTGATTCTGAGATATTGTTCAGTATTTGATGTTGAGATATTTGTTCAGTGTTTAATTTTAAGATGTTCAGTTAAGTATTGGTTTTTGAGATGTTCAATTAAGAACATGATTTTGGAAATATTTTGTTGAGCCACTTGTTAAGTGGAATTTGTTCAGATATTTGTTTTGAGTCTCTAGAGGTACGTGGCCCTAGTATACCGGTATTTGTTCAGTCCTTTGTTGAGGCCCTTTGAGGCGAATTTTCAGTTATTCAGATTTTTAGTCCGGTAGGGTACGCTACTCTAGGAGATTTGTTCAGTAACCCAAACTAATAAGGACAGGCATTAGTAGTGTCATGACGAATGGGAACTTGAGTTATGCACCTCAGTATGGCTTTTGATGTAGGATTTAAATCTCCTGAATTATCCAAGTAGTTAACTTGAGATGTGTGATTTATCTCCGGAATTATCCAGGTAGTTAACCTGAGATGTGAGGTATTTCTCCGGAATTATCCAAGTAATTATCTTGAGATGCGGGATTGAACTACGGAATGATCGGAGTCGAGGCGACGCTTTTGGGGTATTCTTGTGATTATGAGTCTATGTTTAGATGTGGGATGATCTCCTGAATTATCCAGGGAAAATACCTGTGATGTGGGATCAATCTCCGGAATGATCAAGCATGGGCAAATTATCATAGTTTATCTTCATCTCTGAGTAGTCATCGTTGTCAGCATGTAGTCTTGATGTTTTCTAGAATCACTTTTATGCATTTGGATTTCCTGTTTTCGGCACACACTTGGCCTTTGGTTTTGGTATCACCCCTTATTCTTTGTTGTTACTTCATACTTTAGTGTTGATTATTATTTGTTGGATATTATGTTTTATGTTCATTTATGTTATTTGTTTGATTAGTTGCCACTCACACCATTTTTATGGCTGACCCCTTTAGTTTGGGGGTTAGGGTTCAACTCTAGCCTCACTTGTTGCAGGTTACTGCTTAGAGTGGGAGGTTGGATGCTTAATGTTGCATTTGAGACTATTTGGACTATTTAGTTTTGTGTAAAATTTGTAAAGACATATTGTGTGGTTATTGAGTTGTAAATGTAAAGAAATATTTGGGTTGAGATGTTTAGACTTCCGCTGTGATTTGTAATAATTGTTGTAATAAAGAAAGAAAAATTTTAGTGGTGTTGTTGGTGTTTATTGTTCTATTGAAGTGGATTGCTGGGATTTCGCCACTTATTTTCTAAGCTCTCATATTAGAAATTTGGGGCGCTACACCCGACCCGTGTAGCACCTCCTCGGTCATTTCCCTCCAGCTCAACATTGGGAGAGCAATGATCTTCTCCGCCACTTCCGCCTCGGCCACTGTCAGTTCCGAGTCGGCCCTTGCAAACTTTGGCACCCCTACTTTCCACCGAGTCGGAATGTTCAGCATCGAGGGCTCCCTCAACAAAAAGAACTTCTCCTTCCAACCTTTTATCGAGTCCGGATTCTCTATGAGCCTAACGCCTTTCCGGGGTGACAGGTAGTAGCGATGCTCGGTCTTGTGCATCCGGTAAATCCGATACATGCTCCGAAGGATCGTCACGTTTGGCTCGACCTCGGCGTTGCGGCACTGCAGCAAGAAGGCATTCACGTGGCACCAGGTATTCGGCATAAACTGGGTCGGCGCCAGGCAGTACCACTGGAGGACCTTTAACACAAAGGGGTGCAGAGGAAAGCGCAATCCGGCGTTCAGCGAGTCGTAGTCGAACACACACATATCCGGCGACAGTTTGGAGTTCGCTCGCATCCCAGGGCCGGGGAGGATCAGCTTGTACTCCGGAGGGATGGCGAACCCTTTTCTGATCCGGAGCAGGTCCTTCTCGGATACTACCGATGCAATCTCGTCCACCTCGGTAGTCTGGACCGGGTTGTTCTCCTCGTAGACTTCCGATCGACCTATGATCGCCTTCTTCAGAAGGTCACCCTCGTATTGCCTGATTTCGGCATGGCCGGACAGTACACTAAGGTACCGGCCCGACTCAGGGGCTCGCCTCTCGGTTTCCACGATCTCCTCGACTACAGGAGATCGGGCCATTGCCTTCTTCTTCTTCTTCACCTCAGCCGCGGACGGCCCGGCCACCTCCTTCCCCTTTCTTCGGATCTCCATTCGCCTCCTCTCCTCGGTGCCACTATCACCCGAGGATGAGGCCTCACTCCCCGAGTCTACCCTTGACATCTCTAAAAAAGCTAAGGCAAATAAACTGACCTTGATGTGACGTGGCCTTGAAGTGACGTTCACGGTCGGAATTAGTTTGCCGGAAATCGCCTGGCCCACGCGACAGCTAACGCAACCACCTTGGAGCGAAAATCGCCGTTAGCAGAGCACACAGGGAGTAAAAGTGAAAACTTGGAGTGAAAAGTGAGAAATGAGCTCTGGGGTGGGGGAGTGAGAATTTATAACCTCAAAGCGACGTTTGGGCTTCCTTGGGCATTTAACGGCCGACTAAGAGAAGGCAAAACACCAAAACAGAGAGTTACGACTCTTCAAATCGCTCAACTCCATCACCTGGCCACCGGTGTGCAAAGCCGAGCTACCAAACAGTTTGGCTAAGCAACTGAGCTACTGGGTCGGAGGATGGCGGCGGCCCAAGACAAGGACTCTTCGAAACACCGATCTCCATCCCTCGGCGATCAACACCTCGACGTGCCACCGAACAACCGTTCTTACCGATCCGAGGTGCCGAGGTACCGACCTCCACATATGGAGAAAAATTCTGCCAAGGCCGAATCACCGTCGGATCGTTCCAAAATTCGTGTCAAAACTTGATGGACGGTTCAGATAGCGCCACGCCCACAAAACGACAAGATAACGTTTTCTCGTGATCTGAACCCCGTCCTCGTGATTCATGCCGTGATGGACGCTCAGGATCGCGCCACGTAGATCGGTAGATCCTGAGGCTCCGAGCCAAGCTGCAGGAGGAGCCAAACCGAGGTGTCGAGGTACCGACCTCCACATATGGAGAAAAATTCTGTCGAGGTCGAATCACCGTCAGATCATTCCAAAATTCGTGTCAAAACTTGATGGACGGTTCAGATAGCGCCACGCCCACAAAACGACAAGATAACGTTTTCTCGTGATCTGAACCCCGTCCTCGTGATTCACGCCGTGATGGACGCTCAGGATCGCGCCATGTAGCTTGGCAGATCCTGAGGTTCCAAGCCGAGCTGCAGACGGAGCCGAACCGAGGTGTTGAGGAATCGACCCCCACATATGGAGAAAAATTCTGCCGACCCTCCTCAGCCGTTGGATCTTATCAAAAAACGTGCTCGACGTGATGGATGGCTTAGATCTTACCACGTTCACTAAACAATAAGATAGCATTTTTTGGGGATCCGCACTGAGATGGACGCTCAGGATCGTGCCACGTGGCTCGAAAGATCCCGATGCGCCGAGCCGAGCTACCGAACAGCTGGGCTGGACCACCGAGCCACTAATACAGTAGACAAGGAATTGAGCCACCGGGGCGCTTAGCCGAGCTAACGAACAGCTTGGTCGAGCCTTCGAGCTACTAGGTCGAACCGAACATCCTGTCGGAGCACTTATTCGGCCTACAATGTCGAGCTACCGAGCTGAGTGGACGAGGAACCGACCTCCATATATGGAGAAAAAAGAGGCCGACCCTCCTCAGCCGTTGGATCTTGTCAAAAAACGTGCTCAACGTGATGGACAGCCCAGATCTTGCCACGTTCACTAAATGACAAGATAGCGCTTTTTGGGGATCCGCGCTGAGATGGACGCTCAGGATCGTGCCACGTAGCTCGGCAGATTCCGAGCCGAGGAGCCGAGCTGCCGACCCACTCATACGAAGAAACTATCTGCCGAGGAACATGGATCATCCGATCGCCCAGAAAATCGCGCTCGACGCTGATGGAGGGCTCAGATCGCGCCACGCCACAAATAGGTATTAAAATTTATTTTTATTTATTTAAATCGTTTTATTTATTTAAAAATTGCTAAAAAATTACTAAAAATTCGGGAAAATTAACTAAAAATTCTAGGAAATAATTATAAATTCGGGGGTATATTTTTGAGCCCCTGAACGAACAATTGTTGCCTAGAACGTGTTGTTAAGACCCCCGAACGACCGGTTAACACTTTGCAAAATTAAATAAATAATCCAAAAATTAGATAAAAATTACCAAACATCCAGAAAAGCTCAAGAAAAACTTAGAGTGCAACCAACTTGAAAAATCACCACACTACCTCCTTCAAAGATTCAAAACCTTCCATTTGGACTCCGATACAACTCCGCCAGTCATTAAAACAGTAAAACTACTCCTCAAAGGCTGATCAAACTCAGTCTTCGAAAGTGGGGGGCTTGTGAGATGGCTAAAAATGGGGTTAAATCGGAACCGTTCAAATTGAGCACGAATCTTGAAGTCCAGGGGTAAAACGGTAATTTTACTTACAATCGGGTCTGAGACGGGTACTGGATCTCCTCTCCAAAGATCCAATAACCCGCAAATGGATCCACCCCAACTGGGTACGGGTCCCAACCCGAAACGAACCCAGTCCAGTAGGATAGAATTAGGATTTCTGATTCGGCCAAATCAACGGCCCTGATTCGTATCTATCCTTTCACCGGGAATCAGGGATCACATTCTTTATCTGATTATGAGGATTTTATTCCTTATCAGATCACAGGAATTACATTCCTAATTTGATCCTTAAGGCGCCTATAAATACCCCCCATCCATCTCCATTATGAGGTAATCAATCTTTTGCTAATTTACGCTCTTTCATAATCATTCCTGATTACTGACTTGAGCGTCGGAGGGTGAGTCGCCGGGATCAACCCTGGTGTCTCGCACTTTTTACAGGTGAACGGCGGGAGTCATCGGTCAAACTCCGACGGAACAGGTAACAGGTTTGCTATTCAAAGTTTTCCAAGAATCCATAAATACTATCTGTTTGCTCCCACACCAGATTTAGCGGTAACAATAGATATTTGCTGTTTTAGTCCCCAAAATTAGTTCATTTGGATCATAGTCCCTGAATTGAGAATGATCTGATTAGAGTTTTATGTAATTTAGTCCCCAAATTTATGGATATTTGCAATTTGGTCTTTCAAATTATACCATTTACAATTTAATCCTCCAATTAAAATAACTGAATCAATTTAGTCGTCCCAAATTTTTTTTTGGGAGAATGACCTATTGACACCTAAAGTTTATAGAAATTATCTACACACACCTAAAGTTTCTATAATACCCCAATAGAACCAAAACTTATATTATTTTGACCTAAAGACCCCGTTAATTTCTCAGTTAAGTTAGTGGAATGTTCCTGGAATATACCCCTTAACGGGTTTAAACCCGTTAAGAGGCACGTGAGAAGACCAAAATACCCTCCAAATTTTTTTTAATGACTCCCTCCTCTGTTTTGAAACAGAGCGCCCCAAACCCATCTTCCTCCCTCTTCCGGTGCCACCTCGTGCGACCTCCACGTCGGTCGACATCGCCATCCCCCTCCGCTGCCTCACCTTCCTCCGGCCACTGCCTACATCCTAACCCATTTCCCCAATGCCTCGCCCCAACCATCACTCCGCCGCCCTGCTTACTTCCACCATCGACAACACCGTCGAGTCACTTCCAGCTTTGCCACTTCCGCTCTCCCCTCAGCCTCGCCGTCGAGCCAAGACTCCCTGCTATCACCACCACGATCGCCTGCACCCCCTCGCTCGAAGCAACACCCCGCCATTGCCATTCGACCACCCAACCCCAAGCTCCTCCTCCTCTCCTCGCTGCAGCGCAACCCCTCGACTATCTCTCACCGCTATCACCGTTCCAGTTGTCCCCTCACACCACCATTGCCGTAGTCGCCAACCCGAACATCGAAGCTTTCTGCACCACCACTGCCGCGGTCGCCTTTGCCGTCGCTGTTTGCTTTTCAGTTCTTGCTGTTGTTGTTCTTCGCTGCCTCGACCACCACTCAACTGTGATGGGGCTTGGGGTGCTTCAGTGATGTTCGTCGAGGGCAGTGAGCAGTGGTGGTGGTGAGGAAAGCAGCGGAGGAGGTGTGCGGTGGAGTCGAAGGTGGTGACGAAGGTAATGGAGATGGTGAGGAGGTGCTTTGGGTGGAGGAGAGGTGGTCGGAGGCGGAGCTTGGTGGCGATGGTGGAGAGGAGGTGTGGCGTTAGAGGGTCGGGCTTTTGGGTTGTCGTCGAAGGGGAAGAGGAAGAAACAGAGAATGGAGAAGAAAGAAGGTGGGGGTGGGGGTGAAAAAGTAATTTCACCCCTTAATTGTTAAAAAACTAACGGATTTGGACGCCAAGCGCCTATAGGTCCAATTTTGAAAAGTCCAGGTGTGTTTAGGGTATTATTGTCACTTCAGGTGTGTTTAGGGTATTACGACAAACTTTAGGAGCCTATAGATCCCCCCCCCCCCCCTCTTTTTTTTATATCTTGCGATGTCTCATGAATATCAAAGATGCAGAAGAGATATTTGACATTGGTAATTATCAATGGTTTCATCATGTACCCTAACTTTTTTTGATAATATGTAGTCTACATCGATAGTAAGTCTTAATTTTGCAGAGCTTCGAAAATAAATTGGGAAGCGAGAAGGAGAGGTTTAAATAGTTCATAACATTTCCACCTGATGAATATACATCCATGCATATACCGTCGAGAGTTTTAAATCTTAAAAAGTCTGAACATAATCATATTGTCAAGATTGTTAGGAAATCAATAATAGTAAAAACATCAAAATACGAATAAAATAATTAGAATATAAGTTATAAAATAATAAAACTGAAGTGTTACCTCCTCCTCCTCCTCCTCCTTCTTCTTCTTTTCCTCATAATTTTCCTACTCACTATCCTCCTTAGATTTTGCTAATTCCGTAAGCTTAAATCGACCTAGCCATTAGCTTATTTTGTTTGGTGATAATTTTAGGGACTAAATTGATTAAGTCATTATAATTTGAGGACTAAATTACAAAAACTATAACTTTAAAGACTACATTGCAAATATCTATTAATTCAGAGACTAAATTATAAGATTCTTAATTAAGTCATTCTAATTAAGGAACTAAATTGCAAATACTATAATTTGAAGATTAAATTGTATATATCAATTGATTAAGGGACTAAATTGAAAAAAACCTTTACTAAAGAGGGATATTTGCGTCAAAATAAGTGGGGGTATTTGAGAAGGTGAGTTGAAGGAGGTTTTTAATAGATGCCGCCACAATTGAGGGAGGTTCAAAATAACTCATCCATAGTCGAGGTTTAAAAAATATATATATATGTAAAGGCTAAGTAAATGATAAAAATAGGACTCTAAACTTTGCGACTGTAGTCGTTCATAATCAGAAGAGTGGAATTTTCCAATATTTCTAACTAATTCCATCTAAGATTAGATTTGAGCCACTTCTCGTTTAAGGTGAGAATGTTTTGTCGATTGCACTACACGAATGTAATTTTCTTTTAAAATGTCAAATGTATACTTACTGATCTTCTCATTTGGGCATATATGTGTGTTGATATTTAGCTGTTATATTTGAGACTTTTTCCTCTAAAAATGTATTTTATTTAATTTATCTAGGTGTGTTTATCGGGTTGGCTCAAGCCCAAACCCACCTGAACCCAACTAGGAAAAATTTAAGGTTTTGTAGAGTTAGTAAACCCGCTCATATTCAAAGAGGTGGGTTTTATATTTCCTCAAACCCGTCCTGAACCCGACCAACCTGAACCGGAAAATCCGAACCCGCCCAATATGTGCATATCAATTTTATTTATATCTAAATGTATTTATATACTAGGTTTGCCCGTTGACACGTGCCTACGGCACGTTTTCGGAACGGTGCACCTTGTTTGATCATATAAAATAGTTTTGGAGGTCCAGCAAATTAATTGAAGTAGCAAATATAAAGCAAAAAACATATTATATGATTTTTTTGATTTTTTTTGAATTACTAGGTTTGTCCGTTGACACGTGCCTACGGCACGTCTTCGGAATTCTGCACCTTATTTGATCGTATAAAATAGTTTTAGAGGTCGAGCAAATTAATTGAAGTAGCAAACATATTATATGAGAAACTTTTGGGGTCCAGCAAAAAACATATTATATGATTTTTTTATTATTTTTTCAAACTATTTTTAAAGCTTTTAAATTTTTAAATTTTTAAATTTTTTATTTTTTTAAATTTTTTTAAAAATTTATTTTCTTAATTTTTTGAATAGAAGAGGGAGAGAGAGAGAGGGAGAGAGAAAATATATATATATATATAGGAGTTGTTTTTGGTGGGAATTTGAATTTGAGTTTTGGAGGAAAAATATGTTTTCTGAGGTTAGATCTGGATCTTTGATTTTTTAGGAGATTGAAGGAGAACCACTTGATAGCTTTCTTTGTGTTTTATTATATAGATTTTTAAAGTTTTTAAATTTTTAAAATTTTTAAATTTTGTAATATTTTAAAATTTTTAAAATTTTCATTTCTTAATTTTTTGAATAGAAAAGGGAGGGAGAGAGAGAAAAAAAATTTGAATAAATATAGGAGTTGTTTTGGGTGGGAGATTTGAATTTGAGTTTTGGGGGGAACTTTTGGAGGGAAAATATGTTTTGTAAGATTAGATTGGGGCCTTTGATTTTTGGAGGATTGAAAGAGAGCCACTTGATAGCTTTCTTTGTGTTTTATTATATAGATATGACACGATTATTTGTTGTGTTAGTATATTTTATGCATAATTTTTTGAAGAAAGTAAAGAAAAATAATGAGGTACTTAGAGCATCCACAGTCGTTTTGTATATTTGCCAATTTGCCATTTTTTGGCAAATGAATCGTTGCAATCATTTTCTATTTTGCCATATTTTAGCAAATGGGCTACAGTCGATTCTCAAAAATGAGAAACAAAATAGCGATTCTCAAATTATAGAGGACGGTACAACATATACTGTCCCTCTTATTTTAATTTTTTTTAATCGAGTTGGACGGTATAATATATACCGTCCCAAAAAAATAAAATAAAATAAAATAATATATATATATATATATATATATATATATATATATATATATATATATATATATATATATTAAATAAGGGTCGGACGGTATAACATATACCGTCCCATTTATTTTATTTTAATTTTTTTTATATTTTTTATCCAACGGCCACGAACGGCCAAATTTCGAAAAAAAATAAAAAAAGTCTCTGAATTCTCGGACGGTACAACATGTACCGTCCTTGAATTTAGGGTGCTTAGTGGTAGGTTAGGTTTAGTTAATTGGGTTTAGTTAGTTTTTAATTAGATTTAGTTATTATTATATTATTTAATTTATTTAATTAACATAATTTAATAGTTAATAAGTAATTAATTTTTTTAAAAACGAATGAGACGGTACAATATGTACCGTCGCTCGCTTTTTTTGAAAAAAATTTGCCCGACGGTAAATGTTGTACCATCTCGCGCAAAAATTTTTAAAAAATGAGAAACATATAGCAAACAACCACTGCAGCAACTATCTCTATTTGCTACTACTGTAGCTGCCATTTTTTACAAAATGAGAAACGCCATTGTGGATGCTCTTAGCATTCATATTTTAAATAATACTAGATATTAGATGGACAATTTCGGTGATATACATAAACCCATATAAATATTTTTTAAGAGAGAGAAAAAATAAACAAGTGTTTTAATATGTCATATATAAACCCGATAAACTCGTCCGTTTTGCCAGATACCCAACTCGACCTGTGCCCCCCTCAAATTTCTGGTTCGGGCCGAAAATTGCAAAACCCGTCTGACCCAGCCCTCGAAGACCCCTAATTTATCTCTTGCCCTTGTTCTCAAGTACTTTTTAGGTTGGTTTCTTTCCTTTCTTGGGTGCCCTTGTTCTCAAGTACGTTCCAATCTCTACTACTATAATGGGAGAAGGCCTTAGTGTAATTTGTCCTTAACCCAACCCGTGCAGCGCATGTGCTGGTAGATTTTTTTTTTTTGCCCTTTTCATTCCCCCAATTTTCCCCACGTGCACAACACGTGTATAATACTATAATATAATAATATAATGGGAGAAGGCCTTAGTGAGTTAGTGTCATTTGTCATTGTGTCATTCTACCCACATGTGCAACGCACGCACATAACTAATATAAAAAAGGTTTCCTGTTCAAATCCTCCATATGTCATAATTTTTATTATTATTTTTTAAAATTATTAAAATGTGCATTGCACGTGTAAATTACTAGTCTTTGTTTTTGTTAATCTTATCAGGTATCTTATAACAATTTTTTCTCAAGTTTAGTACATCTGCATAGATCAAACCACTAATAATTAGTACTCACCTTTTCCTCGATGGAATGTTTAAAGGAAGAAGCAAAAGTCGATCCCATAAAATCATCTATAGGCATCCCTCCTATAAAATCATCTAATATGATGAAATCAAAACCATTGAACTAGTGCTGCACACGCATCTTGATGGCACATACACAATTTATATTTGATCAATTCTCTATCTAAAATTTTGCTTGCATGCATGCATCCAAAAAATATATTGAAACATAACTCTAATGTACCTTTTTAAAGCAAGCAAAGGGGAAGCATTTAACTATTGGTGGTCCATTTGGACCATAGGTGTGGTCTGTAACAAATGGTCCTACGCCATCCTCAACAAAAATGGTGGGTTTACCATAATACCTCATTCCATGCACATTTGCCATTATGGGAGTTGTAATAATAAAAGCTGTGGTTGGTATTCTTCTCACCATAACCTAATCAAGGGCCGGCAACGGGCCGGGTTTGGGCTAGACGCATATAGGCTTGGGCCCGAGTCCGAGCTCGAAACTGAAAACATAGGTCTGAACCCAATCCGATTTGACTTTGGGCTTAAAAAGTTAGGCCCAAACCCAGGCATAAATTATGTCCGAAAATAGGCTCGCACCTAGGCCCAAACTACTTGGGCATATTCCAATATATCACTTCCGCATAAAGTAAAACTATATCAAGAATAATATACTATAAAAAAATAACAATAATAGGAATACTATAAACTTTAGAGTAATTAGCATCTAATTTGTTTATTTTTCTTTAATTTTATATATATAAGGCAGAATTTCTCTATCTATAAACTTTAACACTCATTTCAACTTAAATAAATATTTCCTTAAAAAAATTATACATCTATATAATAAAACACAAAGAAAGCTATCAAGTGGCTCTCCTTCAATCTCCCCCAAAATCAATGGCTCAGATCTAACCTCACAAAACATATTTTCCCCCTTAAAAGTTTCCCTCCAAAACTCAAATTCAAATCCCCCATTCAAAACAACTCCTTTATTTATTTAATTATCTCTCTCTCTCTCTTCTTCTATTCAAAAAATTAAGAAAATAAAATTTTTTAAAATTTTTAAAAAATTAAAAAAATAAAAAAAAAATAAATTTTGAAAACTTTAAAAAAATTCAAAAAATCAAAAAATTATAAAAAATTTAAAAAATATTTATTTTTAAATATTTAAAAATTGTAAAATTTAAAAAAAGTTTATTTTTTTTTTAAATTTTAGAAATTTTAGAAATTTTGAAAATTAAAAAAATTCAAAAGAAAAATAAAAAAAAATCAAAAAAAAAAAAGTAAAATTTTGGAAATTTGAAAAAATTTGAAAATTTGAAAAATCTCAAAGCAAATCCAAATCCAAATCCAATGTCGAACCTCAATCAAGAGGTCGTTGCCTATATCTGATCCGCTGCTGATTCCGTATCGGTGACTCTCCTCTACCAAATCGAGCGCGAATATCAAGCAATTCCGTATCGGCGACTCCCCTCCACCGAATCGAGAGCCTCTATATGTGATGCGATCTAATTTAATCTCATTAACCAAATTCTCATTTTAATTTTTAATTTTTTTTGTGCAGGGGATTACTCAGTTTTTTGCTGACTTGAATTTTGTGTGTGCATGGGATTTAAGTTCAGAGATGTACGATTATTTTATTTTGTATTTAGACATACTCATAGTGGTTATGAGATTAGAGTAAGCTCTATAAAACTCTATGCAGTGTTTTATAGAGTAATGTTCTTGCATAACTATTACAAGTATCTAAAAGTGATGCTGAAGTTAAAAAAAACTCTATGCAGTGTTTCTAAAAGCTATATGCATTCCAGGTAAGTTCAAGTTAATGATTAAGAAGGCGATGATTGAGCTTAAAAGTATATATACTGTTTTCTTATATAGATTTGTTTGCTACTTCAATTAATTTGCTGGACGTCCAAAACTATTTTATATAATCAAATCAGGTGTACCGTTCCGAAGACGTGCCGTAGGCACGTGTCAACGGGCAAACCTAGTAAATATACATGATGTATACAAAAATATGTACATGCACATATAAAAATTTGATTCGAGTCCATCGGGCCTAAGCACTTGGGCCTGAGTCCGGCCAGAATTTTTCTCGGGCCTAAAAATTAAGTCCAAGCCCAGCCCGAAATGATGATTACTAACCCAAGTCCGCTAATTATTGGGTCTGATCTAGATAGGTCCGGGTCTGGTTTGGACCAATTGCCACCATTAAGGTCCTAATGGAAGATAATGGAAGATTTCTAAAACATATATACCTCTAAGCCAATCTTTAATAAAACTAGCTGGTATTAATGGTAAATTTTACTAAACCGACCCGAACATTTGTGCTTTAGCCATTATTCCTCCAAACCCTTTTAAAAGTGAGTACTCTCACAATGTTATTAATTATTTGTTTGGCAACTAACTCCTCTCCATTTGTCATCTTCTTTATCGAAAAAAAACTCCTCTCCATTACTTTTCTTGTAAAAACCATAATTTTAGTTTGATTGGGAGAATGGAGCAAAAATATTTTGAAGTAGATATTTTTTTTCTATAAAAAAAGTTATTTCAGCTCAAAAATAATACTGTATTCAAAGAAAAGATTTCCGTAAGAAGCTGAAATTGTCACATTTAGAAGTAAGAGTATAACCTACTGATGCCTGGAAATCTTTGGGGCTTTAGTGAAATTTGTCCTTCTTGGATAATGCTACACCTACTACAAAATCTACTACCTTTTTCTTTACTACCTTAGGTGATACACTATTAGTGAAAGTTATTGTAGAGTAGTTGGTAGAAACATTCAATAATAGTGTGTCACCTAAGATAGTAAACAGAAAGTAGTAGATTTAATAGTAGGTGTAACATTACCCGATCGAATTTAATGGAGCACTAAGTAGTAAGCACCATACCCTTTCACTTTCCCTTTCTTAATTAACCAAGTCAATGGAAAGGGAGAAATATTCAGAGAAAATGATGGAGAAACTTTTTTTTTTGAATACGCGGATAGAGTCATTGGACTCCAACCGAATGCTTTATTAAGAGAAAATCAATACAAAAGTGCGAATACACAAAGGAATTGAAAATTTTACAAGGTGTAAAACTGAACACAAGAAAAACAACAGCAACTACACACTAAAAATTACAGAACACTAAGCAATGGATTACATTGCCTAACATACAGAGCTAATCACCAAAATGCTGATAAGCCACATCAGCGATGATGAAGACCTAGGCTAAGGAGAGAGGAGCTACGGGCTTAGCGCGAAAAGAGAGCCACAGCAGGGCAGCGCCAGAGGACGAAGGTGCACCCAAGAGGTCACAGAAATCCCGTAGTGCTTGGGCAAAAACGAGACAAAACCACCCAGATTTCAAGAGGCGATATCCACCCTATGACAGAAGCCGAAAACCCAAGGGCAATCCACCTGAAGTAAGAGCCAAACCATCAAGACCAAAACTGCTCCCCCCAAAAAACAGAGCCAAAAGTAAAAGAAACCAAAAAGCTGAAACAGTCCGCCACCAATTTCAGTAAGGGGCCGGAGCGCCCTTAACTAAAACTAAGCGACAACCTCCGGACCAAACAGAACGCAGAAAACCAGGGTATAGAGCCTGAAAAGAAATAGAAGAGTGCATCCGAAGAAACAAGGCTGCAAAGTCCAAAAGGAGAATGCATATCTATAGTAAACAAAAAGATGAGAAACAATTTGCAAAACACCACCTAAGACACCCAGGATAAAAACACCTCTGAGGTTGAAGATAGAGCTGTAGGATACTAAAACAACAAAAAAGGAAGTGATCAGTCGCTCAAAGTAGACCAGCAACAGACAGCCAATACTTAAATTGAACCAAGGCTAGTGCCAAAGTCTGGCGCCAACAAGAACAGGTGAAAGAAAGGGAGAAGAGGCACATCTAAATATCCTGAAGGTTCTCAGACGACTAAAGGCAGTGAGGGCCCTAATCGTCAGCCGAAAGAAGAGGCCCCCAAGCATCAGAGGGGGATGCCCCCAAGCATCAGCTCCGATAAAGATGAGCCCAGATTACCCCTCCACAAAAACTAGAATAAGAACAATTTGCACCCACACTCGATAAAATAAAACATAAACTGAAAAGGCAAGAGCTGATCACTAAAGCAAAGCACGTATCTAATTCAACTTCAAAGATAATAGCTACACCAAAAAAGTGGATGACTACAGAGCAAAAGGAAACAACAACAAAAAATAAACACAGCAAAAGAAAAACAAAACGGTTGGCAGAGAAACTAGAACAAAGAAATCTCCAGCTTAAAAGTGATTAGAGCAAAGACCAGCGAGGAAAGGACTGTAAGTCAGAGAATCCCCAATGATGGAGAAACTTGAAAAGCAGATGACGGAAGAACTAAAAGAAAAAATAACCAATGTTATTAAAGTAAAAAAAAAGAGTCCTGGTATTCACCCCCGGTTTTCTAGCCGCTTCGCCCATTTGGTTCTCTCCCCCCGTAAGAAAACAGAAAATCTAGAGCGCGCACCCCATTGGCAACGCACCCCGTATAAAAGAATTTTTCTTTAACGTGCAAAGAACCCCAATCAACCTATTCATACAACAAACTATCAATCACACAAATTACAAACACTATATGCTTCTAATACAAAGACATAATAACATAATATCAAATAAGAAATTGCATAATTCTTGTCATACACACAATTTATTTTAAAACAAAAATCGATATAATACAATTATAAATATCAAATAAGAAAGAGCATACATAATTCATGTGATGTCCATCTTACAAAATCCTAAAAAAGATTGCATTTTTAAGTGGATAATCATCATTGACTAAGATTTAACAAATTTTATTTAATCTACGTTAGGGTTTTAACAAACCCTAAAAAATTTGACTGTTGATTAGAATCATAAATCTTAAAAAGATGAATTTTTAACATACCGTAGCTTGTGAGTTGCCAAAACCCTGATGTTCATTGACTTCAAGTGACTCAAAATCTATTTGATTAGATTCATCTTGAATTCTCATTGCCTCTTCTTCTTCTACTTCTTCAATTAGAGAATTGCATGAAGATGAAAAGTCCAAGTGATTTGAAAAAACAATAGGGGGGAGAAAGATGAAAAAAAGTTTGCGGTGGATGGATGGGAATTGTTAGTTTTGGAAGGGGGGAGCGGAACCAAGAAATTGGGAGGGAAGGTGGGGTGAGCAAAAAATTTACCCCCCCACAACTTAAAAAGGATATGTTTGGGAATTTTAATTTATAAAGGGCAACTTAAGAATGTGGGGTGAGCTAGAAAACGGGGGGTGAATATCAGGACTCAAAAAAATAAGGTGAATTTGAAGTTAGTATTCATATCTCTACATGGCTTTACTTTTTGTGAAGATCTTCCTTGGGTAGGGCTGGCATTCGGGCCAGGCCCCAACCTGGCGAGGTTTGCCAGGGTGGGGGGCAGGCCCGGGCCAGGATGGGTCTAAACCTGGGCCGGTCCAGGCTGGGTTGGAGTTTTAAGAACTCAACCTGAACCGACCCGCGAACCCCTTCGGGTTTAACCACCCCGAGCCGGGCCTGTCCGGGTTGGCCCAAGTATTTATTAATTTTTTAATTTATTATTATTATTATTATTATTATTATTTAACTTAAAAAAGAGAATAAATGTACAAAAAGTATAATAATGAAACAAAATTGTATATATTATTTATTTCAACTTGGAATACGTTTTTACAACAATCAAATTGCTTACAAATTTATTGAATTACATGTTTAAGAGGATAATATGAAGTTCGAGATAGCCTAGAGTTAGATTGAAGAGAGGGCATTGGACTACAGTCGTATACCTCAACTTATCTAATTCTAGGATCTCATCACTTTTTGAGGTGTCCATTGCTTTTTCTTGAGTCCTGTCATATGCTTTTATCCGATCTTCATTGCACACAAGCATCTCCAGTGAATCCGGCTTCAAGCGATTCTTGTAATCGATTAAAACCCTACAATTTGAAGAAAAATCACTTTCTGATGCAACTGTATACACATGAGGGGATAGTAGATATCTAGCAATGTGTGAAAGAATTGGAAATAGAGTTTCATCCACCATTGTAACACCTTAATCTTAGCATTAGAACTCTCACTATCTTGTAAATTATATTAGTTTAATTCTTTAGGTGCATTAGTCTTAGGTTTTTTAGACTAAATAAGAGCAAGTAAATTAGCAATAACATCTTCTAATGTACTCTTATCCTTACCTCTAGATTAAGAAGAAAAAGTTGATAATATAGTTTTTCGTATGGTACCAGTTGATGCATAAGCTCTATCATAAAAGTCGTATAAATTATTCAGTGTCAACTCAAATCTTGATAACTAATCATTATATTCATATTGAGATTCTTCTCCAAGTAAAGCAAAAAAAATTTCAATCAAACTATCCGTACTCGTTAATTTGATACGAAGATCCATTACAGTAGCAATACAATATAACATAGGAAAATGATTAAAATACTTCAAAATTTTATCATAAGAGGAAATAACAATATGACCATTGTAAGGATCCAAAATCATTTCTTGGAAACTTTGCATCATAGTAATTATTGAAATAAAAATAGTACTATAAGTGGAATCATAAGAGTTTAAAATTTTCAAAGTTGCAGTCTTAAAAGGTTCCAAAAGTTTTAACAAAATTTCAGCAAAATACAAAGAATCAGAAGACATTTGAAAATCTTCCATATTTTTTGCAATACAAAAATAATTTATAACCTCTTAGTATTTTTTAATATCATTAAGACGAAAGTAGAATTTCATCGGTGTTTAACATCTCTAGGAAATTTTCTAAAATGTACTCCCTTAAGATTACATCATTCTTTAAATTGTTGATGCATAGTACTACTCAAAGCAATGAAATGTTCACATATGCATCGATTACTTTCAATTCATCTTGTACACATATGTTAAAAATATGACATGCACATCTAAAATAAAAAATTTCAAAACATAGAGGAGCTAAATATTGAACTAATGTAATAATCACACTAATGTTGTTGGAGACATTATCAAAACTAATTGAAAAGATTTTATCGCAAACATGAAATAAATCACACACTTCTAAAATACGTGTTGCGATAACCAAACCACTATGGGGTACTGAAAAATGGCAAGTGAAATGATTCTCTTTTGAATGAGCTAGTCACTATCGATCGAATAACAGGTTATGTCTATCATCGGAATATCATTATAACCTTTCCAACCATCGACTGTTAACGACACTCTACAAGTTAAAGAATACAAATCTCATTTTGGAATAAAGTTTAAAACAATCGACCTTAATTGTGTTTTTAGGAATTATTTTGAAATGTGGATTTAGTACATTTTGGTTAAAGGCATCTAGGTTCCTACTTTCATAATAGAAAAATTGTAAGTTGTAACACCCCTTTTTTTTTTTTTTTTTGAAAACTAAGTCTCCAAATTCAATTCTTTCAATTTCTATATCACTTTGATCATAAACTAAGAAAGTTGAATTCCAGAAAAAATTTTGACAGAGTCTCCCTTGTAAATTTTGCCCCGAAACACAAAAAGCTTACGAAATTCTGCTCAAAATTCCGTAGCTCACAAATCACATAATATTTTCATGGGCTCCCCAGGCCAAAATGAGCAGATACACACAGGCAATATAATATAATGCTCTGGGGGCCAAACTCATAACGGATTGTCAAATATCAATTAAAAACTATGAATTTCTTTGAAAAACGAGGTAAAATCTTAGAAAAATCATTGTAAAACTTACCACAGAGCCTGGTACTCCACGACGAGATGGGTCCGGGTCACCAACATACCACACCACCTCACACTCTACTCATCATCGTCATATACAGGCTTATACACTCATAATACAATTTAAATCATAAATTTCACTATTCCTATAACCAAATAATACAGAATTTTAAAATAGAAAGTTACACTACCACTCCACGCCTCACCTCTGCACTGATGAGAACCTGCAATAGTGGAGGACCTAGGGTAGTCCTCAGACTCCCCTAACCCCCCAAACACTAAGGGGTTAGCCATTTCTGGTGTGAGTATAGTTATTAATCTAACGACAAATTAAAATAGTATAAAGAAAATACTTAAACTTACAAATACCAAATTAAAATAATGCCACCTGAATCCTGAACACAACAACATCATCAATATAGTGATAAATCACGTACTTTGCCAATCCTGCATTCAATTATTTAATTATCCATACTTCCCACATTTCATAATACACTTCACATCAACCTCGTGTAGATATATAATTATATTATCTAAAATATATTATCTTACATTCGCATAATACGAATATTCATCTTTCCACACTTATCATCATATCAGCATCTCACTATTTATATTAATATAACTACATGATGTTATTACATCATTTCTCCAACTCTATTTAGCCATGCGTTTCATTTATTTATATTATGTCATCAACACACACATTCATCCTGGAAGTTGTGCCGAGGCAGGTAGTTCCCACCATTCCCACGGAAATAGCGGGCGAGTAGTTCCCCGACACACTTCCAAGGTACACCAACTCATATCACAACATACTTTCTTTAATAACCATTTTCACACACAATCTCATAGTACAGGTATTTCTTTTATTGTGTTGTAATAAATATCACATCATAAACATATGCATCTATTCTCATAATACCACCTTCCTTCATACCTTATGACATAAATACCACATCTCATTGCCCATGCGATTACTCACATTTCATCACATCATTAACACATCACTAATTAGAACGCTTATTCACATTGCATCAAAAGCATGTTTTATAGCTCATTCTCATCTCATTTTATCACTTAGTTACTACTCAATCTTACTGAGAATTAAACTTACTTTCATTTTTACTTATATCTCAAGTTACCATGTATTACATTTTCATTCTTATCAATTTATACTCGCTTGGTTATGAATTCACCTCAGTCAACGGCCGTGAGATAAAGATATACGGTCCCACCATTCTGCAGTCAACAGCCGTGACGATAAAGATATACGGTCCCACCGTATGGCAGTCAACGGTCCCACCGTGCTGCAGTCAATTACTTTCTTTTTCATTTCCATTTTTCATTACCAATATCATGCCACTCACCTGCGAATCATGCCAAGGTAGGTAGTTCCCACCATTTTCACAGAAACAGCGGGCGAGTAGTTCCTTGACACAATTCCAAGGTGTATCAACTCAAATCATCATGTATTTTACTAAAATATTCATTCTCATTTCACAATTACTTCATACTATTCATATTAACACACGTTTCTCTTTTACTCTTTTCATTTTAAATTAACCACATACTGCATTTCATCCACAATCACTTTCTTTCACATTCACAATTCACTTTCCACTTTCTTTACTCTCACATTATTATTTACACTTAGTTATTTTATTAGTTTGTCGACCAGTGAGCCACAGTATCCCAACATACTGAAAGCCGACAGCCCAGTAAACACGCGGTCCGATGCTCTCCCAGAGTCTTACTCGTCCGAGGCTACGTCTTCCTCCTAGCCGAACTAGCAAGGGAACACAGCACTCCTAGTCCCACTAGGGTACCTCCTCGCGACGTCTGTCATCGAGGAAAAACCACAGTCCCCTAGTCCCACTAGGGTACATCCTCCCAGCGGAAGCCAGCGAGGTAAACACTCACCACTAGTCCCACTAGGGTGCTTCCTCGCGACGTCTGTCATCGAGAGAAAAACCACTATCCCCTAGTCCCACTAGGGTACATCCTCCCAGCCGAAGCCAGCAAGGTAAACACTCACCACTAGTCCCACTAGGGTGCTTCCTCGCGACAGCTGTCATCGAGGGAAAACCGGGCCTCAAGCCGATAGCTTGGGCGATAAAATTCACTTACCCCAAACATAGTTTGGGTCCACTATTCCCAAGCCGGTCCTTGGGCGTTAGGAGGTCTAGCCCAAACCCCCAGGATTGCTGTAGGTACTAGTCAACAAAACCATATGTTATTAGCATTAATCATTTCATCTTTCCATCTTGCTTTATCACACAAGCATTTTACTTTTGATTTCAATAATTGCTACAACCTTGAGTTTAATCACGTGAATTAATAACACATTTTATTAGCACGTACCATCTTATCCTTTGTCTTCATCTCATCATACCACATTAAGCATACACCCTGTTATTCGACACATAAACTCATCATATCATATTAATGCATAATATTAATGCACCAAGATATTTATTTTGCCATAACAATTCACATTAAGGGTAACATGATATTCACTACTTCATTAAATCACATATAGACACATGCCAAGTTATATCCTTAATAAAAGTAATAAAAGAATTATAAAGTGTTATTCCGTATCATAAGCATATCAAAATATACTGCATCCCATAATAATATCATATGATTACCCATTACTTGTCTTCGAACCTGATTAGAATGTAAACATGTACCCACTTATTTAATTTCATCAATTATTGCATCACACATCATAATCATCAATATATATATTACAAATAAACACCACACATGTGAGTTTCCCATCATAAGGGGCCAAAACCACTTATTTCCTCTAATTAAATCTTATAATATCTAATTATAGCATACTAGCTCATACATCATGTTTCATATAAGTAAAATCACCTATAAGGGCTTATATGCCCCAAAACATGTACAAAACGGGTACTATAATTACACAGATCTTCATAACATGATCACAATCACTAATTTCGTCTAATTACATCTTATAACATCCATCCATAACATGCTAGCCCATACACCAGGCTCCGCATACACCCGATTGCCTATATCGGCCTATATACCCCAAAAACATGCACAAAACATGCACGGGGTAAAAATATGCATAAATAATTTAATATATTTTGTTTTTATACATCAACGCATCACATTAACCCATAATATAGGTTTTATATACTTAAAATAATTAATTTCACTAAATTTCTCAAAAACCCATTTTCGGGCCCCTAAAAATCCGTATTTTCCTTGAAAATCAATTTTTGCTATAACTTTTACAAGACACATCAAAAAGCCACGAAATTTGGCCACAATATAAAATATTTATAATTACAATATACTCACCTGACGGATCGAGCAAACGACGTCCCACATCCGTCCCGTAGCTAGTCGAAGTTCGACTTTTTCCACCTAATTGGAAAATTATAGAACCGGTTAGCTTAAAACTCAAAACTCGACCTATGGACCTCCAAATTCGAATCCGTCTTCACCCACGCGTCACAAATGACATACGTAGGTGAGCTACATCGATAAATTTCGAATTCGGATCCCAATACAAACACTCCCTTATTGATCGGAGGCTTCCTAATAAGAAAAATTCATATTTTCTAATTTCTTTAATTCTCTTTATCCTAGTTTCTCAAATTAGGATTAATAATAATAATAGAACCCAATTATACCTCCGAACTCATCAAATTTTCACCTAAACCTCGCTCGGGCATTTCACCGAACACCCGGTGTGCATAAATAGTGTACCCGTAGTTTTTGCGATTCCGACGGGTTTCTAATTCACTAAAGTTTTCCCTAAACTCATTCTAAATTATTTCCCCTTAAAACACAACAATTTCTATAACTTATCCTTATCATTTATTCTATTTATTATCCAAATTATAAAGCCAACACACTAATTAATTAACAACTTACAAACTAATCAATTTCTTACCAATCTTTCTTCTCTATAGTTACTAGCATCACCTATTTACCCTACTATATCATTTTCTAGCACTAAAACTCAAAATCATATTTTTCCATAAACTAAACTTCTTAATTTCTTACCTTACAAGCCTTATCTTTGCAAACGGACTCCGGAAATGAGTAGAGCACCTCCAAATTAGCTAAACCCCTCAAAATTTTGTGAAGAAACCAATAGAAATTGGCTAGGGTTTTGAGCCCTAATTCATGGCCGGATTGGGGGGGGGGGGGGGGGGGGGGGGGGGGGGGGGTTTCTTTGCTGGCCGAATCTGGTGTGGGAGGGGAGAAGGGTAGGGAGAAGGAGAAAAAAGGGCAAAATTTCATATAAGCCCATATTTGACCATAGGTTTATTTCTATACCCTTCTAGTTAACTTTTCTAGGGTTTTTCTTGTGAAAATCACTCCATAATGTACTTAAATTCCTCCCAATGTAAAAATGAATTAGAAATGCATTTTTATGCATAATTGTAATCAAAATCAATAATTATAAACGATCGTAATATATATAAATATGTATATAAGCGAATATCGCAATATTTTTGAAAAATACTTTCAATTTCAAACTATAATTTAATAACTCAAAAATTTAAACCCCCTATCATCAACAAATGCCCTAGAAAAATTTCGGGTCAAATCGGATTCGTCTCCTCCGAGAAAACTCATCTCAAAACTCCTATATTGTCAATTTTTTTCCGTTTACCCCAAAATATCAATTTAATCATTCTAATGCGAATAAAAGCAATTAATAGGGATAAATATACACAGAAACATATTTAAAAATAATTTAAATCAAATAATTAAGGAATTAAAAAAAGACGGATGTTACATAACTCTTCCTTAATAACTAATCTAGCCATTTTCAGATCAATGATTTCGGAATCATAGCTATTGTAACACCCTGCAAAATTGAAAATGATAATTTTGCCCTCGTGTGTTACGCACGTGTATTTTGTACCATTACGGGTGATATCCGTAATGCATTTCAGTATAAATATCATACTTATTTTGTATTTCAACTATTTATACATTTTCCGTATTCTCAAAATTTATTTTTATCCTATTTGAGTCAATTCAAATATTAAATTTCAATCTCTGTATTTTTACGTGCTTTGTACGTATTATCGATGCACGTATCGATTACGTATTTTTCACCGTCACGTGTAATATTTTCTATGTGTTTCAATTATTTATTTAATGACGCGTTCGAATTCTTTTTATAAATAGAAATTAATTTTTCTCCTATTTTGATTAAAATATTTTTATACGTGTGGTGCACGTGTTTTCTATTACGTATTGATTATGTTGTGGAATATATAAAAATTAATGAAATACATTTTTCGTATGTTGTATTTCAATTATTTATGAACGTTTCACCATCGATAAAATTTATTTAGTATTTTAATATTTTACGTGCGACGCACATGTTTGCAATGCGCGTATTAGTTGCATTCTTTTTTCAAAATAAAATTTTATGAAGTATGTGTATCTATTTTATTCATGTATGAAAACTATAATTTTTAATTAAACTAATTTTATTATATATACAGATATATGTTTTAATTTAAATAAATAATTTATTTTGTGGTGTACACAAAGCACGTGCATGTGCACACGTGCAAAGTGCACACCTCAAGAGTGGCCGGCTGTTTTGGAATGGAAGGAAGAACAATTTTTTGAATTGCATGAGTGGAGTTAGTGGTTCAAGTGGGAAAGTAGTTAATGCAACTACCTAGATTAAACTTATACATACCCCCAAAAAACTTTCACTCTCCTAATCTCTCTTTCTTTCTTCCTCTGCGTAATCCGAAACCAATCCAGCAAACCCCACTTTGCTTCTCCACCTACCCACATGCTCCATTGAAAACAGGTTTGTTTTCACGGGTTGGAAAACACGAATCTGAGCCATTGGATCGCTCATGATCGCGATCAGTGGCTCAGATCGAGCCCGCCCATCACCCTATATGACTTAAGTGGCGCAGGGTTATTTTGGAAATATCGTCCCAAATAACTCTTCGCCTGATTCGTTCTAAAAAAACGATATAACCTAGGCCGTTGTTGGGAACAACGGCCTAGGTTATAAAAAATTGAATCATAGGCCGTTGTTTGGAACAACGACCTTATTCTCAATATTTGTAACCTAGGCTGTTGTTCCCAACAACGGCCTCGGCTATAAAATTTCTATAAAAATTTATAGAAATTTTATAGCTTAAGCTGTCGTTCCCAACAACGGCCTAGGTTACAAATATTGAGAACAAGGCCGTTGTTCCAAACAACGGCCTATGATTCAATTTTTTATAACCTAGGCCGTTCAATTTTTTAGAATCAGTGAGGCGACGAGTTATTTGGGACGAAATTCCCAAAATAACCCTCCGCTCAATGCTCTGCCGAAATGGAGCTTGGGTTCTTTGTCTTGGTGCGCGGAGTTCGAGGCGGAGTGAGGCTTCTTTTGGAGTTCGATTGCTAAGAAATCAATACTTCTTGGGTGGGTGTTTCTTAAATCCTTTCTAATTTAGGAGTAGGATGCATGCTAGTTGATGTATGGTTTAGTTATTAAATTTTGATTGGTAGAATGAATGTAGATTGCCTAATCTTAATTTAATTGTGTCATGATGTGTTGAAATGCTATTGTGATTTAAATAAATAACTAGAACTTTGCAAATTAGAAAGAGAAAAATGGAAATAGTATTTAGTGAATTGTTGATGCATGGTAGAATCTATATAATAAAACACAAAGAAAGCTATCAAGTGGCTTACCTTCAATCCCCCAAAAATTAAAGGCCCAAATCTAACCTCACAAAACATATTTTCCCTCCCAAAATTTCAAACCCCAAAACCAAAATTTCCCCCCCAAAACTCAAAAACTCATTAATTTATTACTTTCTCTCTCTTATCTTTTCACTTTTTTATATTTCTCTCTTTCTCTCTCTCCCTACCTCTCTCTCCCATCCTTTCTTTATTTATTTAGAAATTTAGATTTTAAGATTTCAGGTTTGTAAATTTTCAGAATTCTTATGTTTTTTATTGCACATGTTATATTGAAAATAGCAAATATATCTCTTCAAATGTTAAATTTCATCATTTTCCACACTTGAATTTTAAGAAGTTAGATTTACACCCTCATTTATAATTATTTTTCAACATATACTAATGGAAACATGAACTTTTATTTACAACTAATTATTGTCATACTATTCAAACTTGAGTTACATAATTATTGTTTTACTGTTTACAGGGTTTTTCGTATTTTGTATCGTTCCGAAGACGTGCCGTAGGCACGTGCCCACGGGCAAATCTAGTATTTTTATAAGAGTCAAGACAATGTGACACGTATGAAAATAGTTTTAAAATGTTATTATAATAGAGAAATGTGGAAATGGTCTCATTAATATATATTTTATGAGTATAAGAAATTTTTATAAAGAAGTTTTGATGTGAGACAAACTTTTATTTGAAAATTTAATAATGTGAGTTCTTTAATACAATTTGGGAGAAAATCTTGTTACATTGGCAAAAATGAGAGTGTTATAAAGTTTACATAAATATACTATACTGTATTTTGATAGAACACATTTAGAAAAAAGATTTAGATTTTGAGTGAGTACAAATTAATTGAGAAATCGAGTTTATTAAAGAAGGAGTTAGATACAGATTAGTAGAATAAAGCAAATTTAACTCATGAGTATAACAGAAAGTGAATTTGGGCATACTGGCTTTCGGTGTGAAGTCAAGGCACTGTGTATAATAACCGTATTCATGGGTTCGAGTCTTGAGGGGGCTCTGTTTTTATTTAATTTTGAATTTAAACCAAATCACCGAAAACATATTTAAATGTATTTTGAGTTTACCTGAAATCAGTTAGTCACTCTGGACTTCTTGGTCTTCGGGTGCGCTTTGGGTCTGTTACTGTACCTGGGTGGAGGGTCTGGTCTTGGGTTCGAATTTGACCTCTGCCCTTTGTTTTGTTTTCTTTGGTTTTTTAAATATATTTTGATTTTTAATATTTCTTGAGTTTTAAAAGGGCGTAAAAAAATAGAAAAAATACTAATATTCTCATAAAATTGTTTAGACTTTATAAAAATTATTTTTACAATATTTTGACATATTTTGTTTGAATTGGAAGTGATTTTGGGATGAAGAGCTTGATAATTTTCTTAGATTATGACTTTGAATAATTAAAGAAAAGGAAGATTTTTTATGTAAAGAGTTTGTGTAGAGATTTAATATTGATATTTTCGACATGGAAGATTTGAGTAAGTTAATAAATAAAATTTTATGTTCTAATATATGCAAGTGTACATGGAAAATGAAATAAAAAGATCATGATGAAATATAAAAAATTGTGAGTATGAACACTCAATTTTGGTGAACATGAAAAGAGATTAAAAACTAGAGTGTAGCTAAGCCCTTACACCGGTGTGAATGAGATTTTTGAAGAGAAATGTTGTAATGAAAGACTAAGATTGGGTCGTTGTTATGAATTGATGTTTGCCCTTTGTTTTGTTTTCTTTGATTTTTTTAATATATTTTGATTTTTAATATTTCTTGAGTTTTAAAAAGGTGTAAAAAATTGGAAAAAATACTAATATTCTCATAAAATTGTTTAGACTTTATAAAAAATATTTCTACAATATTTTGACATATTTTGTGAGAATTGGAAGTGATTTTGGGATGAAGAGCATGATAATTTTCTTAGATTATGACCTTGAATAATTAAAGAAAGGAAGTTTTTTTATGTAAAGAGTTTGTGTAGAGATTTAATATTGAGATTTTCGACATGGAAGATTTGAGTAAATTAATAAATGAAATTCAATGTTCTAATATATGCAAGCGTGCATGAAAAATGAAATAAAAAGATTATGATGAAATATGGAAATTTGTGAGTATGAACACTCAATTTTGGTGAACATGAAAAGAGATTAAAAACCGGAGTGTAGCTAAGCCCTAACACCAGCGTGAATGAGATTTTTGAAGAGAAATGTTGTAATGAAAGACCAATATTGGATCATTGTTATCAATTGATGTTTAAGACCGGTGTAGAGGGAAGGCTAGCTATAGGGGAATTGTCTCTAGAACACTGTTAATCACACTAGGGGGGTGAATAGGTTGATCGTGCGGAATTAAAAAATTAAAATAAAGTAAGGTAAATGCAGGAGTGATAAGAAAAGCAAACACAGATGACGCAGCGATATAACGTGGTTAAACCCCAAGGTCTACGTCCACACCACCTACTTGTAGCAATTCTCCGCCACAAGCGTTCGACTATACTCAAAACCCTTGTACAGTGATTCTCGGATTCAGGACGAGAGACCTATTACACCCACAGGACTTCTAATCCAAGTCCCGTCAATCTCACCGAAGTGAAAAAGAAATAAAAAGAAAAATCCAAGGTCGTTAAAGATCTTGACTGAAGAATACAACCAAATAAACGCTCACACTCGGATTGATTTAATGAAGGATTAGTTCAGAAGTTTTCTCAGAAGTAATTAGGGTGAAAAGACATAGTGGATTCATCACTATTAATAGATAGGGAAGTGTATCGATCAAAAGTAGCAACGATACTTTCCAAGAATATACACAGCGTAAGGTGCGGTCGACCGTCATATTAGTGCGGTCGACCGTTCAACTTTCTGACGTAAAGTAGAGAGGTGAAAGGTAGACTGCTCCTCAAACAACTCAAGGTTGCGGTCGACTGTTATGTGGTCGACCTGTCACGAAGTGCGGTCGACCTGTATCACGCTGTCTATTCCGAATCCACCCTGTTTTCTTACCATAAACTAATCCCTCTTTAATCAATCTTATACAATTATAATCTCACGAAAATGGAAGGAAAAATGCAGGTCTTGATATCTTCCTCTTTTTCTTGTGGACCAATTAATCAAGGACTCTTTTGGAATATCTTCCTCTTTTGCTTGTGTTTGCCATTATTCTTTATTGCTTTCCTTATTTGTATATTTGTGGATCTCTCTTGGATCGCTTTTGGATCTCCTTTTTATGTTACTTGATCCTGAAAATCAGACACACTAAATTCAAACTTATTAGTATGAGTGAGCACGTTTTGTGCACACCAAACTAAGAGTCAACAATCTCCCCCTTTTGGTGTGAACAAAACATGCATGAATGTTTGAAAATTTAAAACACAATATATGAATACTCCCCTTGAATTTAGCACATCCTGTAATACAGATTTTCATATTGATAAGGTTTTTAAGGGAGTGAATACCCCCCCTTAATATAATGCTCCTTGTAATACAGAACTGAAAGAACAAATATAAGAGAGGGGTGATAGTAATATACATGGTTGTTCATGAAATGATTTAGCATGTCTTTTAAAACTTAACTGAAAGAACAGAACATGCATGAATTTAGCATGTCTTTCACATAGATCTCTCTCTTGGCGACTCTCTTGGCTCCATTCCTTAGCCCAGATCCGGCGACTCCGATCCAAATCCTCCCCCACCCCCTTCATTAAATCTGCTCATCTCCTCGAGATCTACAAACCCATTTCTGCTTCCACCCCCTCCCACCATTTTCGTTTTCCCTCTTTTACCTCTCTCCATCGCTCCTCCCCCTTTTTTCGGTGGGTGAGCTCTCCGTTCTTCGCTGCTGTTCTCCTCCAGGATTCCTCCGCACCCAAGTCGCGCCATTGTTTCCTCGAGAGCTATTGGCTGTTCCGGTCAGCCCTCCTGCCCCTAGCTGCCGTCTTTCTCCTGCCCGCTGCCCTGCTGTGTGTCGTTTCAAAGGTACTAGGTTTTGAAGCTAGCTCCCTCCCACAACCCATCACTGTAAGTGTATTTAGTGCTTTATTATTTTATTTTCCATCAGTGGTGGTGTGCTTCTCTGGTTCTCTAGTGGTTCTGGTGGCCTCTTTTGGTCTGTGAGACCTTTAGCGGTAGCTTCCCTCTATCAGCGCATTTCTCTCCTTCCCAGCCATTTGGTTCTTGGGACTATCTCTTCCCCCTATTAACTATTTCTTCTTCCACGCTTCTCTTGCTTGGCATCTGGAGTTGAGATTTCTCAATTCCTCCTACTACTCCGGCCGCTCCCCTTCTCATCCTTGTTCTGTGAGTGTATTCCCGGTGGTGCTGCCTCATCCCCACTGTGAGTATCACTGCATTAATTGGGTGCTGGGTGTTTGTTGGTCTTTGGTAGAGCTTCACAGTCTCTAGTGTGCGCGGTCTCGGTTTTTCTGTGTTGTGGCACTGCTTGTGGATCTAGTGTTATTTATTACAACTTTTCTTCTCTTCCCCCGGCGGCTCCGTTCCGTCAGTAGTTGGTTGCAGCAATTCGCTGGGTCCTGAGCAACAGTTCACTCAAGTTCAGTTAGCCCTATTATTCTTCCCTTATTGAATCTTATCTCCTTCATTTTCTCTCTATTTTGAGGGGTTTTTTAGCCCCCCTCGTGCTCCACTGTTTTCTTTCTTGGTGATGGTATTTTGGTGCATTTGGAACTGCATTGTGTCTTTTTATTGTACAGTGCCCTTCTTTGGTGGTGAACTTGTAAGGCATTTTTGGTCTGGTTCCTACCATGCATCTCTCCAAGCTCGATGCTGAGTCTAAAAGTTTAGTGTCGGTTTTTGTTTCACAGAGGGAGTTGTCTTCTCCTCGTCTCGATATCTCCTTTCATTCTCAGTGCTCTCCAATCTTCACTAATTCCCCTTCCCCTTGTAGGTCCGACCCTCTTATGGTTTGTTTCAGATGCCTCCTTCCCGGGCATTTTAAACGTGAATGCGTGAATAAAATCAGGTGCATTTTCTGTGATAAGTTTAGTCATTTGCGCAGTAGATGCTTTTCTCTTCAAAAACTCCTTGGTTTCCTTAAAGGTCATTTCTTACCGGCCAAACTTCTCTCCTTTCTTAACTACCCCCTTTTAAAGCGCAAGTACCTTGCTAGTCTGGCTAGGAAGGTTAGTCTTGTACCTGGAAAGGTTCTCAACTCCCTAGCAGTTGTCCCTATACCACCTATGAACTCCACTATCTCTGCCACTGCCTATTGTGATTCTATTGCCAATCTTCGGCCTCCTAATATTGCTAACCTTTTTAGGGATCGTAAGGTGTTTTCGAAACTGGTCTCCTTCCCTCGGCTGGGTAATTACAAGGTTCGAGGCCATTTTTCTTCAGTGGCGCCTTCACTGAGTTTGAGCCTATTTACTCACGAGGTTTATTTAAATCATTTATCCCTTGTCGTTCTTGGTCTCGAAGTGTGGTTGGGCTCGCTCTGCATCGCCGCACTTCAGGCCTTCAGATGCATACTGTCAAGGCGAATCTTTTTTCTAAAGCGCCTACTTTTTATTATAATTATCCTTATTCTATGATGATTTCTTCTCCCAAACTTTCGAATTTCTTTTTTCATTTCCCGGGATGCATCTTTTCGTTGTATCAAGTTCTAGGGGTTCAATCTTAGATCAATCACCTCCTAATGGTGATATTGCCCAACCTGCACTCTTTTCCCCCCAAGTTTTCGCCGTTTCTTGTTAACTTTTCATTCTCCCGCTTTCCCTACCCTTCTAACTCCATCCCCATAGCCTCTTTAGCTGATTCCAGTCTGCTCTTTCCATCTTATCGCATCATCCAAGATGTAGCTAGTAGGTCTGATACTGCTGTAGTTTTGCCCCCATTGGCGAAGGTCATCCCTCCCTCCGTCAAGCAGAAATACAATAAGAAAGTCTATTGTAATTTGCAGAACCGAGTGAGTGCTCGTATTCTGGCTAGGAAAGCAGCTACTTTGATCGATCCTCGGCTTCTGTTCAGTTGAGTCTCAGTTGAGTTTCGGCTGCGCTATGCCATCCGCGGTGTAGGCAGTTTGGCTTTTCTTTTTGCGATGCTAGAGGTTCCTTGAGCCTCTGTCTCCTTTTCTGCTCTGTGAGTCCAGCCTTCCCCTACTTTGTGAGTGGTCGGTGCTTCGTGACTTCACTTCTTACTAGTGACAGCTCCTTGTGCTTTGCAGTAGCGAGCCTTAGTGGGAGTTTGCAGTCCTCTTGAAAGCGACAGGACACTCCGTTCCATTCCCAGTAATCCTGGCTTCTGGGTCCGTCCCCCATTTCGGAATTTGTTCGTATTTAGTATCGCTGTTCTATTATTTGCGCATTGTCAGGCGCTTATTGATTTCTTTGTTGTTTTCCTCTTTCAGTTTTACAGCTTGCAAAACCATTGTAACTTTATTTGTATCACTACTGTTTTTATTGTTTAATATATTTTTTGATGATTGGAGCCTTTTGGCTCTATCCGATATATCAAAAAAAAGAAATGATTTGAAAACTTATGAAATAAGGAGAAAGAATTTTGAAAACATTCTAAAAAATAATTCTTCCCCTTTTTGGAACACACTAAGAGGGGATAAATAGATGAGACATAAATAAAATAAGCCTTGGAAAGTTCGTAGAACAAATCATCAATGTAAAAAAATGGAAGAGAATCTTCTTACATGATACCGTTGATAGCCAGACTATTGCTATACAGTGAGAGCTCTTCATAATATCATAGATTCGAGATTCTCCCCAATACACATGAAGGCAACAACAAAAAAAATCAAAATTTTGAGAGAGGAACATTAATTTTATAAGATTTTGACAATATAAGCCAGAGTGAGAACCGGTCGACCGCACACTGCGATTTTTCAAAAAAATTTCCAGAGAGCATACCGGTCGACCGCACAGCCGACCACAAAAACAACAGAACCCACAGAGGGCGAACCGGTCGACCGTACGGTCGACCGCAATAAGCAAAAGTTGACCGAGACGAAAATTAATCAAAATCGAGACTGAGCCGGTCGACCGCACAGTTGACCGACCTACATACAAAAAAAAAATTAGGTGGAAAAATCAATAATATTTAATGCTCCTCTCAAGAAGTAAAAATGTTTTTCGTCTAAAGGTTTTGTAAAAATATCAGCAAGTTGCGACTTAGTCGAAATATACTCAAGTAAAATATCTTCCTTTTGAAAAGTGATCTTTAATGAAATGATACCTAATATCAATGTGTTTCGTGCGACTGTGTTGGTCAGAATTTTTGGTTATATGAACGGTGCTAATGTTGTCACATTTTATTGGAATATGATCAAAGAATACCTTATAATCCTCGAGAGTATGTTTCATCCATAATACCTGCGCACAACAGGCTCCTGCCGCAATATACTCAGCTTCTGCTGTAGAGAGAGTAACAGAGTTTTGTTTCTTGGATGCCCACGAGACAAGGCAGTCGCCCAAGAAGTGACATGTACCATTAGTGCTCTTTCTATCTGTCAAGCTCCTGGCATAATCTGCATCAGAGTATCCTACAAGAGAAACATTTCTATTTTTCGGGTACCAAAGACCAGTATTTGGTGTGCCTTTGAGATATCGAATGATACGCTTAACGGCAACCAAATGTGATTTTTTGGGACACGATTGAAAACGTGCACATAAACATACACTAAATATAATATCAGGACGAGATGCAGTAATATAATGTAAACTACTGATCATACCTCTGTAAGTAGAGATATCAACATTGTTACCAGATTCGTCTTTGGGTAGCTTAGTGGTAGTGGCCATCGAAGTTTTGTAAGCATTAGCATTTTCAAGTCCGAACTTCTTGACAAGTTCTTTTGCGTATGGATTGGTTTATAAATATGCCATCCTTTCTTTGTTGTATTTGAAGTCCAAGGAAATACGTTAGTTCTCCCATTATACTCATTTCGAACTCATTCAGCATTTGCTTTGAAAACTCCTTGCAAAGATTTTCATTGGTGGATCTAAATAGAATATCATCAACATAAATTTGAACGATTAAAATATCTTTAAAAACATGCTTTATAAATAGTGTAGTGTCTACTTTTCCTTTATAAAAGCCTATGTGAAGAAGAAACAAACTCAGCCGTTTATACCAAGTGTGAGGGGCTTGCTTCAAACCATAAAGAGCTTTATCAAGCAGAAAAACATGGTTTGGGTGTGTGGGATCAGTGAATCCCGGTGGTTGTGCCACATAAATTTCTTCCGAAATAAATCCATTAAAAAATGCACTTTTAACATCCTTTGAAAAAGAGTAAAATCAATATATGCAGCAAAAGCAAGTAAAATACGAACGGCTTCAAGCTTAACAACTGGTGCAAAAGTTTCATCAAAATCTACACCCTCTTGTTGATTATAATCTTGTGCAACAAGACGGGCCTTATTACTAGTGATTAAACCGAATTCATCTAACTTGTTCCTAAACACCCACTTAGTGCCAAGTATAGTCCTATTGTGAGGGCGAGGAGCAAGTCTCCATACTTAATTCCGTTCGAATTGATTAAGTTCTTCTTGTATTGCAATGATCCATTCATTATCTTGCAAGACCTCCTTAATGTTCTTAGGTTCAAGTATGGAAACGAAAGCGGTAAAACACATAAAATTTTGAGCGTGAGTGCGAGTAGTTACCCCTTTGGACATATCACTTCGTATAAGAGATGGTGGATGACTAGACATGATTTTCCATGCGGGACGTCTCTCACTTGTGGAGCCTTGATGTTGTATATTTTCATCTTCCATGGCATCAATTTGTTGTGTAGGAATCTCATTGATTTGGTTTTTAGGTTCATCGTTGTCTTGAAGCACTACTTGATTTTGATCATTTGCTTGTGGTTCTTCTTCAATATGAACTGTTTCTTTTCAACACGAACCCCTGTTTCATCATCATCAACAACATGTAATATTTCTTTGGAGTAGAGATTAGTTGCATCAAAAATAACATCAATAGATTCCTAAATTGTGCATCTTCTTTTGTTGAATACACGATATGCTTTGCTACTAAAAGAATATCCTAGGAAAACACCTTCATCACTTTTACGATCAAACTTCCCCAAGTTATCAAGGGTATTTAAAATGAATACTTTGCATTCGAAGACACGAAAGTAGCTTAGGTTGGGAATTTCGCTATAATATAATTCAAAAGGAGTTTTCTCAAGATATTTTCTAATGATTACTTGGTTTATGGTATAGCATGCTGTATTGACAGCCTCTGCCCAAAATAATTTAGGTAAATCTTTTTCACTAATCATGGTACGTGTCATTTCTTAAAGAGATCGATTCTTCCTTTCAATAACCTCATTTTGTTGGGAAGTGCAAGGACATGCGAACTCATGTTTCATTCCCTTTTTTGTCACAAAATGATGTGAAGAGTTCGTTTTCAAATTTCTCACCATGATCACTACGAATAGTAACAATGGTGAGGGTTTTCTCATTTTTCACTTTACGACAGAATTTTTGAAATACATATACTGTGTCATCTTTTTGTGGCAAAAAGGCAACCCAAGTAAATCTACTATAATCATCAACAATTACAAAAGTGTATCCTGCACCACCATTAGGATTTATATACAGGGAAACACAACATGGGTTTATATACAAATAGAGTTAGGATTTTAGGTGGCTGATAGAGTTTTCGAGTATAGCTAAATGGGTAACGGGTTTAGTTGGTTTAACGGGTAGGATAGAGAGTAGGGTATAATAGGTTTGGATAGTCTAGTAATGGGTATTTCAATAGGGTTAAAATGATTTAAAAGATCTAATAGAATAGATATAGAAAATAAGTAAAATAAAATGGAACATGAATAATGAAAATAAGGAGGATCAAAATGAAAGCTCGATCAACAGAAATGAAATAATGGCGGACCAATGAATCAAGAACTCAAATAAAAGATGACAAAGTAATAAAATGAATATATTGAAAAGAAGATCCAATATACGGTCCAAAAAGAGATACAAGCTGAAAAATACACAAAAAGAAAATACACCCAAAAATACATAAAATGAAAATCAGGGGTTACATTAAGTGCACAAGCACACACGACATCAATAGGATAGTCCCTCTTTAGCTTTATTTGTGATCAAGTTTGTGATTGTTAAAGTATTGAAGAATCGTTATACTTTCGGCATAGCGAAAATGGCCGTGTATAATATTGCGTTGGTTGTAAGCAACTGACGTGCCCACAGTTTTATATGCAGAACTTGGAATTTACAAGAAGATATAAACATGAATTTGTTGCTGATGATTATTTAAATGCTAAAGTTGTTACAGTTGTACATTTATCATTGTTGTATTTTATTTACTTTCCACTGTGTGTTGATGTAAAAGAGTATGTTGTAATAAAAGTTTTAAATTTCTTACAAAATTATACGAAGTGAAGTGTAAAGATCCTGTGGAACTTTGAATTCAGACTTATTTAGAATTCGGGGTGTTATAGCTATGGCTATTTACTTGCCCGGTCTTAGGGTTGATCTTTTGTTGGGATAGTTGGTCTTGTACTAGTTCGAGGTGTACATTGATAATGTGTCGACTAATTATACCCGTCCTATCACCCTTCTTCCATTTGTAACTTTGGTGACACATTTTACACACCTTATGTCCTAAGCTCATATTGTCCATGTTTGGGAGAAAGTCATAAAATTTGTGGATTTCAATAGTTTGTCCTCTATATTTTTGGAAGAAGTGGGTTGTGCGGGTTCAGTATCTTGTGTTTGTGTGTCATTAGCTAGGATTTCATCATGATGTGTGTCGGGATCATAATCGTGAGGAGGAACATTTTCATAATCTATATTAAGATGATGATTATAATCAGTCTCTAATTGTGGGATTATTGGAGGGCGACAGATGAACTAGTGGATTCTTGTCCACTTTGGCTACGGCCGCTACAGCGTGATCGTGATATTATACAAGTAGTGCAGTATTAGTGTATGTGAAAAAAATAAAAACCATGATATGAGGGTTGAGAGAGTTGAGGTGGTAGTAGTAGTGTATGTAAAAATAAAATTTATAAAATAATAAACGAATATAGAATTGAGAGAGTTGAAAATAATAAACGAATATAGAATTGAGAGAGTTGAAAATAATAAAGAGAGTTGAGTAGACGACGAGAATTCAAGCGATTGAGCTTCTTTACTTGATCAACTATGTAGTAGATGGAATTTGAGATTGAGCTTCTTTATGAATTTTAGTAGTAGAAAGAGTCGATAGTAGTAGGGAGATTAAGCTTGAACTTCTTCTTTATTGTTTCTTTGTTGAACTATATTGGGAGAGGGAGGAATAGTTGAGAGAGTTGATAGATAGAGAGTAGTGTGAATTAGTGAAGAAAATGAGTGAATTCAGTGAGGTTTTATAGGAAACAAAACCACAAAAAAGAAGTAGCAACGGGCTGACCCGGTTTGACCCGAGCAGGCCAACTGTTGGCCATGTCGCATTGGCCCGCTGGGTCAACTGTTGGAGAACCCACAGGTTGCTGGTCGGGTTGGTGTGGGTTACGGGTTAAATGAGCCAGGTCGAGTGAATTTTAACTTCAAATATTTCGACCTGGTCTGACCCAAAAATATGAGCGGTTTTGGCCCGGACCTGGCCCCGAACCGGGTCATTCGGGTTCGATCGGTGGCGGGCAGGCTGTGGTCCGGCCCGGTCCGAATGCTACCCCTACGCTTAAATTCACCATACAAAAGCTCCCATAGTAACTGCGGTAAACAGCTCTCACCAACCTCTCTCTCTCTCTCTCTCACTCACTGTCTCTCTCTCCTCTCTCTTATGTTGGAGACAGGTTCAGTGCAAAAAACCGGTTTTAAATGCACATAGCGTTCTTGTTGGGATTCAAAGCTCAAAGAGCAAGACATTCCATCTGCCCTTTTTTGTGTAACATTTGTCTGTTTCTCTATCTCGTTTCAAACTTTTGTGTTCTTGCAAAAAAAATTCTGCACTTGAGTCATTTCTTTCCTCTAAAAACTTTGCATTTTCCAAGACACGTGAATCTAACAACTCTAGACTTCATTATCTTTTTCCATTATTTTCTTTGCAACAAAAAAAATAATAATTTGAAGATGGATGAAAACCACAGATTCTAGCATACCAACACAAGAAACCAAAATGCCAACAGTTTGGTTCTCTCTCAAGAAATCCCTCCACTGCAAATCAGAGCCATCAGATGTAGTTGATCCAAAGGCCAGGAAAAACCCACACCATCATCACCATCATCATCATCACCATCTTGGTAACATCTTGACAAGGAAGCTACCAAGGTCTGGTTGCTCAAGATCCATAGCTAATCTTAAAGATGTGGTCATCAATGGAAGCAAGAGGCACTTGGAGAGGCCTGCAAGTTGCAGCCCAAGGTCTATTGGGAGCAGTGAGTTCTTGAATCCAATCACTCATGAAGTGATTTTTAGTGGCAACTCAAAGTGTGAGTTGAAGATTACAGGGTTTGGAGGCCCATGTCATGAGGTTGATGATAGTGGTGGTGGTGCTGGGGTTGTGGGGTCCACTTATGTGGGCACTTTGGCACCAGGGACACCAGGCCCTGGGGCCCATTTGGGGATTCAGTACAACCCTTCGCCTTCGATTAGGGGGAGGAAGTCTAGTTTGTTTGGGGAGAATGAGGGGAGTGGTGGTTCTTCCCTTTCAAATGCTGTGTTTGGAAATGGAAATGGAAATGGAAATGGAAGTGGTGTTCAGAACCATCAGAAAATGGGAAGAGCTTCGCATGATGAAGCTGCTTGTGCTAATGCTAACAATGGTGTGAGTTGCCATAGATGTGGGGAGCAATTTATCAAGTGGGAAGCTTTGGAAGCACATCATTTATCCAAACATGCAGGTACAAAAGAAATTTAAGACTTTTATTTTATTTTAATTTATATATGGCAAAAATGCAGGTTCAAAGCAATTTAGTAAGTGTTTGTAGTCTTATTCTTTATATGCATTTGGGTGTGTGTTGAGCGAGGATAACTGGAGTTTTGTAGAGTTATCTCTCACAACATAAAAAGTTTTCTTACCTTACACTGTTTGAGATTCATTTGGAGTCGATACTACTAACTTTTGGGCTAAGAAAATGCCAACTGTTTGGTTCTCTTAATTGGATTTGTGTGATTGTCATTCATATACACTTTTCTTAAATCTTTTTCTAAATTAATTACAATGACCTTAAGATATACAAATTTGAATGAATATATTTGGCTAGTTTAGTTTATATGGAGTAGAGTTGGTGTGTAGTTCCTGACTGGAACACAACTACACAAGTAGTACATTGTTTTTAGTTTCAAATCTTTTAGTGGCTTATGGATTGCCCAATGCATTGATTGTTTATATTGTTCTAAATCTAAACAATCAATGCATTTATACCTTCTGTGAATTCCTGATAACTCATTGCACGAAGGAAGCTTGGTTAATCGAACTGCTTGAATTTTTACCACAACTAGTGGAAGAGTAGATGCCTACTAGCTGAAGTTAGTGGCTAAGAGATCCCCTTTGCTCATTCAGTTTGTCAAACTCGTTGCATAGCCATTGTGAATAAGATTTCTAAAATGAATTTTGAAGTAGTTGTATTTGGCACGTTTTGTTTTCAAATTTTGGAAGGTTTCTTCGTCGATCCTAGTGTACGTGATTGTAGAAATTAATGAGTAACTTATTCTTCTTCATTTGGCAGTTACTGAGCTTGTTGAAGGAGACTCATCCAGAAAGATCGTAGAAATAATTTGCAGAACAAGCTGGTTGAAATGCGAGAGCAATTTAGGGCGCATTGAGAGGGTCTTAAAGGTCCACAACATGCAGAAAACCGTAGCTCGGTTTGAAGAATACCGAGAAACTGTCAAGACAAAAGCCAGCAAACTCTCCAAGAAGCACCCTCGTTGTTTGGCGGATGGCAATGAGCTGTTAAGATTCTATGGCACCACAATTCACTGCTCCCTAGGCATGAGTGGCTCTTCAAGCCTTTGCATCTCAGAGAAATGCAACGTCTGCCGGATAATAAAGCACGGCTTCTCCATAAAGAAAGGAGGCATCGGAGTATTCACGACTTCAACTAGTGGAAGAGCATTCGAAACAATTGAAGTTTATGAAAACAATCCTCCTAACCGAAAAGCCTTGATAGTGTGCAGAGTGATCGCTGGTAGGGTTCACAAGCCCTTGGATAATTTTCAAGAGTTAGCCGGGCAATCTGGGTTCGACTCATTGGCCGGAAAAGTTGGTTTGTATGCAAACATTGAGGAACTCTATTTGCTCAATCCTAGGGCCCTTCTGCCTTGCTTTGTGGTAATCTGTAGACACTAGAACAAATTTCTCAGTCTTTTCTTCAACTGCATTGATGACAATCTGGTAAGGATTTTGGTTTTGAACCTCTGATGACTTCAACTTGATGGGTAGGTCTGGTGCTCATCTTATCAAATACTGTAACCAACAAGATATCTATGTTCATTCAAATGGATAACTCCTGTCTCATTCACCGTAGACATTAAATTGGCACCCGTGATGCTGCCAGCAAATTCAAATTAAAGTGAGGAGTCCCTGTGATGGTTTCCTGGACTTAGTATGTGGGGTCTTAAATTGTTTATGGATGGGGTTCTGCCATCTCTCTTGAAAAGGAATTGTTTATTACTCAGTAATTTTTGGAGATCGAGCTTTTTACAATGCTCTTCATTTGCAGTTTTCACGGCGAATTTCATTCTCTTAAATGAAATAGAGTTGATGCACTCCGCAACGTATTAAGAAAATGACCACTGTAACTAATGGACGACCCTTTTTGGATCAACATGAAAAGTAGTTCAACTACCAATTTCTCCATTACATAAAGTCAAGATTGTAGTTACAAGAGTTTGGCATGTTATGCTAGTTATCGAGCTTAAAAATCATTTTTGTATAAAGTTCAGAGAAAGTGATAACCAGACTGCAAACCAAATCATCCTCAATTATGAGATGTTTGTTATGGACAAAAGATCAATTCAGGTAATCAAAATGTGTATCTTTATCAATTAATCTGGACGTGCATCACACGTTTTAATTAATTTTTTTTGTATAATAAATAGTAAGACATAATGTGGGCTCTAACCCGAGACATCCTTTTACTCATACATATTTTTTACAAATCACTCTTAGTAACACAAGTTTTTATTTTATATGATTGACACTTTTGTAAATAATTATATCGTAAATAAATTTGAATTTTGAGGGTATTATGATAACTAACAACAGTTGAGTAAATGAATGGTTAATATAACTCCCACTTAGAGCATCTCCAACCACGCTAGCTATTTTGGCTAGCTAGAATAGCCAAAATAGATAACAAATGGATAATTTGGCTAGCGAAAAAAACTCACACTCTAACCATGCTATTTATTTTGGCTAGCCATAAACAATTTAATTTTTATTTACTAATAAATAGTTAAAAAAATTATTTTTTTTAAAATGACAACATTTCAGGTAACATCTATAATATATGTCAGGAATAAGCAACTTCATGTGAAGCTGATGAACCTCTGTTCTGACCATTTGCTCAAAAATCATATTGCATAACTGAATTTGGTAATAACTTCCTTTGCTTGTCACCTCAAAAGATTGAAACAAGGAGTGGAGTTCATAAACATGATGGTTAAAAAAAATGATGGTTCAAAAACAGTCAGATATCTAATACTATAGTAAATAATAGTAGCAGGTATCTGATACTATTCTTTTAGAAGAGTAAGTCACCAGGGCAACTTCAATTTATTTTTAGAGAGAATTTTTAGCTGAAGTTTCTTTTAATTTTAATTTCATGCAACTTATGTTTTAGTATTTTATACTATATGAATTCTTAATTTTAATTTATAGTTTATTTATAAACTAGTTGTTGTAAAAATTGGGACAATTCGCATATAATTAAACTTTTTTCCTGGAAGTAATATTTCTCCTTTTCTAATCATGGAGTTATAAACACAAAGCAAGATATGAATAATGAAATTCATTGTATTTCTGTTAACCTATTTTCATTAAGAGAGTTCATAAAGTTGAATTTCAATTTTCATTAAGAGAGTTCATAGACTAACCACAGTGGAACTCGTATACCATTACAATCATGGATATATCACTGGTGACTTACTCTTCTAAAATAATAGTAAGGTATCTGATACTATAGTAAGGTATCTGATACTATAGTAAATCAGATACTATAGTAAGCTCTAATATGGTTGTCAGGTATAATCAAGCTGATACTATAGTAATGTCATGTAAGGTTCATGTCAGTTCACAAAACTTCATGTCAGGTTCACAAAACTTCACAAATCAGATTACTTCAGTGCTTATACACATTTCACTTCACAGCTCATAAGATTGGGGTAAGACCATCTCCAAACCCAATGAATAAAATTATCGATGCACCAATCAATTAGAGACAAGTTCCCTTAATGTGTGGATCCAATGATAATTAGAGACAAGATCCCTTAATGTGTGGATCCGATGATTGCCTTGATTACGTCAATCATTGAAATTAGTATAATCATCAATCAATGGCTGTCACCATTATTTGTTTCCTTATTAGCTTATAGTATCTTAATGCTAGCCTTAATTGTAGGATCATGTATTGCTAGCATTTGCTATAAATGTATACTGTAATCATCAGATCAACATATCACATTCTTCACCTTTCATCACATTTTCTAACTTGGTATCAGAGCTCTTAAGCCCTAAAGGCTCTTGATCCAATACAAAATCATGGCATCCGCTGCAGATTCAAAGTCCAAAAATGATCTCCCATCCACTGTGTCTGTCAAGTTGGACAGAGACAACTACCCACTATGGAAATCCTTGGTGATCTCTATAGTCAAAGGTTGCAGGCTCGATGGGCATATGCTAGGGACAAAGGAGTGTCCTGAAGAATTCATAGCTTCTGCAGATTCAAGCAAGAAGCCAAATCCTGCCTTTGAAGATTGGCAGGCTCATGATTCACAACTCCTTGGATGGTTGATGAACTCAATGACTGTTGAAATGGAAACACAGTTGCTGCACTGTGAAACCTCAAAACAACTTTGGGATGAAGCTCAAAGCCTAGCCGGTGCACACACAAGGTCTCGAGTCACTTACCTTAAATCTGAGTTTCACAGCATCAGAAAAGGAGGGATGAAGATGGAGGAGTATCTGATCAAGATGAAGAATCTCGCTGATAGGCTTAAACTTGCAGGCAGCCCTATTTCCAACTCAGATCTGATCATTCAAACCCTGAATGGTTTAGATTCTGAATACAACCCTATGGTGGTCAAGCTATCTGATCAAACTAGCCTCACCTGGGTTGATCTGCAGGCCCAATTGCTGACCTTTGAAAGTAGACTTGATCAACTGAATAGCCTCACCAACCTAACCCTTAATGCATCAGCAAATGTTGCCAACAAAACTGATTACAAAGGCAACAAATTCAACACAAACAACAACTGGAGAGGCTCCAGTAGCAACTGGAGAGGCTCTAACTTCAGAGGTTGGAAAGGAGGCAGAGGAAGAGGAAGAATGTCTAAGCCAACATGTCAAGTTTGCAACAAGGTTGGGCACACAGCAGTGAATTGCTACTACAGGTATGATAAATCTTATTCAAACTCAAATTATTCAGCAGGCAGTGACAGATAAGGAGCACACAATGCCTTCCTAGCCTCACAAGGCTCTCTCGAAGATGTTGATTGGTACTTTGACAGTGGTGCAAGCAATCATGTGACACACCAAACTGAAAAATTCGAGGATTTGGCAGAACATCATGGTAAGAACTCTTTAATAATTGGAAGTGGTAAAAAATTGAATATTGTTGCCACAGGTTCCTTGAAACTAAACTCACTCAAGTTAAGTGATGTCTTATATGTGTCGAACATTACCAAAAATCTATTAAGTGTGTCAAAATTAACTGCTGATAATAAAATTCTGGTTGAGTTTGATAAAAATTGTTGCTTTGTGAAGGACAAGTTGACAGGGAAGGCAATTCTAAGAGGGACACTTAAAGATGGCTTGTATCAGCTCTCAAGGACTGAAAGGGACCCGTATGCTAATGTATCTGTCAAGGAGAGCTGGCATAGGAGGCTTGGTCATCCAAATAATAAAGTCCTAGATAAAGTCTTGAAAAGTTGTAATGTCACACTATCACCTAGTGATCATTTTAACTTTTGTGAGGCTTGTCAATATGGCAAAATGCATTTTTTACCCTTTAAAACCTCTTCCTCTCATGCTAAGGAAATTCTTGAATTAGTTCATACTGATGTCTGGGGGCCTGCACCAGTAGCATTTTCTTCTGGTTTCAAATATTATGTTCACTTCCTTGATGACTTTAGCAGATTTACCTGGATTTATCCTCTGAAACAGAAATCAGATACTGCACAAGCCTTCATTCAGTTTAAAAACATGGCAGAAAATCTGTTTAATAAGAGAATTAAGACAATCCAATGTGATGGTGGTGGTGAATATAAGGCTGTGCAAAACCATGCAATAGAAGCAGGGATACAATTCAGAATGTCATGCCCTTATACATCACAACAAAATGGTAGGGCCGAGAGAAAACACAGACATATTGCTGAATTTGGCTTGACATTACTAGCACAAGCCAAAATGCCTTTACATTATTGGTGGGAAGCTTTCTCCACTGCAGTTTATCTCATAAACAGACTGCTCTCTCTAGTCACTCAAAATGAAAGTCCTTACTCACTGTTCTTTAGAAAGGAACCTGACTACAGCTCCCTAAAACCCTTTGGGTGTGCTTGCTATCCCTGTCTCAAGCCCTATAATCAGCACAAACTGCAATTCCACACAACCAGATGTGTGTTCTTGGGCTATAGTAACTCCCACAAAGGATACAAATGCATAAATTCTCATGGAAGAATCTTCACTTCAAGACATGTTGTCTTCAATGAAGAGCATTTTCCATTCCATGATGGCTTTCTCAATACAAGAAGTCCCTTGAAAACACTAACTGAAAGTTCATCTTTCTCTTTTCCTTTGCCTACTGCAGGAAATTCACATACTGGAGAAGCACCACTTCCAGCTGACAACAATCTTGATGTTGAACAAGAACCAGCCAGTCCAACTGAGAGTGCTGCAGTTAGTCATAGCAGAAGTCAGACTGCAACTGATTCAACTGATTCAACTGATTCAACAAGGAATAGTCCAATTCCTGATGACGCTGATCCCACAAAAACAGTTGCTGAAGCTCACCAAGACTCTGCTGACTCAAGCACAGCCATCAACACTCATTGGACCAGAAGCAAGGCTGGAATTCACAAGCCAAAGCAGCCATATGTTGGGTTAGCTGAAACTTGCACAGATGAGAAGGAACCAGAAAATGTCACAAAAGCACTCACAAGACCACAGTGGAAAGAAGCTATGGATAATGAGTATCAGGCACTCATGTCAAATCAGACCTGGTTTTTGGTACCATATCAAGGTCAAGAGAACATCATTGATTCTAAATGGGTCTTCAAAACCAAGTACAAAGCAGATGGGACAATTGAAAGGAGAAAGGCAAGATTAGTTGCAAAAGAATTTCAACAAACAGCTGGATTGGTTTATGAAGAGACTTTCAGCCCAGTTGTCAAGGCCAGTACAGTTCGAATCATACTTTCAATTGCAGTGCATCTCAATTGGGAGGTCAAACAGCTGGACATAAACAATGCATTTCTTAATGGCTACCTCAAAGAAACTGTGTTTATGCATCAACCAGAGGGATTTGTAGACTCAACTAAACCTGAACATGTCTGCAAGTTATCTAAGGCAATCTATGGATTGAAACAGGCCCCAAGAGCCTGGTTTGACAGCCTCAAAAATGCCTTACTCAGCTGGGGTTTCAAGAACACAAAAAGTGATTCCTCACTCTTCACTCTAAGAGGTACAGATCACATTACCTTTCTACTTATATATGTGGATGACATAATTGTCACAGGGAACAACACCAAATTTTTAGAGTCCTTCATCAAACAACTCAATGTTGTGTTTTCCCTTAAGGATCTTGGTCCACTGCACTACTTCTTAGGCATAGAAGTTCAAAGAGATGCATCTGGTATGTACTTGAAGCAATCGAAATACATAAGAGACATCCTGAGAAAATTCAAAATGGAAAATGCCTCATCTTGTCCAACACCTATGGTAACTGGCAAGCAATTTACCGCTGAAGGGGAGAAGTTACAGGACCCAACCGTGTTCAGACAAGCTATAGGAGCATTGCAATACTTAACAAACACAAGGCCTGACATAGCATTCTCAGTTAACAAGCTCAGTCAATTCATGAGCTCTCCCACTATAGATCACTGGCAAGGCATCAAAAGAATACTGATTTATCTTCAAGGTACCATGCAACACTGCCTGCACATTAAACCATCCACAGACTTGGACTTAACAGGGTTCTCAGATGCAGATTGGGCCACAAGTGTGGACGATAGAAAATCCATGGCAGGTCAATGTGTTTTCCTTGGTGAAACACTAATTTCTTGGTCCTCAAGGAAGCAAAAGGTAGTCTCAAGATCCAGTACAGAGTCAGAATATAGAGCCCTGGCTGACTTAGCTGCTGAAATAGCATGGACCCGATCACTCCTTGATGAGCTGAAACTCCCTCTGCCAAGAAAACCAACACTGTGGTGTGATAACTTGAGTGCCAAGGCATTAGCTTCAAATCCAGTTATGCATGCTCGATCCAAACACATTGAAATTGATGTGCACTACATCAGAGACCAAGTGCTGCAAAATGAGATTGTTGTGGCCTATGTCCCATCAGCTGATCAAATTGCTGACTGCCTCACTAAAGCATTAACTCACACACGATTCAACCAACTCAGAGACAAACTTGGGGTGACTCTCTCACCCATCAGTTTGAAGGGGGGAATTAGAGACAAGATCCCTTAATGTGTGGATCCAATGACAATTAAAGACAAGATCCCTTAATGTGTGGATCCAATGATTGCCTTGATTATGTCAATCATTGAAATTAGTATAATCACCAATCAATGGCTGTCACCATTATTTGTTTCCTTATTAGCTTATAGTATCTTAATACTAGCCTTAATTGTAGGATCATGTATTGCTAGCATTTGCTATAAATGTATACTGTAATCATCAGATCAACATATCACATTCTTCACCTTTCATCACATTTTCTAACTAATCTACCAAGAACAAAATTCTAATCCTTTGTTTAAAAACATTTCACTTCACAGCTTATAAACATTTCACTTCTCGTTCCTCAATTTGATTATAAACATCTGTAATCCTCAAGCTGTGAAGTGAAAGTAGAATGACTGGGGGTAAGACCATCTCCAAAATTCTAAAATGACAACATTTCTAATCCACAGGTAGCTAACAATTTTCATATAGATTATTTAAACAAGAACAACAACTTCGATCCAAAATTCATATCCAAAACAGCTACACTGATTCATTTTCATAATGGAGTAAATTCATATTGCAGTAAATTCATATTCAAAAACCAAAAAAAAAAAACCTAAAAAAACATATTATTACCTGACGAAGAAGAAGAAAACTCAATGAAAAAGAACCCAATGAAGAAGATGAAGAACCCAATCTGGCGAGCGGGATCGAATCGCCAGATTTGGCGAGCGGATCGCGAGCGAAAATTGGCTCGTCAGGATGGCGAGATATTTGGGGAGTCCGTTGGAGAGGATTTTTGGGATTTAGTCGCTATATTGGCGATTTGGGAGGAATAGCGAGCCGCGTTGGAGTTGGTCTTAAAAATGAATGGTTGAGATTAAATGGTTGAATGTCTACAAATTACAGGTTGTCTACAAATGACAACCCCAACTCTCCCATGATAAAATTACTAGTATAATATACGTGTGATGCACGTCTAAAAAAGTAAAGTCATCAAATTAAATGAATATATATTGAATAAGAAAAAAAAATAGTTTATATTTGAATATTTTGATTTGGGCTACACGTGCGGTGCACATTTATATTTGTTGGATATAGTTTGGACGTGTATTATACGTATTTATATAGTTACAAAGTTAGGGTTTGTTTGTTACAAACCCCAACTCTCCCATTAAAATAACAGAGATTACTCAATTGTATCTTCCAATTACGCATACCTAAAATTTACCAATGTTGCCAAAATATTAATCCTTTTTTTTTATACCAAAGTTGCCAAAATGGTTTAGGTTTGGTTTAGGTTTAGTTAGGTTGGGGTTAGATCTAATTGTGTGGTGTAGATTTAATTGAGAGATTTAGTTAGGTTAGGATTAAATCTAATCTAATTGTGTGGTGTAGATTTAATTGAGGTTGAATGCATACAAATCACATGTTGTCTACAAATGACAAATCTCCCATTATAATATTAGAGATTAGAGATTATGCTACAGTAACATTTGGTCAAAAGTAACATCAATTTAAATGTGCTAAAAAATTAAATTTAAATTTCAAAATACATCTTAAAGTTCAACAATATATTTTTAAAAAAAAAAGAGTAGGTCAGAGAATGGATGTGAAATGGGCGGGGCTGGGCTCATCCTATCAACCCTTAGGATGCGGGCGTAGGCCCAGCCCGCGCCAAGCCCTATGGGCCTCCTTAAGGGTGGGACCGAAGCCCTCTTGTTTGTAATTTTATGAAGCCCGTATCCGGCCTTTATCACCGGTTTTTATCCGGCCAACAAGTTCGGGCCTAAGCCAAAGTGAAAATTACAACAACAACAAAGTTTTTTCCCCCAACTAGTTTGGGTCGGCTACATAAATCATGATTTTCCATTGCTCGGTTTAGTGCAATATCTTCTGTAAGGTCACAAGGTAGTATATCTTTTCTCATCGTTTCCACTAAAGTTACTTTAGGTGTTTCTCTACCCCTAACTTTACTCTCAATACTTATCAAATCACTCTTTCTAACGGGAGCACTATTAGATCTACGTGTGACATGTCCAAACTACCTGAGACGATTCTCTCTTAACTTATCTTGGATTGGAGCTACCTTTAGCATGTCTCGTATATATTTGTTTCTAATTCTATCATTTCTTGTTTTACTACACATCCATCGTAGCATCCTCATCTCTGCTACACTCATTTTTTGGACATGTTGTTTCTTTGTTGCCCAACGCTCTGCTCCATACATCATTGCTGGTCTAACAGCCGTACTATAAAATTTTCCCTTCAACTTTAAAGATATACATCTGTCACACAAAACACCAATGACACTTCTGCACTTAAGCCACCTTGCTTTGATCTTATGTATAACAACTCCACCATTGTCTGTCTCAAGCCAGGAATTCGATCACAAACCGGGTAAGGAGAAGGGTTGCGTTAGACAGTTGACAGCCAGCACAAAACTTTGTCAAATTCTATGAATAAAGTGAAAATTATGTGATATTTTTTTATATAACAAATAATTTACCATTTTTTTCATACTTTTATCAAAGAATTTAAGGATTCTATATTCCAACAATCTCAGATTTGTTAGTTGTTTGACTCATTATGTGATACTTGATAGACCATCCTCCTTTGTAGGGGTTGGGACCGACCACCACATAGAGTGAATACTACACCGGTGGAGTTACTGTAAGTAACTACTTGAATAACAAATACTTGCTATTGTTATAATTATGGTTTGTAGCAACTATAATTTGCAAATATAATTATAATAAGTTTGTAATAGCTATAGACATGACCGACCCTGAGTTCTCGGGGGCCCGAGACGAACTCCCGAAATAGGGCCCCCCATACATTAAAAAAACCCAAAAACAAACATGTATACAAAAAATTTGCACATTATTCAAGGATAAATATGCAAAATATATATCATTGAATAACAAGTTTACTCATAAGCATCAATCGAGTGTAATGTACACAAGAAAATTCAATCAACAAGAAAATTCAGTCAAGCACAAACCCAAATAATTATAAAAAAAACTAAAGACCAAAATAATTATTTTTTGGGGCCCCTAATAATAATATAATTTTTTTACGCGCAAATATCTGCCTATATTTACAAGAAAAATACAAATTTAGGAACTCCTAAAATTGTAAAAAATCCGGAGGCCGCCGCCTCACCTACTTCAAAGAGGGAGCCGGCCCTGGCTATAGAACTATTATACAACTATGCATGTAGAAATTAGTAGATAATTTAGAATTAATTTGAACTATTATACAACTGAATATGCATGCGTAAATTAGTAGATGGATTAGAACTGATTTGATCTATAATAGTATAAAATTAAATGGGCTCGAGGGCCGGATCAACCTTATGGACGAGCTTGGGTTTTTGGGTTTTTACACATCTCTAGTCCGGGGTCCATTTCGTTCTTTTTTTCCCCTTTTCGGCTATACACACTCCGTAGTCCACACATTAGAAAAGGCCCACTCTTCTTTCCTCCAAACAAAAGGCCCACCATACTTTACCATGCATAAGAAAGGCTCACTTCTTGTTTATGTCTTTATGCTTTTATTTTGCTCAGCTTTATTTCCTCCTTGTTTATTTGGCACATATAAGATGACTAAAAATTACCTTTACGTTTAGACCAAAATACAGTTTTCTTACAGAGCAATGCTAATTATTCTACTAAATTTTTACTACTTTAATATTACTACATTCATACATACTAGTGACCTGCACGTGCGATGCACGTTCGAATTATTTTTTAATTTATTTTATAAAGTAAATAGTAAGATGTGATATGACTTCGAACCTGAGACCTCCCTTTACTCATACGTACTTTTTACAAATTATCTCTAGTGGTACAAACTTTTATTTTATGTGAGTGACACTTTTGTGAATAAATATGGTGTAAATTAATTTGAACTTTGAGGGTATTATGGTAACTAACAACAAAAATTGACATAATTAACCCTATATTATTTTTTAGCCTTTTATTTATACGGGGGTATGATAGTAAAAAGCCGTTAAAATGGGGCTTTGCTTAATAATAGTATTGATGATTATGAATTCCACAAGCAATAATTACAAAAATATTTCCCATCGGCTCCTTCTCTAAAATCTAGTATTATCAAAGTAGTAAACAAGAGATAGTATATACTTGGGAATTGAATTTTCTAAAAGTACCATTTAGACCAAAGTATTAAGCAGTGATTCACAACAAAATGACCGCAGGAACTAAAAACGGAAATAGGTTCCATACTAGTCTTCTTCAAACATGACCACAAATTTTTCAACAAGTTAAATTCCGTAACCACCAATGATATACTGTTTCAGATCTTGACCTGTTCAGTTCAATACCCAACCTAAGAAATAACAGGTAATCAAAATCAAAGAAACACACTCAACAACACAAACGCACAAGATTTTTATCAATGTTCACTCAATGCAGTGACTATTTTTTCTCGCATAGGTACTTCTACGATATCTACTAGAGAATATGAAGAGAAAAAATTTACAATCACTCAAGATCTCACAACCAAGGTATAGGGTATACTCTCCTCTCTCAAGAACAACCGCTCAACCTCTCTGTTGATAATAAAATAATGTTGGAATTTCCCAAGAATCGTACATGGGAGCATATGTAGTCGTTCATTCTCAAAATTTGGGTATTTGGCATATGGAAATAGGAATTTTTGGTTTGAGCTACAGTCATTTTAACCGAAAATTTGGGTTTTGATTTAAAAAAAATTGACGGACGATAAATGGTGTATCGTCCCGTGTGTGTGTGTGTGTGTGTGTGTGTGTGTGACGGACGATGAATGATTTCCCGTTCACTGATTAAACAAAAAAAAAAGACGGAAAATCATTTCCTGTTTCAGCATTTGAAAAGAAAAAAATTGCTCATGGACGGGGAATCATTTCCCGTCCGAGAGTTGTTTCAGCAAATCCAATCTAAATTAATAATTAATTTAATCCTAATTGAATCTTAATTGAATCTTAAATCTTAATTAAATCCTAATATGAACGCATAATAATTATATAGGCATAATTTTATAGAATTTTCTTTTTAAAATTTGGAAAGAAATTTCTTGGACGGGGAATCATTTCCTGTCAAATATTTAAAATTAAAAAAAAATCGATCGGACGAGAAATGAAATGATTTCTTGTCTGATCGATTTTTTTAAAAAATGGTAGGGACGACAAATCATTTCTCGTCCGATATATTTAAATTTTAAAAAGAACAACGAAAGATGATCTTTCGTCCGATTTTTATTATTATTTATATTTTTATATTTTTTTTATTTAAAATTTTAATGAACAGATGAAAGTTCATCGTTCGTCTGGCTATATTTTCCAAATTCATATATCTTCTCCAAATATAGCTGACCACTGTTCCCCTCAAACCCATTTTTTTTGTTTTTAACCAACGACTACATCTCGATTTTTGCCAAAGTTTGCAAATTTAGCAAAAATTGCCATTGACTACAGATGCGGTCATACAATACATATATGATTACACAAGATTGAATCTCGGCCATTGACCAATTTTTCGAGTCTGCGTCATTGCGGTCAACTACTCCAATACGCAGTTGACTGCTCTGAGACTCGAGCAAGTCAGAGAGCTTGGCTGTAGGTTGCGGTGGACTATCCCTACTGAGAATCGACTGTCAAATCTTGGTTAAGAGCAACATGGTTGTTGCAGTCAACTACAATTTAATATAGTCGACTAACATATTGCGGCTGCTGCCTGCTGCTTGCTGCCATGTTGTTGTTGCTTGCAGTCTCACTTTTTCTCATTCCTTAAACCCTTGTGCTTATGTATCGGATCCACAAATCCTAACAATCAACCATTTGAAGATATATATACACGAAGTCTATGATATGTTCTGCATTTCTCTTTTGGTATATTCAAGGTCTGTGCCTTTGAGAGTCTCCCATCAATCAACTTGGAGACCATCCGATAGCGGAATAGCAAAACTGGTATTTCTTACTATCCACTATCATTGTGAGCATATCAGCCGTATTCTTTGTGCCAAGACATTTTGATAGCTTCAACCACTTTTTTTCAACTATCTTCGTGATAAATTGATACCTCAGCTGAATGTGTGGAGTCCTAGAATGTAACACCGAGTTCTTTGTAAAAAATGATGCACTCTGATTGTCACACCATAGATCTTCTATGTGTTACTTTCTACACAATCAGCCCATAGTTCCGAAATCCATAACATGTCATTCGAAGACGATGTAAGTGTCATATATTATAACTCTGCCACTGACTGCGTTAGAAATTTTTGTAACTGAGAAGACAAATCACAGTTGTACCCTAACTGTAAACACATATCCTGTAGTACTTCTACAACCATCACGATCACCGCAAAAGTTTGCATCGACAGAACCATGTATCCGCAATCAATCACATCCAAAACATATAGAATGATATGAAATACCTGCTAGATATATAAGAAGCTACTTCATTGCATTCAAATGATCTTTACCTGGATTTTGAATACACTAGCTAACAACTTCCACTACATGTACGATATCTGGCCTTATAAAAACCATCACATGCATAAGGCACTATTGAAACATAAGAAACTACAGTAATTTCCTCCATTTATGCCTATGATGTAGGACACAAGACCACAGATAACTTGAAATGTGCACTCAAGGAACAAGTAACTGGTATCGCACCATCCATATTGAATCGTTTCAATACTTTCTTCACATAGTGCTCTTGCGACAACCAAAACTATTTAATCTGCTTGTCTCTAGTGATTTTTATGCTAAGAATTGCTTTGCCTCCTCCAAATCCTTCATAGAAAACTAAGAAGCTAGCATATTTTTCACATCATTAATTTTCATCATACATGAACATGCAAAGAGCATATCATCCACATACAAAACTAAAATTACCGTGTCATTGTCGCCATACCTGTGTACATAAATACAATAATATGACTCACATCTTTCTAATCATTTTCCTTGCATGAAACAGTCAAACTTCAAGTACCATTCTGTGGTGCTTGTTTGAGCCTGTATAGACTCTTATTCAATCAACAAATCATGTCTTCCTTTCATTTGACTTCAAAACCTAGGAGTTGCTTCATGTATATCTTTTCATCTACATCACCAAGAAGAACAATTTTTTGACATCCAACTGCACTGAGTGCAAGTTTTTCACTACCACTATACTGAGCAAAATCTTGATCGAAGACATCTTCACAACTGGAGCGAAGATCTCACTATAGTCAACACATTCTTTATGAGAAGACATTTTAACAATAAGTCTCGTCTTATACCTTTTGCTACTATCTGCTTCATCCTTGATTATGAAAATGCACTTGTTCATAAAAGTACGCTTTTCTGCAGGTAACTTGCTCAACTCCCATATTTGGTTATGTATCTAGGAGTTCATCTTATCCTTCAAGGCTGACTCTCACTGTATTCGAGCCATATCTTTCAAAGCCTCGTCATGAATCTCAAGCTCACCTGAATCTATGTATAAAGCTTGCTCGTAAATTGTGCTGGCCGTTTGATCAAAAATTAATTGACTTTCTCTCTCGTCTCGACCTTCTCAAAGTAGATACTAGTTCAGGATCCCTGAATGGCTCTGGCTCTACCTGTTCGTCTAAGACATCCTGTTCAATCCCAGTAGGCTAATCATGAGCCTCCTATGTTGCCAATGGTATCTGCACCTGACGCTGCACTATTGAGGCCCCAACACTAGGACCAACTTCAGAATCTGAATCTGAACCTAAATTTGAATATGAACCTGTTGTATCGCCATGATCTTTGTTTGTCTTTGTACACGACTCTTCATTGAAACCATACTGACCGCCGTCATAGCCAATGAAGACATATTTTCTGGATTTTGAATCTAGTTTCTTTCTTCCTTCCCTGTCAATTAGTGAATCGTCAATACAACTATAAACTTTTAAATACGATTAATTAACAAGTTTACCTAGCCATAGTTCTTGCGGTATGTCTCTATGATGGGAACTAGATGTGCAACGGTTGATCGAATACACTTGTAACCCCTATTTTTTTTGTTTTTCGTATTTTTGAGGTATTTTTTTCTTTTTGAGTATTTGTACTCTCTTGTATTTTTTTCTGGACCGTATATTGCAGTTATTTTCAATATATATTTATTTTGCTCATTTTGGTCTTCTTGTGATTGATTTTTCTGTCCCTTGATTTGTTCTTGATCATTGTTGTAATTTTCGCGCTTCATTTGGATCTTGTTCTCGTTATTTTGTTCTTGGGTGCTCATGGTGATTTGGTTGCTCATCCTATTTTCAATTCTATTGCTTTTGATCCCTAATTGATTACCAAAGCCAAATTAACCTACAATCCCGTTTCAAATCCTATACAAATTTATCCTAATTAATCCTATTGGACTAATCCTATTTCTACTCATAAACTATCCACAACCCAATACCCATCTCATACTTCTAACCCTAAACAGAACCATATATATAACTCCTCTCTAAAAACCTAACCCTAATACCCTAACCCTACTTCACACATCCCGGCCCCCCTCTCTCCCTTTCCTGTGCGCACCGACACCCCAACACCCAAAACCCCAAGCCCGACCTGCATACACCCCCGACTACCCCCCGTTTTGACCTGGACTTTATCCAATTCTGATCGCCAACCACCCTAGATGCAACCCCAAGTCCGAGCACCATCCCTTCACCATCTCACCTCCTCTCGTTCTCTCTCCCCATCTCCCTCTGCCGTCCGATCAGCAGCAGCAGTCAGAGTGCCAGCAGCCAGCCGATGCCCCCGGTGCTCTCTTGATCTCTCTCTCTCGCTTGTTGGAGTTCGCACGTGTGATCGCGTCAGTCATTCGTTGGTTCGTGGATTTTTGTTCGTGGGTTTCGTTTTTTGTCGGGATCCGTTCCCGTTATTCTTGGTGTTCTTCGTTTTCATCTTCGGTTAAGGCAAGTAACTTGTGCTCAAATTTCTTTATATGATTCAAGTCATAAATTCTACTTGTAAAGTAGTTGGGTTCTAAAGACAACTCTTGTGTAATGTATGTTTGATGAGTATTGTCTCTATAGTGCTATTGACCATAGTTGCCTCAGGACACAATTTGACATGAAACAACTTAGGGTTTGACCGTTCGTGATGTGATTATATTTGTGGGATAATTATGAGGAATTGTGTGTTTATTTGGATCTATGTGATATACTTGTTATGGATATGCTATATACCTTATTTCATGATGGTTGGACACTTGGTAGACTCTATAACATGTTTGGTTGTGTTTGGAATGAGTTTCGTATGTTGTATGTTGATTTCTGGTTAAGAGGAAAATCTATATTTTTGTCGATGATCAGTTTTGATTGCTATTTTGGACCATATTAAGATCAAAATCTTAACTTCATTATTAAACGTGGTTTTTAGAGAAATCTGTCTTCTTTCCAAACTCTTTGACCTTGATCGATTTCGTTTTCGTATATGTGAGATATGATTGTTTTACTACAGATGTGTATTTTATTTCCAGATTTCATTTGTTGATAATTTCGATGACTAAACTATTTTGATACTAGTGCTAAACATATTATTTTGATCTGAAATTTTGGTCGGTATTTCTATACCTATTTAGGGATTATCCAGAATTTTGGTGGATTTTATTAATGAGTTTTATATATTGTTTCATGCTTGTTTACAAAAACTATACTTGCTGGATTTTGTTTGCTATTTTGTAAAGATTTGTACTTCACCCTAATTCCTTTTCCTGTTTGAAAAATATTCATGAAATATGAAAGTTAGCTTATTTTGTCTATTTTCATCTTTCTTTGGCAGATTTGGATTTCGTTTCACGATTTGCGAGATATTACAGTTTTCGTACAGCAGTGTTGGGAATTCCAGATTTGCCAAACTATCGTTTCTTGATGTTTTCTGAATTTTGATGGCTAAACTAATCTTACTGGAAAATTATGAAACTTTATATTCTGATACTAGATATATAGGGAAATACCCCAGATGTTTTCTGAATTTATTTGAGGTGTTTTGATGCTGTTTTCCTGACTTTAAATTAGATTTCCTGATTTCTGGCTGAACTTATTTTCTGGATTCAAATCAGTTTTGAGTTATGTTTTGCAAAATACTATATGACTTATTTGTATTCGTTGGATTCGTTTGGGAGTCTATTTTCTATACCTTTCGACGGATTCAGATTTACATTTTTGTAACACCGGGAATCACTGTTTTACTACAGTATGGTCTTGTTGTCCTAAACTTGAGATTTGGTTATTTTATTCCTATATGAGTTATCTTGCGCCCGTACTTGTTTATCTTGCAACTTGAACTTATTACTTGATCATACCATGATATACTTGACTTGTTCGTGACACATACATGCTTGTTTGACATTAATAATAAAATAACCAAGCTCGGGTTTTAAAGGAACAGATTTAATAGTGGATAATTCAGAAACATGTACTCGAAAGAGAATCTATTGATTCTATGTGATACTTGGCTTGATACTTGAGACTTGATATTTTACTTGAGGCTTGATACTTCACTTCTGAGGCTTGTTTACTTGATACTTGAGGCTTGTCCCTGAGTACACTGCCCTATATGTTCTACTATGAAATCTAAAACTAAATTGCATTGACTGTAACAACCATGTGATAAAAGGATGACATATGAAGTGCTACCTAGATAGTAATAATACAAGATTTGATACATGATATTTGATACTTAATACTTGAACATAATACTTGACACTTGCCACTTGATACTTGTACTTGACTACTTGACACTTGTTTACTTGTACTTGATTTCTTGTTACTTGTTACTTGATTTCGTGATGTTTGATACATGACACTTGATACTTGTTTATATGATACTTGTTCACTTGACACTTGATACATGCTACATGTTCTTATTCACCTTACCATGCTAGTTGTTATATTATAATATCATGCTTATTCCATGTTATTAGTTAGTTTTCTCATGTACTTGTATCATGCATTACAAGCGGCCCGTAACTTGCAATTGATATTTATTTTATTTTTCCTATTCCTGCAATTGTTAAATTACAGATTATGGAGAACAAGTTCCAGATGATATTGGTGACATGAAGTATTAGTGCTGAATTTTGCTATTATTATTCTTGTTTCTTGCTTTAAACAATATTGTATTCTTGTACTTGGATTTATATTTGTATATGGGTAATGTGACCCAGGATATTTGACTTATTCAGATCATGATTATTTGAGATTAATATATTTGGTTTTAAGTATTCTTGTTGGTACTTTTGGTTCATATGTGCATGTTGGTTGATTCTTTTGCTTTCGACTCTGATTATTCTTGTGAATATTGTAAAGATTCTTGAATAGCTTATGGATGATGAAAATCATTCGCTGGGCTTTTATCGCGTATCCGTATTCTGTATTCTCTTTTGGAAAACGGTGCATGACAACACTATTGTGTCCACTATAGCTAGCTGCCTGAACATGGACATGAAGACCCACATGAAGCCTTATGCATCTCATTCCCTCGAGTATCATACTGTTTATTCTTTCTGCTACTCCATTTTTCTGTGACTATGAACCAATCACCTTGCATCATATTAACTTTGGCAGATAAACACAATTTATCTAAGGAAATTTTGTTGCTTACATTTAGACTCCTTGTGACTCGCCTTATTTTTTCTTGTACTCTTCGCATTTGTCTCTCATGTGTCCCAGCTTATGACAGTGCCAACACCTGCATTTGCGACTTCTTGCTCTAAACTTGATTTGTGATTTTTGCTTTTCGACCTTGCTATGTTATTGCTTCTCCCATAGTTCTCAACTGACAGTGCGGAGTTGCTAGAAGATAACGCTGACTCTCCATTTCTCTTCCTTTTCACCTCCTCGTTCATGATGCTGCTCACAACTTCCTTCAGAATAGTCGAATAAGTCATAATACTTGTAATAGTCTATTTTACTGGACTGTAGCTGGCAGGGAGACTAGCTAGTAGTAACAATATTTGTGCTCTCTCTACAAACTTCAACTCTGACGATTCCAATTGATTTTATACCATACATAAATTATTCACATGCTCCACTACTGAACCCCACTCTGGCAACTTTATGTTGACTAAATTCTTCAAATAAAGAAGCTGGTTTGATGCAGATGGTTTCTCATACATATCCGTAAGAATCTCCATGCATTCTTCATGGTCTTTGCCTTCTCAATATCAAATATAGCGTTTTCCTACTCAACGATAACTGAATTTGCCCTAGCGCATTCTAATCTAAATGGTTCCAAGCTGCCAATGCAACCAGATTTACATATGCTCATTCTGGATTCATGCAAAACAATGGATCATTTGAATCTTTCTGTCGAAGATAAATTATAATCTGGATCTTCCACATTGAGAACTCCATTCCCTCAAACCTTTCGATTTCCCCATTGTCGCCCATCTCAAAACCTAACATGGTGCTCTGATACCACTTTGTTGAGTTCAATACCTAACCCGAAATTCCAACAGTTTTCTGTTATCAATAGAGAGATTGTGCAGACATTTTTTGGAGAAGAGAGTGGAGATAAACCCGACACCTTGGTGGTGAGATTTTGAGTGATTGTAAATATGTTTTTCGTTATATTCTCTAGTAAAAATTGCAGTAGCGTCTCTGTGCAGGGAAGTAATCATTGTATTAGGTGAACCTCGATAAAAAACTTTTGTGTTTGTGTGTTGTTTGTTACGTTTGCTTGCATTTCTTTGATTTCGATTATTTGTTGCATCTCGGGTTGGGTGTTAAACTCAACATGTCCAAATTCGAACCTTGAATTAATTGAAATGAGCTATACGGTCGGAGATTTCTGAGCCTTTTAGGCATAATATTGCTGACCATTGAAATTAGGTCGATATGCAATGTGTCATTCTTCTTGTTTTGTGCAGGAAATGGAAAGAAAGAAAGGGACTACAAACTGTAAGTAACACTTAGCGAGTGATCTGTCTAGTCTCGGTTAGTAGGTCCTAGATGAAAAGGACGGGAAACAAATTTGTGTTCAAGATTTAATGTCAAACAGCACAAAGTTTATTCTTTTGTCCATTTCGCACATGAAGGAAAATGACGGATTGATCACTGATGGTACAAGTTTTTTTCTCTTTCTTAAATAAAGATCAAAATTTTACCTACTTTTGTTATTTTGTGCACTATGTCACGTTATTAGAGCATCCACAGTCGTTTTCTATTTTTCCCATTTTCTCATATTATAGCAAACGGTGCGCTCCACTCGTTTGCTATATATGTCATTTTTCTCATTCGTCTCAAATCTGTTTCTCAAATTTGAGAAACGAAAGTAAGAATTCTCAAATATAGAAGACGGGGAATCATATACCGTCCGAATGATATAATGATTTTTTAATCGTATCAGACGGACGATCATATACCGTCTCTCCTATTTTATTAAATTTTTTTTTTCTAAAAGGTCGGACGGGGAATGATACCCCGGACGGGGTATCAAACCCCGTCTCTCCCTTTTTTTTATTTGTTTTCTTTTTTTTTTTTATAAAATAAACGCTCAGGATTGAGCGATAGGAAAGAAGAAAGAAAAAAAAAAGGTGGGACGGGGACACATACCCGTCCGGGGTATGATACCCCGTCCACTAAATATGGTGGGTAATTAATGCTGTGCAGGTACTTTTAGGATTAGTTTTAGGATTAGTTAGTATATTAATAGGTTTAGTTAGTATATTAATTAGGTTTAGTTAGTTTTATATTATTTAATTTAGTTAATTAATATAGTTTAATAGTTAATAAGTAATTAACTTTTTTTAATTTATTTGAAACGATCGGACGGGGTATGATACCCCGTCTCTCTAAAAAATAGAAAAAATATAGCAAACGACGACTGCAGCGAACGATCGTATTTGCTATTACTGTAGCTGCCATATTATACCAAATGAGAAAAACGACTGTGGATGCTCTTACTGGTACGTGTATTTTATCTAGGTTACCACCAAATGCAAAAAAAGATAGTATATTATAACTTGTACATTTTGCTACTTTTAACTGAAAGAGTTGATATTATGGTTGCAAGAACAGTAAGTACTGATATACAGCCTCAGAGCATTTGTAGTCGTCTGCTAAATATGTATATTATGCATATTTTGTAAAAACACTCGCTGCAGTCGTCTGCTAAATATGCATATTATGCATATTCTGCTACAGTAGATTGCTATATATGAGAGTGGATATGAGAATTATACATATTATACAGGACGAAACTTGAAGTTGCGTCCGAAGAAAAAAAATAATTTTTTAATTCTTCCGACGAAAAAAATAGCAATCTACGACTGCAGCACAATAGCCAAATGCTATATGCATTTATCCATATATGCATATTTTACATATTGACGATTGTGGATGCTCTCACAGTATATTATTTCTATATCTTATACTATTAGGAGACATAGTCTACCCCCTTTCTCCTTTCTATATTTTGAAATAGAGAAATGAGAAGGAAAGTAAAAATTTCTATTTAACTAATACGTGCACTACGCACGATTTTATTAAAAACCCAAAACTAAATAAAAATTTCAATCCTGCAAACACTGTCTCTTTCCCTCTCACTTTCTCAATCTCATAAAATCTCACGTCTCTTCCCAAATCCATCATCATCCCCTAACTTATAATTAGATTTTTAAGCAAACACAATTCATAAAATTATTTTTATATTATTTTCTTAGTCTATCATCTTTACCTTAACATGTGCTATAATGCACGGTTTATAATGTATAACTTATTTACTGAATGTTAATGATGTTATAATATACATGTTAAAATAAATTAGTTAAATTTGCGACATTTTTTCATTGCATGCATTTTTCAGCTTTAGTAATTTTCAATTGAATAAAATTATGGTTTAACAGTGATTCACTAAACCGTCTTCTTATATGAAGATGATAATGAAGATTTCATTAATTACAGTAGGATGTTATTCATAAGTTTCTCCCAAATCTCTCACTTTTTTTTTTAATTCTATATAATTTTTTGAGTCACTCAAAACTATTTTAGGCTGTGCAATTTGCACAGGGTAACACTAGGTTTATATCTTATACTGATAGGAGAGATAGTCTACCCCTTCTTTTCTTTCTCTATTTTGAAATAGAGAAGAGAGAGTAAAAGTAGAGATTCTTATTTAACTAACACGTGCACTATGCATGTTTTTTTATTAAAAAAAACAAAATAAAAATCCTAATTCCTCAAACGTAGTCTCTTCTCCTTTTACTTTCTCAACCTCACAAAATCTCACAGTTCTTTCCAAACCCACCCCGCCCCCCTCACCCAAGCAGCTTTAGTAATATTCAATTGTATATCATTATGGTTTGGTAGCCATTCTCTAAACTATTTGCTTAAATGAGGATAATAACGAAGATTTCAGTAATTACGTTATGGATAATATTCATTAGTTTCTCCCAATTCTCTTACACTTTTTTGAAATTCTATATAATTATATGAGTCTCTCAAAACTAGTGTAGACTGTGCAATTTGCACATGATAACACTAGTATATTTTATACAAATGTGAGCATGCTTAGAAAATAATACCGAATTTATCTTATAGATTTCACTAAATTTGGCTTGATTTGGCAAGAAAATCTCACCTTATTTTGAACTTGAGCAGTTCACCTTTTAAAATTTTGTTTTCCGAAATCCATAGGTACAGATCTAACATTATCCCAAAAAAAGTGAGGTTGAGTTTTCAGAATCTTTTCTCTTTCATTTTGTTCTGTTCTTCCTTCATCTTCAACAACTTTCAGACATGATAATATGATATCACCTTTCAAGCATGTCTCATCTTATCTCATATCATCATAGCGCAACCAATTTCGTCCACCAAAAAGTAAATTAGCTGGGCCCTACTTTTAGATAATAGTGTTGTAAAAAAGGAGTCCGCAAGTAAGTTGGAACAGAGTGCCAAGTGTTTTCATTTCCCTCCGCTAACATAGTCAGACGAGTTCCTCGTTGGCAGGGCCGGCCCTATCTTGAGGCCGGTGGGGCGACCGTCTTAGGCCCCCGATTTTTTTACACTTTTATGGATTTCAAATTTATATTTTACACGTATTTTGTACGTAAAAAAATTATAATGAGGAGTCCTCAAAAATAATTATTTGGACATTTCACCTTATATCTCGAGAACTCAGGCCGGCCCTGTGTGGACATTCACAATTTTACACAAGTGCACATCAAACATTTAGTAGCCAGCTTAAAGAAAATTTGATCTCTAAGAGCATCCAAAGCGGTTAGCTGTTTTTGCCGATTTGACATTTTTTGAGAAAAGAACGTCTGCAACAGTTTGCTATTATTCCATATTTTGGCAAAATGCTACAGTCGCTTATCAAATTTGAGAAACGAAATAAAGATTCTCAAATTATAGGGGACGGAACATGTTGTTCCATTCCTATTTTTTAAAAAAATAAGATTGGACAAAACAAGTTGTTTCGTCCGTTATTTTTTATTTTAGTTTAATTATTTAATAATTAGACAGTACAAACATGTTGCCAAAAAAACAAACACCGAAAAATTCACAGACGAAACATGTTGTCTCATCTAAAACAAAAAATGCTTGAACGAGACAACATGTCCCGTCCTAGAATCCATGGAGGATATTCCATGCTTAATTTATAATCTACTACTAATTAATCACTAATTAGCATAATTAATTACCTACTTATTAATTTAATAATCTAAATCTACTATTAATTACTAACTAACTTAATTTAATATAGTGTTAAGCTTTTTTTTAAAAAAATTGAAGCTAGATGGAACACGTTGTTTTAAAATTTTTTTGACAAAAATATTGCAAAAAAAATCATTGCACTGAAATTCTCAAATTTCTATTTTTATTTACCATTTGGTCATTTTTTTTTAGGAAACTGTTGTATGCCGAAAGAGCTAGACCTATGAGTTCTACCTGATACTCGGACCTAACTTAGACCTGTTTATCGTACTGTAGCCGACTTGATTTCAATTGGTAGGATCTGAAATCTTTGTAAAGTCTCCCTCTATCATAATGATCTGACTCATCTGAGTTCATAAACAAGCTCTGTACAAGAAGTAACATCAAAATTATTAATTAACTAGGTTTGCCCGTTGACACGGCACGTGTTCGAAACGGTGCACCTTGTTTGATCATATAAAATAGTTTTGAAGGTGCAGTAAATTAATTGAAGTAGCAAACATATTATACGAGAAATTTTTGGGGGTCCAGCAAAAAACATATTATATGATTTTTTTTGATTTTTTTGAATTATTTTAAAAGTTTTTTAATTTTTAATTTTTTAGTTTTTAAATTTTTTATTTTAAAAAAGATTTTTAAAATTTTTATTTTCTTAATTTTTTGAATAGAAAAGGGTGGAAGAGAGAGAAAAAAATAATTAAATAAATATAGGAGTTGTTTTGGGTGGGGGATTTGAATTTGAGTTTTGGGGGGAAACTTTTGGGGGGAAAAATATGTTTTGTGACGTTAGATCTGGGTCTTTGATTTTTGGAGGAATTGAAGGAGAGCCACTTGATAGCTTTCTTTGTGTTTTATTATATAGATTATTGATTTCAGAAGATGAAATATTTGATGCTTGTTTTTGTTACAAATATTGTTTACAAAATTCGTTTTACAATCGAAAGATAGAGAGGCACAGAAAACATAGAAGAGAACAGGAGAGAGGAAAACCGAAAGAAAAGAAAAAGAAAAATTAAATAAACAACTTACATGAACAAATGAAAAATACAACTTGAGAAGCCGAGGCCTGTGTATCACACAGTGTCCTTAAAACAGATTTCGCCTTTTTTCGGTTGCTGGAATGAACGGAGGCGTCTGTCTCCCAGGATGCAACGACTTGGAGCGATCCCGTAGGCACCACGTACCACTCCCGAACTGAGTATAAGCGCTTGAACCTATCACCGACTTACCAACAACAGTAGAACCGACGAACAGTACAGAAGAAGACTCAGAGAAGGAGAGAAGAAGATCTGGTTTGTGCAGGGAAGAAAGTAAAAGGGAGGTCTATATTTATAGAGTCTGGGTTAAATCAGTAACGGCAGACAAAGCTGTTAATGCCTTCACTGTAACGGCAGACAGCGAATTGAATGCCGACACTGTAACGGTAGACATCATTTACTGCCTTCAGTGTAACGGCAGACAGTGAATTGAATGCCTTCAGTGTAACGGTAAACAAAATATTAAATACAGCACTGAAACGGCAGATAGAACCGTTTCTGCATTCATTTCAGCCGTTACAAAAGGAAAATTGTAGCAAAAAGTGGCTCTGCACGGGGTAGGATCAAATCGGTCCGGCATTCGTGTCCGCAGGTCGTGCGGGCGCACACAAGTCGCATGTAATCCGGTTCGTGATTTGCACTCCCCCTGCGCGCGCGAGAGAGAGCCTCTCTTCTAGCCATCTTACAATGCTTAGAAGGAGATTACTATATATCCTCTTCTATTTCCTTTGTTATTTCCGATGTGGGACTATGTTCCCTTAACCCATTTTTCAAGAATGAAAAGGTCTCACTTTGAGAGACAATTTCTCATTCACCCTTAACCGATTTTAGCAAACCAATATATGATTTTGATCTACTCACGAAGGAGAACACAAATCAATCAAGATCTCTCAATAATTCATTGAGGATCTTACTCAAAAATCGGTTCGAAAATGGTGTCTAAAAACACTCATTTTCTAACAATCCCCACATGAATGAAAATTGACGACCACAGACAGGACAGACTGACACGACAGACTGACACGACAGAGTGACCCGACAGACTTGGTGATAGAATTCAACGATTGATTTCTGCATAGGATAGGTAGGTGTTACCCTTTGAACATTCCCTTATGAAAATATGTTTACTTTACTAACTAAACAGTAGACGCGATGTCTTTGAACTGTTCTGCCATTTGTGTAAACGATGACATATCTCACACAGAAATCTTTCTAACGCTTTTTCAGTTCTCACTGTTATGTTCGTTTTGGCCATGAACATACGCCTGGTTCTGCAAGATTTTAACAAGAATATTGCCCTATATTATTCCCTTGGAAGCGGCCCTTCTTCCATCTTACATAGGTGATTTCTTACTTAAGAGTAACCCGCATTACTCTGCTCGGATATCCGACGCATAAGAATCATTAAAAGCCTAGCTTAACCTGTTACCTTGCGGGCATCACTGTTTCATCATGGGAATGGACATGGAAAAATCCCCACAGTGATCTAACTTGGTCTTTACAATTTAGTTGTCCCTTTGAACCTAGATCTTGGGATCTCTAGTCAGCTAGGTTGGGTTTCCATTGTATCGACTTATTCTTTCATGGGCTTTAGTCCCATTCCCCTTGATGATTTATCAACTAACTCTCTGTTTAACCCTTTAATTAGTGGATCCGCAATGTTATCTTTTGACTTCACATAGTCTACAGAGATAACCCCAGTAGAGAGTAGTTGTCTAATGGTATTATGTCTTCGACGAATATGTCTAGATTTACCATTATACATATTGCTCGGTGCTCTACAAATTGCAGATTGACTATCTGAATGTATGCAGATTGGAGGCACAGGCTTTGTGCACCTTGGAATATCCTCAAGGAAGTGGCATAACCATTCAGCCTCTTCCCCACATTTGTCTAATGCGATAAATTCTGATTCCATCGTGGATTTAGCGATCACTGTTTGTTTCGAGAATTTCCAAGAAACTGCTGCACCAACTAGTGTAAACACATAGCCACTAGTGGATTTTGAATTATCACTCGATATCCAGTTCGCATCATTGTATCCTTCAAGTACAGCCGGGTATCTCGTATAGTGCAGCCCGTAGTTACGAGTAAAATGCAAGTACTTCAGTACTCTTATAATTGCTTGCCAATGCTCGCTTTCAGGATTACTCGTGTATCTACTTAGTTTACTTACTTTATAGGCTATGTCTGGTCTTGTACAACTCATTAAGTACATTAGACTGCCTATGATTCTAAAGTATTCTACTTGAGAAATACTCTTCCCTTTATTCTTGGATAAATGTAAAGTTAGATCTATTGGAGTTCTGGCAATTCCAGAATTATCTTTATCAAATTTTCCAAGAATATTGTCAACATAATGTGACTGGCTTAAAATAAGCTCGTCTGATGTTCTTGTGATTTTAATTCTCAATATAACATCAGCTAGTCCCATGTCTTTCATGTCAAATCTCGAGTTTAACATGTTTTTAACAGATTTAATTATCTGATCATTGCTTCCAATAATAAGCATGTCATCTACATACAAACATATAATGACATATCCATCTTCTGTGTCTTTGACATATACACATTTATCACATTCATTGATCTTGAAACCATTTGTCATCATGACATTGTCAAATTTTTCATGCCACTGTTTTGGAGCTTGTTTCAAGCCATATAATGACTTCACCAGTTTACACACTTTCTTTTCATGTCCTGGAGCTGAAAAACCCTCAGGTTGTTCCATGTAGATTTCTTCATCTAAATCTCCATTAAGAAAAGCTGTTTTTACATCCATTTGATGTACTTCAAGATTGCGTAGAGCTGCTACGGCAAGTACCATCCTAATGGAATTTATTCTCGTCACAGGAGAATATGTAGCAAAGTAATCAAGACCTTCCTTTTGTTTATAACCTTTAATTACAAGTCTTGCCTTGTATTTATCAATTGATCCATCAGGTTTTATTTTTCTCTTGAAGATCCACTTGGAACCTAAAGGTTTACTACCCGGTGGAAGATCCACTAGTTCCCAAGTATGGTTTTGTAAGATAGAATCAATTTCACTCTTGATGGCTTCTTTCCATTGAGGACCATCACTAGAGTTCACCGCTTCCTTGAAGGTTCGGGGTTCTCCTTCAAGCATAAAAGTCAAGAAATCCGGACCAAAATATTTTTCCGTTCTTGTTCTTTTACTGCATCGAGGTTCCTCCTCAGCTTCTTCATTTTGGTCTTCACTATCTTCACTGATAGTCTCATGTGTTCGTTTGGAGGAACTTGGTTCCTCCTTTGACTTACATGGAAATACATCTTCAAAGAACGATGCATTTCTAGATTCCATTATCGTGTTCTTTGATATCTCAGTAATATCGGATTTGTACACCAAGAACCGATAGGCACTACTGTTAAGTGCATAACCAATGAAAATATAATCAATTGTTTTTGGTCCTATTTTCATTTTCTTAGGTGGAGGTACTACCACCTTGGCAAGACATCCCCACATTCGCAAGTAATTGTAGGATGGCTTTCTTCCTTTCCATAATTCATATGGAGTTTTTTCTTCTTTCCTTTTGGGCACCTTATTCAAAAGGTAGTTAGCTGAAAGAATAGCTTCTCCCCACAAGTTTGGTGGTTAACCAGAACTTATTAACATCGCATTCATCATTTCTTTCAATGTACGATTCTTTCTCTCAGCAACACCGTTGGACTGAGGAGAATAAGGCGCTGTGGTTTCATGTATAATCCCATGCTTAGCACATGTGTCAGCAAATGGCGATTCATACTCTCCACCTCGGTCGCTTCTTAGCGCCTTAATTTTCTTATTGAGTTGATTTTCAACCTCATTTTTATAGAGAACAAATTTCTCTATAGCTTCATCTTTGCTTTTAAGCAAGTATACATAGCAATATTTTGTGCTATCATCTATGAAGGTAATAAAATATTTATTACCTCTTGTTTGTATCATTTTCAAATCACAAATATCAGTGTGAATTAGATCAAGTGGTTCGGTGTTTCTTTCAACACTTTTAAATGATGATCTTGTTAGTTTTGCCTCAACACAAGTTTCACATTTGTGTTTGGAATCAATTTGGAACGTTGGTATGTGATTCAAGTTAATTAGTCTTCGCAAAGTATCATAATTAACATGTCCTAGTCTACCATGCCATAATTTGGAAGACTCAAGCAAATAAGTAGAAGAGCTAGTTTTATTCATATTCTTGACCATGGTCATTACATTGAGTTTGAACATTCCACCACTCATATATCCTCTACCAACATACATTCCACTTTTAGACAAAACAAATTTGTTCGACTCGAACACTAAACGAAAACCGTGGTTATTAAGCAACGAACCAGATACCAGGTTCTTACGGATTTCAGGAACATATGCAACATTGTTCAGAGTCAGTTCCTTTCCAGAAGTCATCTTCAAGACCACCTTGCCTTGGCCCTTTATTTCTGAAGTAGCCGAGTTCCCCATAAACATTTTCTCCCCATTCTCTAATGGTTCGAAAGTGGAGAACATACTTCTATTGGAGCACACATGTCGAGTAGCTCCAGTGTCAATCCACCATTCCTTCGGGTTTGAACCTAACATATTCACCTCTGATATCACAGCTGAGAGGTTGATATCGGAAACATCTTGAACGATTCCTTGAACCAAGTTTGCTTCTCTGTTCCTGTTCCTCTTGGGAAGTCTACATTCAGTGGACTTGTGACCCATTTTGTCACAATTGAAGCACTTGCCTTGAAACTTCGGCTTCTTGGAGATTCCTCCCTTAGGCCCCAACTTCGGACCCTTGTTGTTGTGCTTATTGGAACGTTGTTTATGTTTCATTACATTTGCCTTAGCTGCATGGCTGATGAGTCCAACTTTTTCAGATCCCCTATTGTCTTCTTCAATACGAAGCCTGACAATGAGATCTTCAATGCCCATTTCTTTTCGCTTATGCTTTAGGTAATTCTTAAAGTCTTTCCAACCTTGTGGTAATTTTTCAATTATACAAGCCACTTGGAAACTTTCACTTAAGTTCATACCTTCAGCATGAATCTCATACAAAATTAGTTGTAGTTCTTGAACTTGATTGATTACTGTTTTAGAATCTACCATTTTATAGTCTAGGAAGCGACCCACAATGAATTTCTTGGCGCCGGCATCCTCAGTTTTATATTTATGTTCTAGTGATTCCCAAAGTTCTTTAGCTGTTCTTTTGTCAATGTATACATTATACAAAGAGTCGGCTAATCCGTTCATTATGTAATTTCTACACAAGTAATCAGTATTTTTCCAAGCATCCACAGCGGCAATGACTTGGTTATCTTGCTCATCTTTCTTAAGATCTAGAGCATCTTCGTTCAAGAACCTTACAAGATTCAGTGTGGTCAGATAGAACATCATCTTCTGTTGCCACCTTTTAAAGTTCTGCCCGTTGAACTTCTCAGGTTTCTCCCCATGGGAGACTGAGACAGGTACAACGGTGGGCATTGGCACTCGTGCCGCAGCAGCATTCGGTTCTTGCGTTGTATCAACAACCGGCACATAGACTGTTTCAGACACAACAGCATTGTCCAATGCAGTAGTCATTGTGATTCTGAAATTTACACAACACGAGTGTAAGTTTTCCAGAAAAAAGAAATAAAAAGAAAAATCGTGCCTCAAAATCGGAAATCAAAGAAATTCAAAATCTGTTTTAAGTTTGTTACAAATATTGTTTACAAAATTCGTTTTACAATCGAAAGATAGAGAGGCACAGAAAACATAGAAGAGAACAGGAGAGAGGAAAACCAAAAGAAAAGAAAAAGAAAAATTAAATAAACAACTTACAAGAACAAATGAAAAATACAACTTGAGAAGCCGAGGCCTGTGTATCACACAGTGTCCTTAAAACAGATTTCGCCTTTTTTCGGTTGCTGGAATGAACGGAGGCGTCTGTCTCCCAGGATGCAACGACTTGGAGCGATCCCGTAGGCACCACGTACCACTCCCGAACTGAGTATAAGCGCTTGAACCTATCACCGACTTACCAACAACAGTAGAACCGACAAACAGTACAGAAGAAGACTCAGAGAAGGAGAGAAGAAGATCTGGTTTGTGCAGGGAAGAAAGTAAAGGGGAGGCCTCTATTTATAGAGCCTGGGTTAAATCAGTAACGGCAGGCAAAGCTGTTAATGCCTTCACTGTAATGGCAGACAGCGAATTGAATGCCGACACTGTAACGACAGACATCATTTACTGCCTTCATTGTAACGGTAGACAGTGAATTGAATGCCTTCAGTGTAACGGTAGACAAAATATTAAATACAGCACTGAAACGGCAGACAGAACCATTTCTGCATTCATTTCAGCCGTTACAAAAGGAAAACTGTAGCAAAAAGTGGCTCTGCACGGGGTGGGATCAAATCGGTCCGGCATTCGTGTCCGCAGGTCGTGCGGACACACACAAGTCGCATATAATCCGGTCCGTGATTTGCACCCCCCTGCGCGCGCGAGAGAGAGCATCTCTTCTAGCCATCTTACAATGCTTAGAAGGAGATTACTATATATCCTCTTCTATTTCCTTTGTTATTTCCGATGTGGGACTATGTTCCCTTAACCCATTTTTCAAGAATGAAAAGGTCTCACTTTGAGAGACAATTTCTCATTCACCCCTTAACCGATTTTAGCAAACCAATATATGATTTTGATCAACTCACGAAGGAGAACACAAATCAATCAAGATCTCTCAATAATTCATTGAGGATCTTACTCAAAAAATTGCTCAAAAATCGGTTCGAAAATGGTGTCTAAAAACACTCATTTTCTAACAGTTTTTCAGTTGAAACCTCAATCGGATTGTTCCGAACTGAATGAGGACGACGTTGGTCGCCAACACTTTCTATTACCACACAATTTTATTGATAACAACAAGGACATATTTGAATTATACTATATTTTAAGCTAATAGATCTATCCTCTTTTTTCTTTCTCTATTTTGAAACAGAGAAAGGAAAACAAAAATAGGAATCCATATTTAACTTAACACATGCAGCCCACACATTTTACTAATCAAAACAAAAAAAACTCTCCTTCTCCCCAATCCCCCCCCCCCCCCAACCCCTTCTTTAAAAAAAAAAAAAAAACAAAAAACAAACCTCACTCTCCTTTCCTCATCCCAAAACCCATCCATCGCCGTTCGACGGTCCGCCCCAATCTATTGCCATTCGCCTATCCTCGCCCAAAACCCGACCCTAACTAATCGCCGTTCGCCAGTTCGCCTAAATTCAAAAATGTCGTTGTACGCCGTTTGCATATCTTGTCGTCGCCCTTCACCCAAACCCATCCCTAACTGGTCGTCATTCGCAGTGGCGGAGCCAGACAAATCAAAATGGAGGTCCCAAAATTTGTTTCTCCCGGCATCAACATAATTGTTGCCGAAATCTCTTACTTTACTTTTGTTTAGAAGAATTAAAGTAATTGGATCAAAATAAAATTATAATTAAAGTAAATATTCGAATTTAAATTTTTAGTATCATGTATTTTTTCGCACTTATACAGTTGTACTCTAAATTTGGTAAGAGTAATACTAATCAATAATCATACTACACTATTTATATTGTTATAAAAGTAGAGGCTAAGAGATACGACTCAAATAAATAAATATACTTGTAACTTGTGTACACACTAGTTTTTTATTCAAAATTTTATCCAATGATTACACAGATCAAATAATAAGTATCACTGTTAATTTTTAGCCCAAAGCTCATACCACTATTTTGAACCTTTAATAAGAGATGGATTAGACTTGGGGATCCCAAAATTTTTTTAACTGGGGGGGGCAAATAAAAATTTAGGTCTATAATAGGGGGTTTTACAAAATTTTTGGGGTCCCAAATGTCCCCCCTACTCTCTTCCTCCCTCCGCCACTGGTCATTTGCCACTTTGCCCAAATCCAAACCGCCGCCGTATGCCGTTCGTCAATCCGCCCAAATTCAAGCAGTCATCGTTCGCCATTATGAACAATGAGAGGGGGTGAGCTTCTCTTATTTTGTAAGATCTTCTCTTATTTTGGTTATATATATTATTTGGGGAAAAGGGGTATGAGCAACTTGCTCATTTAGTAAATAAGCAATTGATGATGTGGCATTCATGTGATTGGAAAATTCTTAAAAGGGTTAGTTGTCTAATGTATCACATGCATGCCACATAATCACTTGCTTATTTACTAAATGAGCAAGTTGCTCATATCCCTTTTACCCATATTATTTATTAGAATTATACTTATACTATATATTATTCTCCACGTTGTCTTGATTGTTTCTGTGGATTTTGGAGAGAAAGTTAAATATAAAAAGTTAAATGTTTGAGTGTGAAGATTGTCCTTATTGCCATCAAATATTTGAGTATGAAGATTGTGTTTTCTGTAATATCTTTACTATATAATTGTTGAATGTTGATATACTAGATTATAATTATACAGAAAAAAAGTTGTATATATGGGGAGGTTCCGCCGAATCTTTTATTGAATGTTTTTGATATTTTGATATATCTTTTGATAAAGTCTGTGCAATTTGCACAGGGGGTATACTAGTGACTACTTAATTTATGTTTTTCTTTGATAAATTTGATCGAAACATAGAACTATTTTTTTTTTTTACTTTATTTTTATTTTATTTTTTGTTGTAAAAGAGAAGAGTCATTTGCAAAAAAAAAGAACGTTTTAGAAACTATTTACAAATATAGGACATCTCCCAAACTATTTACAATAATATGACACTTTGAAGTAATTTTCTAAAAAGAACCTTAACTTTGAAACTATTTACACAACACGAAAACTAAAAATTTACATAACTCACTACCTATTTAAAAACTGGATATTTAACAGGTAATAAAGAAATTAAGATTAAAAAAATTTCAAAATTTAAAATAAAATAAAATAGGTTGATAGTAAACTAATAGAAAGAAAGCATATAACTGAGAAAGAAGTATTAAAATATTTAGTAATAACAAGTAGAGTAATTCAAAAGCTACCTAAGTATTAAAATATTTAGTAATTATATTATATCTAATATGAGAGACAGTCTAATAGAAAAAGGAGAGTAAAAGTAGATATTCTTATTTAACTAACACGTGCACTACCGATAATTTTTATTTTAAAAAAAAAAAAAACTCTAATCCTTTAAACATATTTTCTTCCTCTCTCACTTTTCCAACCTTACAAAATCTCATGGCACTTCCCCCCCCCCCCCCCCCCCAAGCTTTAGTAATATTTAATTGCTTATGCGACGTGGATAATGAAGATTTCAGTAATTACGATATAAATTATATTCATAAGTTTCTCATAGGGCTGCAAACGAGCCGAGTCGAGCTGAGTATCTTGAGGCTCGAGCTCAGCTCGTTAAGCAATCGAGCTCGGTTTCGAGCTCGAGCTCGTTCCGAGCCGAGCTTTGACCGAGTTCGAGCCGAGTACTCGCGAGCTTAGCCTATAATCACAAAACGCCCAAGCTCGAGCTCGGCTCGTTAAGCTGTCGAGCTCGAGCTCGGCTCGGGCTCTCGTTAAGCTGTCGAGCTCGTCTCGAGTCGAGCTTTGACCGAGCTTGAGCCGAGTAGCTCGCGAGTAGCTCGGATCGTTTTGCAGCCCTAGTTTCTCACAATTCTCACAATTTTGGAAAATTCTATATAATTTTATGAGCCTCTCAAAATTATTTAAGGTTGTGCAATTTGTATAGGAAAACACTAGTACAACATGAATACAACAGAAAGTTTCCTATTTAAAACAAAATTTCAAGAAACTGCTAAAATTTAAGTAAATCAGTAAAAAGTGATCTATGAGGTATTGATTGGTTCAAGGATCTAGAAGAAAATGTTGTGATTAGCATAAACAATTATTTCATAAAATTTGAATCATATTATAAGATCAATAAAATTTTGCAGTCTACAAGTACAGAATATCTATGTTTTCGCTGATCAAGTAAAGAATAAACGGTGAAGAGAACGAGCATCCAATATTCAAATCATGAGTGCAACACGGCCCTCTTTTTGTACAATTTTGGAGCCCACATTGTGATTTCCATGTCACTCAAGAATCACTCTCAAAGGCACTTTATTCCCTCAACTCCTCATCTTATTATCAAGATTCAAAGTTTCTTCAATATGTATACCTTTTAATCGTACTTGGACGACCTTTCGATGTTGTCGGAGATGTCACGATTAATTATAGTTATTTAGTGATTGGTGCACGCAAGAGGTCACTTTTATTTGTCTTTTCATCTCCCGTGAATTATTATTTTTTATCTCCTAAGAGCAACCCCAACCGTTCCTTATATCGAGGAAAATCGACAAAAATGTAAAGAGTAATGTTACACTCAGTATCAATTTCACTACATTTCGTTTCATATCTTAGGTGGCACACTCTAGTAGAAGGGGGAATGTTGCTGCTAATTTTGGTGTGTGAGCAAACAGATGAATTTGTAGATTTTTTTTGGAAACAATAAAGGTAAACCTGTCGACTTTTACCAGCGTTTGACTGGTTTCTTATTGCTGCCGTTAACCTGCAAAAAGTTCGATACAACGGGATGGATTCCGGCGATGAACCCTCAAACGCTCTTCAGTAATCAGTAAAATTATGAAAGAGCTTTATATGAAAAAAAATTGATTACCTTGTTATGATGGGGGGAGAGGGGTATTTATAGTCACCTTAGAAACAGTTTAGAGATAATCATTTATCCCTATATCCCGGTGTTTTTGGATAAGATGTAGATTTTAAATCGTTTCATGATAAAAGATTTGGTTTAAATCGCCTCTTAGAGATAATTATGGATTTGAATTACTCTTTAAATATATGAATTGATTTGTAACGGGCTGCTACCCATACCCAATAGGATAAATCCGTTTATGGGTTATTGAGCTTTGAAGAAAGACCCAGTTCCCATTTCATACCCGTTTGTAGGTGAAATTACTGTTTTACCCTTGAGAGCTTTAAGATTCGTGCCCGATTTGAACGATGCCAATTCGGTTCTATTTTTAGCCATATCACAAGCTTCCAACTTCTGAAGACTGAGTTTCACAGCCTTTGAGGAATAATTTTGTCCGTTTTCAATGGCTAATAGAATTTATAGGAGTTCTTGGGGGAGTTTGGATCTTGCTCGAGGTATAACAGTATTATTCTGAGCTTTTAAAATGCCCAAAATTATTCTCAGAATTTTCTGAAATTTTTGTGATTTTTTCAGATTTTTCTGAATTATTTCCAATTTTTAATCATTTTTTGAATTTTTATTCAAATTTCGAATTTAAATAATTAATTACAAAAATCTTAATTGATTATTCTAATTTAATCATTATTATTTTAGAATTTAAAATTATTTTCCGAATTAATACTTATTTTTTAGAATTTTTAATTAATTTTTTCGGATTTTTTAAATAATTAATTCAATTAAATTAGTTAATTAATTAATTAATATTTACCTGTACACGTGGCGCAATCCTGTGCGTTGATCACGATCAGGGGGGTGCGCATCGGGAGGCAGGTGTTTTGCTGCATTTTCACGCTCGGGGAACGTTTTGCTCGGATCCCGCCCTGACCCACATGATGGCGCCACGTGGCTGGTCAACGTTAACCATTGATCGCCATGTGGCATTCCCCCCCCCTCTTTCCTGCCTTCTTATTCTCTCGTCTTCAACCTTCGACCATGCCTTCTTCCTTCGACTTCTTTGTCAACTCTTCTCCCTCCGACCTATTCGTCGACTCTAGCTATTCTCCCGAGCCGCGAGCAGGGGCAAAGGGGCTCAGAGAGGGGAACTCGACACTAGAGAAGATCGGCGAGGAGGTGCTGTTCGGAGCAGCGATGGGTTCAGAGCTAGTGGAATTTTGGAGTTTTGGAGCTTTGGAGCTCAGTGATGAAAGCTCGGTGAGGGGATGAGCTCGACTACGGTGGGGGAGCTCGGTGAGAATGAGGGTGAGGTCGAGCTCGGTGAGGCCCGCAGTTGAAGGTTCACATGAATTTTCTCCGAAGTGGGGAGTTCAGCGAGGAAGCTTGGCTGCGTGTGGGTTTTCGGCGAAGAGAAGAGTTGGGTTCGACGATGGATTTGAAGCTCGTCAAGAGAGCTCGGCGAGGCTTGGAGCTGAAGGAGCTCGACGATGGTGGAGTAGAGCTCGGCAGAGCTCTTTCGAGGGAGCTTGACGAGGAAGGAGAGAAGCTTCGATCGGGCTTGTTGAGGGAGGTCGGCGAGGGAGGTCGGCGTTGGGCTTGGAGTCAGAGCTCGGAGGTGGAGTGTTCGGCAAAGTTGGAGTTGGGTTTTTGTTTTCTGGTTTGGCACTTATTCCAAGAAGAAGAAGAGGAGGACAGGGGTGGCCAGTGGTTCGGGTTTGGGTCCAAACGGGCTCAGACCCGACCTGTTAACCCCTAAATCCCCTTTTCTTTTTTTTGTTGTTTTGTTTTGGGCAAAACTGATCTGTTGATCGTGATCGAACATGAATTTTGAGGCGGAATTTTTCCCCATTTTCACGTTTGGGGACAAGTTTGCTCGAATTTTGGATCTGAGGGACGCAGCAAGATTTGAGCCGTCGATCTGGATCAAACTTACATCTGGAGGCAGGTCTGGTCGGTTTTGGATCCGAAGGACGTGGTAAGATCTGAGCCATCGGATCTTGATCAAGCATAATTTTTTAAGCAACATTTTTCCCAATTTCACGTTCGGAGCTACATTTGCTCGGAATTGGCTCCGAGGGATGTGGCGCAATCTGAGCCGTTGGATCTTGATCAGGCATGAATATTGAGATGAAGTTTTCCCCAATTTCACGTTCGGAGCCACGTTTGCTCGGAATTGGCTCCGAGGGACGTGATGCAATCTAAGCGATTGAACAGGATCAAGCATGCATCTTGAGGTAAAGTTTTCTCCTCATTTTTTTGTTCGGTGCAACTATGTTGTAACCCACTTTCCTAGTTCTACGAAGGTTGGATCGGGGTGTGTGACCCCTTATTTCGAAGCTGGCTCAATGATCTACAATTTCTCTTCAGAAGTCAGCTGAAGAACCATCCTTCTTTATGGTCAAAATAGTCCCGCAACATCTCCGCCTTCATGAAGTTGAGAAGAGCTTTGTATGACTGTTGAGAAAGTCCATTCTTGGAGGCGAGTCTGAGGTGCATCTCTAGATGAGTTAGGCTCCGAACTCTCTTAGAAGAATGTCGCTCAAGAGGTGAATGGGACGGAGAACATCATCAGGCTCTAAGAGAGAGAGCCACTCGGGAGACGAGTTTGAGGAGCAATTCTAAGGGAGAGTTTGAGCTCCGAACTCGGTTGGATGAAGACCACTCGGGAGGCGAGTGGGACGAAGAATTTATCCCCACACTCTAGGAGAGAGTCATTTGGGAGACGAGTTTGAGAAGCAACTCTAGGGGAGAGTTGAGCTCCGAACTCGTTTGGAAGAAGACTGCTTGGGAGGCGAGCGGAGCGAAGGGCTTCACTGGACTCTTAGGAAAGAGCCATTCCGGAGACGAGTTTGAGGAGCAACTCTAGGGGAGAGTTGAGCTCCGAACTCGTTGAGAAGAAGGCCGCTCGGGAGGCGAGCGGAGCAAACAGCTTCACCGGGCTCTAGGAGAGAGTCATTCGGGAGACGAGTTTGAGAAGCAACTCTAGGGGAGAGTTGAGATCCGAACTTGCTTGTTGCGAAATTTAACCAGTGGTGGGAGTAGTATGAATGTTCATTTTCAGCCCTGAAACCGCATGCTTACAAGCTGTGAGGGCAATTTCGAACCATGATTATAAACTTCGAACTAGTTGTTACAGGGTGATCAACGAGTTGTAGGAGCAATTCCGAATGGTGAGCTACATCGTACTTGCTCGTTCACAAGCGGATAAAGCGGTGTCGAACCAAGTGTTGGACTACAAACTTGTTGTTTGAGGGGGTTAACGAGTTGTAGGAGCAATTTCGAATGGTGAGATGCTCCGCACTTGCTTGTTTGCAAGCGGCTAAAGCGGCTTCGAACCAAGTGTTAGACTCTGAACGCATTTTTTGAGCTTAGTAAGTTGTGGGAGCAGCCCTGTAGGACAAGCTAGACTCCGAACTTACCGTTTAACGAGTCGTAGATGTGACTCAGAGAGATAGAAATGAGGCAAATGCAATAATTTTCAATAGAAACTAAATTTTGTTCAATCAAACTAAGCGGCCACTTCAATGGGGCGAGCCATTATTACATGCTTTTGGCCGTGTTAGAAGCATCGGCCTTATTGAAACTGAAAACCTACATCTACAATAGGGTGAAGGCCTCTTGGGAGGAGTTCGGTTCTCCCCCCATTTGACCTCCATGGATAAGGTGGAGGATGGCCCCAGGTTCGGAGTCTTGGAACTCGTTGGGCCTCTCGGTTCGCTTGTAGGCTCCTCAGGGTGGAAGATCGACCGCGTCTTTTCGGAGAAACTTGGCCAGGTGTCCCTGCTGTCTGAGTTCTTCGATCTCCTCTTTGAGAGCCCGACAATCATCTGTGTCATGGTCGTGCTCCCCATGAAAATGGCACCACTTATTATTGTTCCTTTTCTTGCCAGAGGTATTCATTCTAGGGGAAACACGAAGTAGCTTTTCCTTGTCCATCTTCATAAGAACTGCTGATATACTTACATTGAGGGGGGTGAACTTCTCAAAACGAGGAGCTGGGCGATGCTAGCCATTGTCGTCCTTCTAGAATTCTGAAATCCTTCTTCGCTTGTATTCTTCGGTTTGTTCCCGGAAGATGGTTCCTCAAGAATGGGAGGGTTGAGAGCCTCTTCCGCTCGGATGTACTTCTCGCTCCTTAGTAGGAGTTCCGAGAAGTCCCAAGAAGGCTTCTTGGAAAGGGACGCCCTGAGGTCGGCGTTAGTGACGTTATGCCTGAATGCCATAGATGCTATCGATTAGTTAAGGGAGGCAATAGACCGGGCTTCGGCGGTGAAGCGCTGAACGTAATCTCTTAGGCGTTCACCCATTCTTTGGTTAAGGGCCAGTAAGGATGCACTTGTTTTCTTGGCCCGGCGACTGCCCACGAAGTGGGTGAGGAAGAGCTCCTCAAATTGTTGAAATAAGAAGATTGAGGTGGGGGATAGACGGAAGTACCACTCTCGCGCTGGTCCCCTCATTGTTGCTGGGAAGGCCTTGCAGAGGACCGCACCCGAGGCTTGATGAATCATCATGAGAGTTTTAAAACTCTCGATATGATCGGCCGGGTCCGACTCCCCATTATAGGATTCAAAGCGGGGCTGCCTAAAGGCTTCGGGGACCGAAGCTTCCATGATGACCCTAGAGAAGGGGGGTCTACTGAGGCGCAACCTATTGGTCCGTTGTTCTTCTTCGGGGTTGATCTTGTTGAGGCGCCTCTCCATCTCATGGAGATGATGGTGGACAGGGTGATCCCTCCGGTCGGATCTAGTCGGCCCTTGGGACTCTCCCTCATGAGTAGCGGTATGGCGAGGGTTAGGGGCACGCTGATCCTAACCTATGGCAATATTAAGAGCTCACAAGATATCTTATTTGAAGTTCTGGAGTTCGGCCTGAGTGACTGGTGGCCCTTCAGTTCGGCAATCCCTAGATGTGGCTCGACTTATTGGAGTATGACTTCTCCACCGATGATGTGGAGGGGACTCTCTTCGCCTCCTTGTGGGAGGGGATCTTCTGGTCCTCGGTCTACGAGGGGTCCGGAACCTCGAGGTCCCTGGTTGCTCAGGTTGAGAGACTTCCTCAGGGGCTCGCGATTTATTTAAGCGAGTTCGGAGGTCGACCCTGTGCTAACGGTTAAGAATTACCTGACGGAGCTCCGGCCCTAGAGGACTATGGGAAGCCATAGATTCAGTTGAGGGATTGTGGACCGAAACTTAGTCATGATGAGGGTGTTGCTTTGGACGTCTTTGACGAGAGTCCCCCGGGACAGCCCCCCGAAACCTTGGAGGGGCCTGTTGAGGAGGAAGGTGTTGAGGAAGAGGTTGTTCAGGCTGCGGTTGCTGAACTTGCTAATTGAGTTGAGGAAGGACATCTTGGATTTGAGAAGGAGGAGGAAGAGGAGTGGCTCTTCGGCTAGAGCCCATTGCTTTTTCCTTATCTTTCGGAGGCATGGTTACTGTCTTTCCCTTCTCTTTCGGATGCATGGTTTGAAACTGACTTTCGCTGATGAAGGTTGGATTGCATTTTTGTTTCCTATAGACGGTGCCAATCTGTTGCTGCTAATTTTGGTGTGGGAGCAAACAGATGAATTTGTGGATTCTTTTTGAAAACAATAAAGGCAAACCTGTTGACTTTCACCGGTGTTTAATTGGTTTCTTACCGCTGCCGTTAACCTGCAAAAAGTTCGATACACCGGGATGGATCTCGGTGACGAACCCTCCGACGCTCTTGTTAGTAATCAGGAAAATTATGAAAGAGCTTTATGTGGAAAAAGATTGATTACCTTGTTATGTTGGGGGGGAGAGGGGTATTTATAATCACCTTAGAGACAGTTTAGAGATAATCATTTATCCCTATGTCTCGGTGTTTTTGGATAAGATTTAGAGTTTAAATCGTTTCATGATAAGAGATTTAGTTTAAACCATCTCTTAGAGATAATCTTGAATTTGAATTACTCTTTAAAATCTGAATTGGTTTGTAACGGGCTGCTACCCATACCCAATAGGACAGATCCGTTTATGAGTTATTTGGTTTTGAAGAAAGACCCAGTTCCCATTTCAGACCCGTTTGTAGGTAAAATTACTATTTTACCCTGGAGAGGTTTAAGATTCGTGCCCAATTTGAACAGTGCCGATTTGGTTCTATTTTTAGCCATATCAGGGAAGAAATAGTTGATAGGGGAATTCTGTAATAAGAGTGTGTCACCTAAGGTAGTGAAAAAAATGGTAACGAAATTAATAGTGGGTGAAGCATTACTCAAATGTAAAAATCTCTTGCCAACTGAACCACAAAAATGGGGCCCAATCACCATAAAAAATGACGATTGGAGAATGGAACCACAAATTTTGCATTCCAATTTCTGAACCACAAAAGGGAATCTTTCCCCCTTTTATATAAACAAAATCCAATTATTTTGTTATGAACTTTTTTAGACGTATTTTATTCAGTTTCCTATTATAAATAATAATTATATCATTGTTAATTTATCATTGAAATCTTTAAAATGACATCAATATTGGATATCTTCTACATTCATTCTAATTTTTAAAATAATAATATCAAAAAATTTTATTATATTAAAGAGATACACGAATTCATAAATATTAATTAAAAATTACAAAACATCTCTAATATTCAAATAGTTGTAAGTTGCTCCTATTTGTACCATTATCACCTTATCTGGTTGTTAGCTAAGCACAGGTGTAAATGTTGGAAATTTTCAGCTGCCAAAATATTTCATGTGTTAGTTCTTCGAGCTTCAGATGAGAATTAGCAGTGGTATGGTATCTAATGAGATCAATTTGTGTTGAATACATGCATAAACGTGCAATCGTTCATCATCATATTTAGTTAATATTAAAATCATAGTGGGGTTTTCATTATTAAAGTAAAAAAGAGAAGATCATATGAACTTGGATACATACGTAATCTATGACTTAACTGATAAATTAAGAATAATGTCACTTCGTTGATTATTTGATTAAATTAACCACCGAATTTAATAATAGATCATAAAGTAAATGGAAAATAAAGTATACTAGTTTAAGCTTAAGAGATAAATAAATGTTAATTTATGAACTGCTTGGATTTTGATGCTTACCGCCCGATTCTTGTCTTCAATTAGAGCACTTCCACCGCTAGCCTTCTGCTTGAACTAGCAATAGGCTCTACATACAAAACGACGAAAATTAAAAATTACCCTATCCCAGTGGTGACCTTTTGGCCGATTATTTGGGGGGTCCCACGTCGTCGGAGCTTGGATTGGGCAGCTCGAGCTCGCGACTCAAATCAGACAGACACATGGGAAACAAATTTAAAAATCTCAAAAATTGAGGGAACACACAACGACTATTTTAAAATTTTTTAAATAAAATATTAAAAAAATCAAACAAAATCAAAAAAAAGGGGGGGGGGGGGGGGGGGGGGGGGGGGGGGGGGGTTCCTATAAAAATTTGTCTACAGATATATATTAATCTTCTTCACTCTCTACACAATCTATTAATCTCCACACCGGCCAAAATTATTTCTTTAACTTTTCATATGTTCTTAATTATCTAAATCGAAATTTGTTTTGTTTCAAAAATGTCGTTTTCCGCCAAAGTTGGCACTGCATGGTTGATAACAGAAGATGTTTTGTTGTGACAATATTGGGTTAGTGTTTGTCATCACCCGATTGTGCGTACTACAATGAGGTTGCCGTTAATGTGGAGAGTGTTTTTAGGAGAATTTCTGTAAATGTCAGGATCGCATCATATCGAACAAGGTCTCCAATGTAGGTGAAAAATTTTCAAAAAAGAATTAGAAAAATGGAGAGACACAAAGAAGAAAGCACCAGATAATTATCAATGTTAAGATAAATCAGAGAGATGTGAAAACAATAATGAATATTGAATTGAGTTTAACCTAGTACAATACCACCTATATATAGGAGGTGAACAAATATCAAAACAACTCTACCACCAATATGGGACTATAATATCTAACACCCCCTCTCAAACTCACGATGGGTCAAATAATGTGAGTTTGCCTACTAAGTGTCGAAATCTCTGAACTGTATGGAATTTGGTAAAGAAGTCTGCAGTCTGCTGGGAAGAGGTAACAGAATGGAGAGAGATGGTCCCTGCCTCAAAACGCTCACGAACATAATGACAATCAATCTCAATATGCTTCGTTCGCTCATGAAAGACCGGGTTGCTTGCAATATGTAATGCACTCCGGTTATCACAATAAAGTGAAGTAGCTCCTGTAAGGGTAATACCCATATCTGATAACAACCAACGAACATGAACAATCTCTCTAGTAGTAGCTGCCATTGCTCTGTACTCAGTCTCGGTGGAAGAACATGCAACAACTGCCTGTTTCTTGCTCCGCCATGAGATCAGCGAATCACCAAGAAATAGACAGAAACCTGTGGTAGACCTTCTGGTAGTCGGGTCCCCTGCCCAATTTGAATCAGAATATGCACTGAGCTCTAGTTTGGATGTAGAAGGCATGAATAATGAGCGAGTGATAGTGCCCCGAAGATATCTAAGGATCCGAAGAAGAGCACCGTAGTGAACTGATGTAGGAGCAGAAACAAACTAGCTAACAATACTAACTGCATGAGCAATATCGGGTCTGGTCATGCATAAATAGATAAGCTGTCCAACAATCTGCCTGTATCTAGTGGGATCAGGAAGGAGCTCACCATCTGTGGGACGAAGCTTCATATGAAGCTCTAAGGGTGTATCAACTGATCGACTATCAGAGAGGCATGTAGCGGAAATAATATCTGATGTATATTTCTGCTGAAAAATGAGTATCCCCTGAGATCCATGAGCAATCTCTAAACCCAGAAAGTAACGTAGCTTACCAAGGTCTTTCATATGAAACTGCTGGTGAAGGTATTTCTGGGTGGATGCAATGCCGGCAGAGTCATCCCCAGTAATGATCATATCATCAACATATAGTAGTAGAATTACCCTCCCCTGCGGTGATGACTGCACAAACATTGAATGGTCCTGAGAACTCTGACTAAAACCAGCCTTGGTGATGACAAGGCAAAAACACTCAAACCAGGCTCGAGGGGCCTGCTTCAAACCATATATAACCCGACGCAGCCAGCAAACATGACGAGGAGGAGCAGGGAGGCCAGGAGGAGGATCCATATAAATAACTTCAGATAAGGTACCATGAAGAAAAGTATTCTTCACGTCCATCTGGTATAACGGCCAGTGGCGGATGGCTGCAACAGCAAAAAGGGTGCGAACAGTAGTCATCTGTGCAATGGGAGCAAAGGTCTCATCATAGTCAATGCCATGCTCCTGAGTAAACCATCGGGCTACTAGACGGGCCTTGTGCCGCTCAATAGATCCATCAGGTTGATATTTGACCTTGAAGATCCACTTGCAGCTAATAGGCTGAACGCCCTCTGGTAGAGGAACAACATCCCAAGTGCCAGTCTGATCAAATGCACTGAATTCCTCTGCAATGGCTTTCCTCCATTCAGGATATTGAATTGCGTCTTTATAGGTTCTGGGCTCACGTGTAGAGAGTATAGCAGTGAGATATGCATGAAACTGTGGTGAGTAGGAAGCTAGGGTGGCAAAACCAAATTGGTCAGAAGGACCAGTGGCATCAGGTGTATAACGTGCCGGAGGAATACCAGAAGTGGAACGGGTAGACTGACGAAGAGGTGGTGGACTGACAGGGTGTGGGGGTGAGGACGGTGGAGTGGGTGCATGTGTCAGTGGGGAAGTAGGTGGGATGGGTGCTGGCTGATGTGGGGATACAGGTGGAGGTTCGGTAGGGGGAACAACAGGTGTAAGGACTTCAGGAAATGTGAATGGAGCCAGAGAAGTGGGATCAAAAGGAATGCGGGAAGATAAGGTCGGGGGGCTAGCAACAACTGGTGAATCGAGAAATCTAGTATCCTCGGGGGGAGTCAGGTAGTAAGGGGAGTCTTCCACAAAGAAGATATGTCGAGAAATACGGATACGACCCGCGGATGGATCAAAACAACAATAATCTTTGTGTTCAGGACTGAGACCTAAGTAAACGCACTTAGCAGCACGAGCGGAGAGCTTCGTGCTCTCAGTAGGAGGGAGAAGGACGTAACAGGTGCATCCAAAGGTACGGAGCATACTGTAGTCGGGACGTGAATGATAAAGAGCCTCGTAAGGTGTCGTACCAGCTAGGGCAGATGAGGGAGTAATGTTGATGAGACTAACAGAGGTCATGATAGCTTCAGCCCAGAAGGAACGAGGAGCAGAAGAGGAGAGTAAAAGAGCGCGAGCCGTCTCAAGAATGTGACGATGCTTGCGTTCAGCTACACCATTCTGCTCATGTGTGTGAGGGCATGATTACTAAAACAGGGTGCCGTGACACTGAAGGATTGTTCTCATAGTGGTAGAAGTGTACTCACGTGCACCGTCCGATTGAAAATTCTTAATGCGTACACCGAACTGAGTGTGAATCATGGTTGTAAAGACCCGGTAAATATCAGGTATCTCAGATCGCTGACGCATAAGAAAAATCCATGTATGTCTAGTGAAGTCATCGATGAATGTAACATAATAGAGATAGCCTTTCCACGATGGTACGGGAGAGGGTCCCCATATGTCAGAATGAACAAGTTGAAAATGGTGAGTGGTTTCAGAAGTTCTTTTGTGACTAAAGGATAGGCAATGTGTTTGGCCAAATGACAACCCTGATAATCAGATAAATGTTTAAAAGTGAGAGAACCAAGGGCACCACTACGAACTATAGTCTGAAGTCGTGATGCGCTAATATGACCTAAACGTCTGTGCCACAGATCAGCATCAGAGGAAACAATACCGGTAAAACTAGAAGGAGAGGGATATGCACGAAGAAAATCTAGATAATATAGGCGACCCTGACGACTAGCACCCCCAAACTCTTCACCGGTGGAGGAATCAGTAATATAACAACCTAAAGAGTCAAAAGTAACGACAAGACCACTATCGCACAACGCACTAATAGAAATAAGGTTTATTGATAAATGAGGAGCATAGAGAACATATGGTAATGTGAGAGTGGGAGAGTTAATTGTCCCTGAGTGTGTGATAAGAAGTGGTGAGCCATCAGCTGTGTGTAGAGATAGAGAGTGAGAGGAAAGTGTTGTGTAGGTGGTGAATAGTGTCTGATTACTAGTGAGATGATGTGATGCACCAGAATCTAAAATCCAGAACGAATTCATACCGAGAGTGGCAGAAAGTGCAGGAGCAGAGGATCCAGCATTGATAGACTGACCCATGAGCTGTAGTTCCAGCTGAGTGAGGTATTGCTGAGTATTAGCCCAAATAGCAGGAGACGGCAAGGCCGAAGTGACGGGCATGGCCGAAGATGTGAGGGAAGAAGCACTGCGTGGAGAAACAAGACCATCGCTGCTATGACTGAGAGCATAATGTGGAGGGAGATGTTGCTGGTGCCTGGATCGGGGTAGGGGGTAGGGCGGTGCTATCGGTGGCAGAAGCAGAGGTGGAGTATGGTGATGAGTGATGTAAGGAGAAGGTAGAAGGCCGGAGGAAGATTGAAAATGGCGCTGCTGCTTGTTGGATCTGGAGGAGAAACGAATGGTGGTTGCATCGGGGAAGTCAGTGGAGCTGGAAATATGTGGGAGAGACTGAGATGCCATCAAGTTGTAGGACATTTATATATAATAATAATAATAATAATAATAATAATAATAATAATAATAATTTTTTTTTTTCGACTTTTTTTTAATACAAAAGTAAACGATCTGATATGAAGGATCTGTTACAAAAGTTGGAATCTGATCCGGAGTTTGGATCAGATGTGGATTCGTTGATGACTGCGAATCGGATCCTGAGATCTGATCTGATCCTGAGTTCGGATCTGACTCCGTTGATTGGAGAGGATCCTGACCTCGCGGATCAAGAACAGAGGAGGACGCGGATCGAGAACCGAAGAGGACGCCAGAGAGGATCTGGATGTCTTCGTTGATGGGTTTGTGAGGACAGGGGAGGGCGCCGGAGAGCATCTGGATTTGATAGACGACGATAGGTCAGGGCGGCGGGTTGTGGGAGAGGTGGGAGCGCAGTAGGAGATGGGTTGCTTCTTCTTGATGGGTTGTAGGAGATGGGTTGCTTTTCTTGATGATGACGATCGGCAGTTGATGGGTTGCAATTGATGGGTTGCTTCTTCGATGTTGACGAGTTGAAGCAAGTTGCTCAGGACTGGGCAGTGGAAGCTATGCCGACCTTTATGTTTGTGAAGGAGGGCAAGATCGTTCACAAGATTGTTGGGGCTCAGAGGGATGACTCTGCCTCTTCTTGACGATTGCAGAGTTTTTTTTTTTTTTTTTTTTTTTTGGGAATTTCTAGGGTTTTGGGAAGAAAGAAAAATGTGTATAATCTGGCTGTTGGGATTTGAGATTTTTTTTTTTTTGTAGAGAAAAAATTTAAGAAGGAAAATTTTGGATATTTGGCTCTGATACCATGTTAAGATAAATCAGAGAGATGTGAAAACAATACTGAATATTGAATTGAGTTTAACCTAGTACAATACCACCTATATATAGGAGGTGAACAAATATCAAAACAACTTTAGCACCAATATGGGACTATAATATCTAACAATCAAAGTGATACAAGTTTAGAAGACAATGTGAAATAGTTTATTTTAGATAATTTAATTGTATTATTTTTTTATTTAATTTTATTAAATTATATGTGATTAAATTGTAATAATTGTTAAGTTAATATTTTTCATTTTTTATAGCTCGTTCAAGCACAAAGGGGGAACAATTAGACCACTACAAATAATTTCACCCGTGAATAATGTTGCGAAGTGGTGAAGAATTATCCGGAATTTATGATCATTCTCCTTCATACAAATATTTTCATGAATGAGACACCCTTACATGATTTACCAGCTACAGGTTTAGGCTCGACGACGGCTACACCAATGTATAATATTGGAATCATCATTTAAGGCAGGGTCACCATCCGTGGAGTTGAGTAGACCAATTGGAAAAAAGAAGGCGAAGAAAGGGGTCATGTCCACTTGTGACACGACAAAGTGCTAGGTAAAACAAGCGGAGTAGGCTGCAATTCTAATTCAGTTTCAAAGAGAGATGCAATAGACATGTTAAGATTTAAGGAACACAGAAGGACTAGAGAATATGCACAGAAACAAGGAGATTATATCCATGGTGTGTACCTCTCGGTCTCCAGTTACACAACAATATTGGAGGAGGAACATAGAGATGTGATCAGGAGAAGAAGACTTTTTCGTGAAAAGAGAACAACTAACAACACAGAAGACAAACGTACAAACAAGCATGGTGGAACTATCAACACTGATTGGTTTAATGATGATAATTAGTTTGCTATTTAATTTTGTCTTTTATTGAAAGTATGAAACTAGCTTCACTTAAAGATGAGAGTATTTCAAATTCCAATTATGCTCGATGAAGTCCTTTTGAAGTCTACAGTGAATATAAGAATCTTGTATATCGGTATAATGCTCAAGCATATTATTAGCCCAAAATTATTCTCTTTCCAAAGGATCGTGCTGCACTAGTTCTCCAGTTCTCATTTTGGGAGGATCATAAATTCTTGTCGTCCTTGTATTCATTGGGCCTCGTTCGTACTCTTCATCGACATCATAATCATATCATCATTCATAACCATGTTGTGAAGTATAATGCATGACATCATGATGCTCTGAAGAAACCTCTTGATCAAAAAAATGAGAAGCTCCCCTAATGATTGACCAATGAGCTTAAAGGATATCAAAACACCTCTTGACGTCTTTACAGTACCTTCTTGCTTTGCGGAAAAGTATGTTTCCTTATACGTTGGTAGATTTTTAATTGTTTTGACAAATGATGTCCTCCGTGGGTAAATCTTGTCTGCAAGGTAGTACGAAAACTCATGCACAACATTGTTGATTGTCTAAGTTATTTGATTTGTTTCTCCTCTGAACATTTGGTTAAACATCTGGGAATGATTGGGAATATTGTTGCCTTTTGAGCTCTCGGCACACTGAAGAAGGCCTGTCAAACCCATGTATGAAATGATATAATCGCCTCCAGGATGGTATTCTATTACTTTTCCTATTGGTCGTAGTCTCCTTGTCGTGCACTCGGACAATTCTTCCACTGTCAATGTATGCAATCAATGCTTCCAATCATGCCTGGAAAATTGCGAGCTTCACCTTTTTTGCAAAAGCCTATGGTAGTCCGCAAGCGTTGGACTATGCGTCATACAGAGTTTTAGCGACATTACAAAATCTGGTTAAGGACTCATGGATAATGGATTTTCCTGCCCTAAAAATGTCATCCATCATGTCTGTGGATCCGCCGTACGCAAGCATGCACATGCCGGCTGTTACTTTCTGCTCCGGAAGCAAACCTAAAACGCCTACATCACCACGTCTTTGATGAAAATAACAATCATAGTTAACAACATATTGCATAATCTTGTTGAATAAGTTGGAAGTCATTCTAAATCTGTTTCGAAAGTTGGAAACATAGTGCAGTGGATTTGAGTTAAAATAGTTTTCTAATAGATTCTTACCCCGATAGTGTCTTTTTCTATCTGTGTTCGGTGCATGACCTGTGTGTGAGCCACCACGTCATTGTTTCCTTTCTTGATCGATCATAGTTGCCACTAGATTCACTTTATGGTTATAAGCTGCTCTTGCCCTTTCTTCATCTGCTCGTCTCTGATTAAGTTCTTCTTCCTTTCTCTCAATTCTCTCCATGACCCTCATAGTGTAAGACATTGAAACTAGTAAGACGAGAATCAACATTATTGGAATTGTGGGAATACAACAATTTTGGTGAGAATGAATGAGAAAGTTTGATGCATATTTATGGAGAAAAGAGTGATAGAAAGTTGACATTTATCGCGTTGAGACCCATGTGGAATCTTATAGAATAATATTGTCCAAAATCCTCATTCAAAAGTTTTATATATGTCTAAATTCAAATAAGATTTCCATATCTATAGAAAACCGTTTCAAAATGAATAAATCTCATATCTATCCAAAAACTTATGCACAATTTTCATCCAAAATTTCATATATGTCCAAAATCTGATAATATTATTGTATATAGCCAAAATCTTATAAAAATATATCATCACAACATTCAATATCTGTCTAAAATCGGACCATATTTTCATATATGCAAGAAATATCTTGAACAAATCTGATAAAAAATATTATAAACCACATATCTACAAAAGGAAAAAATGTGAATAGTAACTGCCCGGAAAGTTACCATTCACGTTGGTGGAAAAATGTATAAAACTTTGAGAGACAGTAGTAACTGCCTGGAGAGCCTTTTGCCTATTGCCTAGGCAACAAGGGTGGAAGTGCTCTTAAAGGTTAACTCAAGTTAGGGTTTCTTCAACAATTTAACTTCCTAAGAAAAATGAACAAAAATAAATTCACAGATATATTTTCAATTGCTCAGGCACGTGAGTTAAGAATTTTCTTTTATATAGTGAGGTGGGAAAAATCATGAGTAACCTCCACCGATGATTCTGGTGCAAATCGCAAAGCCACAGATTGCAGTAGATTGGGCTTAACGCCAACTCCACCACTGGCCCAGGCTAGATAGCTCCATGGGCCTTCCACAGGCCCGTTCACACGACCGAGTGAGTCATCCGCCTTTGGCGCTAGTCGCTCCATCGGTTATGCCGTAATCGTGCCTCGCCCCTTGCGCTAGCCACTCCGTCGGTTACATCATAACCACGCTCTCCGATATCAAGGGACCAATTAATCCTAGGGCAGGGATCAAGGGGATCTCTCCCCAGACCTACAAATACAGTAACTACTACACAGTTACAGGCAACAACTCTTTCTTTCACAGAATCCCTCCACCAAAATACTGCCTTTCTGACTTAAGCATCAGAGGTTCTATCGCCGGGAACACTCCCGGTGTTTCAGACTTCATTTTGCAGGTCTACGAAGTGGACATCCATCACCCAAACCCAATTCATACTCCAACGGATCTAGAACGAGAGAGAACTTGGATTGCTGATGTTTCCACGAATAAAAAAGAACTCACATCATCTGTTGTCCCCACACGCCCAGAAAAACACCGCAAAAGATTATTGCCGTCTGTGGGAAACACGAAAACCAACTCCACTCCCGACTCAAGTTCTGTTCCAAAGTAACTCGTCCTCATGGCCCCCAAGGCTAAGAAGACCATTGTCGTGGGACCTTGGGCCCCTCCTACACAACCGACCTGTAGTCCCGCAAACATGTAACACCCTAGAATTTTAAATAATATTTTTGAGATTAATAAATAAATTAAAGTGATTTTTGGTGATTTAATAAATATTTTTATTTAATAAATATTTTTCTGAAATTTATCTTTTTGCACGTGCAAAACACTTGCAAATATCTTCTTGGAAAACTCAAAGTCAAAATTTTTGGGGAAATCTAATATTTATTAGTAGGTATTATTGTAAAATTTGTGGATTTTTTTATATTTATTTGGCATGTTTGCAAATATTACAAAAAGAGGGGCTTTTGTGCAAAATTACCACTTGGGGGGTAAAAACTCCATATTTTCGGTTTTCTGGGCTGAGCATGATGGCTGGCCAACTCAGAGGTAAAGATTTTAAATTTTTGTTCTAATAGATTTGGTTTATTTTGTTAATTTAATAAAGAATGGTCTTTTTGGAAAATTTCCACTTGGAGGCAAAAATTACAAAATTTATTTTTATGGACTTGATACTGATGCCGGCCGGCCAGATCTGGGAGGGATATTTTTTATTTAATCTCAAATAAATTGTTTAATCTAGTTACCTAGTATAAATGATCCATATATGTAAAGATATATTCTAAAAGAATATTTTGCAAAATCTTTTCAAACCCCTAATACTCTAAATTTCGGCTATTTAGGGGGCTACTACAGCCGTCTCTCCTCTGCACAAAACAAAAAGTATATTTTTATTATTTATTTCTTGGAGTTTCTAAGAGAGGATCTTGGTTTTTTGCGAAAGGATGAGCTTTTCTTATTTCTTATTATCTTTCGTTGAATCTTCATTGAGGTGAATAACATGTGTTTGATTTTTTGTTGTTCTATGTATATTGTATATGAAGATTTGTCTAGTAGAATGCATGTTCGATGATCGTATGATGATATAATGAATATGTCGATGGATGGATAATTAAAGGTAGAACTTTTATGAATGATATGCGATTGATGAATAAAATCTCTATATAGATTACTTAAGAACATTAAGAACCTAGTAGAAATCATGGGTATGTCATTTTCGTTCATGTTCTTGCTGATTTAATTTATGTATATTGAGATTGTAAGATGTACAATGCATACAGTTGGGTAAAGGAAAGTGATTTACTGATAAGGAGTAAGGATGTTCTGTTTTGATGTTTGGATTGGATGGAACTTGATAAATGAATGTTGTAGATGCATATAATCATGGGCAAATTGGTTTAAATAGTTGTATATGTGTTTAAAAAATTGCAAGAGAGGTTTTGAGATCAAAAGATCAAGTTTTGAAGGTTAAATAGGGTTTTGATTTTCGGGTCTAGTTGTACACAGCCGAAATTGAACTTTTGAATTTTTGTGATGTTTTCAAGTGGATCTTCGATGTAAATTGATACTGAGAATGAATTGAACATTGTACTACTCTTATACCATGATTCTTGTTGATTTTTACTGATTTATATATACACATATATACACATATATTCCTATATTCCTGATTTGAAGAAATTATTGAAAAATTGCTCTTTTGTAAATTTGATGAGAGTTTGATTTGATTTATGAACTCCAGTATGTTAGACAAGTTGTATTTGATCATCTCAGGGTTTTAAATTTACAAATTCATGCTTTTAAAGAATATAATCTAAGTATCAGTTGAGAAGTACACGAAATTTAAAGTTGATGTATATGGGCTATTTTTGGCATGACGGTCGACCGCCCAAGAACAAGTAAATTGATGGTCGACTGTCAATTGTTGGATTTAAGATTTTTAGCATGTCAGTTGATTGCCACTTTTTGAACTAAGATGTCGGTCGACCGACACCTGCTGCCTGTGTTGTTTTGTTGAGTGTTCTTCCTGATTTCTTGAACGATTATTTTTTTGAAACTTATGGATTATTAATCTACTATTTTCGATAAAGTTTCTGCTACAGATTATTGTATTTTACAGAGAGTTATATTCTGATTAATAATGGAATTTAATTGGTATTTCTACGACTTTAGGAAGCCAAATATATATGGATTTCAGGATATTGACGTTTTGTGACTTTTCTATGGTTTCTAATTGTGAAAGTTAGTTATTCGAGTGGAATTAAACTCAGATTTTACTTCTGAAAAAATGTGAGTGTTTGGATTAATGTTGATTTCCGTGATTTAAAGAAATTTTCTTAATATAAACGAAGTGATGATGGAATTAAGTGTTTTAATGAAAGATTTTGTGTTGATATTTGAGTTGTGAGTCTCTAGAGGTTGAGTGGGAATCCTGTAAACTGGCAGATGAGATTTTGTAGATTTGGCCAGTTGGGCCTTGGTGTTGTTTTAGTGGAATTAAGTCCGGCAGAGTACACCAACTCTAGGAAGGCAGAAACTGTGTTTAGTTAATAATAATCAACCAAAGGACAGACAATAGTGGAGATGTGATAGAACTTGGAAAATGTAAGTATGGGTTCTGTTGTTAGTGTAACGGATGTATTCCAGGACTGTGTGTTGTTGTGTCCCTAGAATATTCGCGTGTCGAGGGTCGGCAGGCCTATTCACGGAATGTCTAGAGGATAGTTAGTATGTTCGCGTGTCGAGGGTCGGCAAGCCTATTCACGGGATGTACTGTGTATCTGCATGTCGAGGGTCGGCAGGCCTATTCATGGGGTACACGGTAGGGAGGTGATTCTCCGGAGTTAGAGCTATACTTACATGATACTTGTGCGTTGAGGGTTGTTAGGCATATTCGAGGAGTATTCTAACTCCCCGAATTTCAAAAAAAATGGTAATTCGTAGCACAACAAGATCTTTACTTCATTTCGTACAATTTTATACGGAAATTTTAAACTTTTATTACATCAAGTTATTTTACAACAACAACGCAGTAGAAATTAAATGAAGTACAACATGATTTAAATGTACTTCAAACATCAACAACTTAAAGCGGGAAATAATCTTTAGCATCAATCATCTTTATGTCTTCTTGCAAATCCAATGCCTGCATTTGAAACTGTGGGCACGTCAGTTGCTTACAACTGACACAATATTATAAACGACGATCCTCACTATGCCGTAATATAACGATTCTTTATACTTTAGCAAAACACAACCACAACTTGAATGCAAACAAAGTGTATAGAGTAACTATCCTAAACATGACAGTGTATGATATGCCTTATATGCCTAATACAGATTCACACTATGATGTACTAATGCATACTTGTTTGGATTCTATGCATCCCATACTACATAGGTCCAATGGCAAACCCTTATCGTACTCCTCAACATAAGGTTTAATCCCTCACCATGAATTACTACTACGATAACTAAGGTAAGGTTTAGATGTTTTGTGAGTATTAAACCCATGCCCCGATAATTCCGGAGATGAATCCCACACCGCCGATGAGTTGGGGACAACTCCCAAGCACACCTCGAAAATTCCGAGGAAACCATCTCACACCGCATGATATGACACTTCCATAGTCACAAAACACCCCATGAGCGTCGCCTCGTTCCCGATAATTCCGAAGATGAATTCCACACCGCCGATGAGCCGGGGACAACTTCCAATCATACCTCGATAATTCCGGGGAAACCATCTTATACCGCAGACCAATTGAGGCCCTCATATCCATGTTTGTCCATACTTCATCACGTCTCTCCTTAGTGCATATCCTTAAGTTTTTAGTTTAGAAGAATCATCACAACCTAGAGCTAGCTTACCCTACCAGACTTAAACCAACACAAGTGACAGTCAGCCCAAACTGGCTACTTATCAAGAGATATTCAATCCACACTGGTTGCTTCTCAAATTTCATTAATCATAACTGCCAATTTCTAAGGGTCTCACCTAGCCTCTAGATTCCAACAATGTGTTTTGTGATGTTAGATCTGGACCATTGATTTTGTTTATATTGAATGTGAGCCACTTGATAGCTTTCTTTGTATATTATTATATAGATGTATATTGTTTAACTGTTTCAGTAATGACAATTATACTAGTATCACACGTTACAAGATATAATATGCAAAGTCTACTTTTAGTAATCACTAGTAATTTACACATTTTATGTATATATATATATATTTTTTATTTTTTTTATTTTAAAAAAAATCGACGTTGCTGACATCGAACCTAAGATCTCCGTTATATTTAGTTATACATGTGCATTGAATGTGTTTGTTTGGTTACAATACATGTTTTTATTTGGTTACACAATCTAAACTCTCCCATTAAAATATAAGAAATTAAAGATTAGAGATTAGAGATATATTTATATAAAAAAAATCCGATGTTATCTCGCATCGAACCTAAGACCTCTGTTTTATTAGTTATGCATGTGCATTGCATGTGTTTGTTTGGTTACAATACATGTATTTATTTGGTTACACAATTCCAACTCTCCCATTAAATATTAGAGCATCTTTATAAATATATATTTTTAAAAAAAACCGACGTTGTCTAATATTGAACCTAAGACCTTATTTATATTTAGTTATGCATGTGAATTACACGTGTTTGTTTGATTAAAATACATGTGTTTATTTCTTTACACAACTCCAATTCTTCCATTAAAATATTAGAGATTTCATAGTCTATATACAAGTGATATCTCATAAAAGTAGTCTTGTTGCAAGCCAGAGTGAACATGTAATAGTTGACCATCTTTACAATTTAAGTTGCATTATTGGCACCACACCACTAAACTCTATTTCGGATTTATCATAACTCCCGTAGTATACCATGATTTTTAAGTTCTATATGAGGGCTCCATATTTTGTATTAGTCAAGGATTAGAGCATGTTTTAATCAAGTCATTTCTAGCAAAATGCAGAGATTTTCCTTGAAAAAATGAATATATATATATATATGTGTGTGTGTGTGTGTGTGTGTGTGTGTGTGTGTGTGTGTGTGTGTGTGTGTGTGTGTGTGTGGTAGGGTAAAAATGGCTTGGGGCCCACTCAGGGCCCAATACAACTCTCACTCAAAAATGGTAGAAACAACAGTCTAGTTCGGCTTCGAGCCACTGCAGGGTTGGCGCCGAACCTCAAGTTCACCCCTACAGATCTGGTCTCCTCGTATCCGATGAGCGGCGATGACCCTCGGTCTCCGATCCACGACGGCCCTCCGGGCCGTCCACCCATCCTGGTGTAAGGTGAGGATGACTTGGCGCACCCTACGCCACCAGATTCTCCCAGAAGCACAGAAGCCCCATGATCTGCCCTGTCAGCTCCAAATACCACTAAGGGCTCTGCCGCGTCAGCCCTATACCACTCCTGGTACTGCCACGTCAGCCCTAAACCCCCTGGGCCTTCTGCCACGTCAGGCCCATGGGCTTTCGGGTTCAGACCCGGCCCCCAAGCGGTTCCAAACCCGGTTGGAATTCTCTATAAATACTAGACCCTCACCCACCTTTTCAGGTAATCAATCTTTTGCCACTTAAATTCACCTAGTTATTGCTACTCTCTCACAGAGACTGACTAGATCGTCGGAGGGTCTGCCACCGGGATAAACACCGGTGTTTCAGGACCGTCTGCGGTACACAAGACCTCGGATCCGAGCCCTCTGATCCGAGCTGAAGCATCCACTGCACTCCGAGCCAGTCGCAGGAGCCGCCAGGTCACTCCGAGGGTCGTCTGACAAGCAGCTTTCTCCTTCAATACAAATCGAGTCCGAACTCACACCTGGTGCATCCACACGTCTCCCAGAAATAAACCGCATCAGGTTGGCATCGTCTGTGGGAACACTGCTTCAGAAGCCGACCCGAGTACGACCATCAAGGCACCTCGACAGCCGAACTCTCATGGCCTCCAAGGGCAAGGGGGCTGCTTCCTCCGTCAACCGACGGGACTCGCCCCCACCAACTGCTAACGCCGATCCACACACTTCAAAACACAGGGCTCACCATCAGGGGTCCCAAAGGAGCGTCACCCGTCAGGTCCAGCCCGACCTACGGGGAGTAATCGTCAACCGACAGATTAGCCGCAGCAGGGGAAGGGCCGCTTCCAACCCGGCCCCGAACCATCCGAGACCGCCGCCCGAGGGACGGAGGTCAGCACTCAGCCGCATCGGAAGGCAGCCTTCAGACCGACCAAACAGGGTCGAGGGAACCCCCGTCACTCACAAGGAGTTCCAAGACTTCCGAAGAGAAATTCTTGGGGCCCTCCGATGGGCCCCCAGGGAGGAAACCCTCCACTCCCATACCGGGTCGGATGCCGAGGCCAGCGTGTCGCGCCCATCAACAATCCAGCCAGAAGACGATGGCGTACTCCTAAGGCGCCTCCAAGAAATGGAGGATCGCCTCGATCATATAGGAGACGGCGACCGACGAGCGGCTCAGGGGTACAAACCTGTCCGTCCTCCCTTCTCCGCCCCCATCCTCCAAGCGGAAATACCCAGGAATTTCCGACCACCTCAATTCGAGACCTACGACGGCGAGGGAGATCCCGCTGATCACATGGAGGGTTTTAAAACCCTCATGATGATTCACAGCGCCTCGGATCCCCTGCTATGCCGAGCCTTCCCCGCCACACTTCGGGGTCCGGCTCGTGAATGGTTCTCGAAACTCACCCCCGGCTCCATTTACTCCTTCGACCAACTAGAGGGCAATTTTCTTGCCCACTTCGTCACAAGCCGGAAGGCGGAAAGGACCAGCGCCTCTTTACTTGGGCTCAGATCGATAGAGGGAGAGTCACTCAGAGTGTTCGTACGAAGGTTTACCGCGGAGGCAAGGTCAGTCTCCTCTCTTGATCCAAACGTCGCCTCCGCGGCATTTCGGCACAACGTCCGTCACGGACAGCTGAAGGCTTCTCTGGCGAAGAAGCCCCCCATCAACTTTCCCGACCTCCTCAACCGGGTCGAGAAATACATTAGGGCAGAAGAGGCCCTTAACCCCGAAGATACCGGGGAGGCCACCGGGAAGGGAAAACGGAAGGCCCAAGAAGTCGAACCATCAAAGAAGGCTCCGAGGGACGCGGGGGCCATGAAGAGGGTCCCGCCGGTCCCCCGCTTCGAGAGGTACACTCCCTTGACACATAGCGTATCCGCCATCCTCTTAGAAATCGAAGATAAAGGCCTCGTCCGACTACCTCCCCGACCTAATAACAACAAGAATCAAGATCAGCGCTTCTACTGCCACTTCCACAGAGATCGTGGGCACGAAACTGACCAATGCCGGGCCCTGAAAGACGAAATTGAGGAACTCATCTCACGAGGATTCCTCCGAGAATTCACCTGAGAAGGCCGACGGGATCGGCGAAATGATGGGAACCGGAGGCTTTCGCCTCCGAACCCTACTTCAACCCGCCTCCGGGGTCAGGATCTCGAGTCCGAGGGAACCACGGATATGCCATTCATCTTACACTGTGTCCACGGGGGGCCGATGGGAGGAGAGTCAAATACATCCCGAAAAGCCTTCATCCAAGAGGCGAATGCTGTCCAAAACAACCACTCGTCCAAGCTACAACCAAGGCCAGTCTCCTTCTCAGGAGAGGACCTCGAAGGCGTTCACCTACCCCACTGCGATGCCCTCGTCATCAGCCTCCACATGGCTAACTGTGAGGTTCGCCGAATCCTCGTTGACAACGGCAGCTCAGTTAATATTCTTTTCCTCAAAGCCTTCGAGAGCCTCAAGTTACCCGGTGGGAAGCTCAAGCCCGCCGGATACACGTTGCATGAATTCTCCGGCGCCCCTGTCGTAATAGAATGGATTGTTACCCTCGACGTCATCGCAGGATCGGCTCCTGTCAAGAGGACCGAATCCATGGATTTCATGATTGTCAACATCAAAGCAGCTTACAACGTCATTCTTGGCCGGCCCGGACTGAGCTCCCTCCAAGCGGTACCTTCAGCCTACCATCTGAAACTTAAATTTCCCACCCCCCAAGGGGTCGGCATCGTCCATGGTAGCCACGAAGCAGCGCGGTCGTGCTATATAACCGCCGTCGGAGGGGATGTATTCCCCCTCGATGCTGCTGAACTCGAACCCGAGAGGGACGGCCCAGCTCCCGAGCCTGTCGACAAACTAGAAGAGGTCCTGTTCAACGCCAAGGATGAATCAAAGTGGTTCCGGGTGAGCCACTCGCTCACCCAGGACTTGAAAACATGCATCATCGCCTGCGTCCGTCGCAACGCTGATCTCTTCGCTTGGAAGCCCTCCGACATGCCCGGGATCTCCGAAGACTTGATTATGCATCGGCTGAGCGTCATCCCTGACTCTAAGCCGGTCGTCCAAAAGAGGCGCAAAGTCGCCCCGGAGAGGTAACAAATTGTGAAGGCAGAAGTGGATAAACTCTTGTCCGCTCGATTCATTCAGGAAGTCAGCTACCCCGAGTGGTTGGCCAATGTTGTTATGGTAAAGAAGGCAACAGGGGGTTGGCGGATCTGCATCGACTTCACTGATCTTAACAAAGCATGTCCGAAAGATCCTTTCTCCCTCCCCCGCATCGACGCTTTAATCGACGCAACCTCGGGGCACGAGCTACTGTCCTTCATGAACGCATTCTCGGGGTACAATCAGATCCGGATGTTTCCACCAGATATCTCCAAAACCTTGTTCGTCACCGACCAGGGTCTTTATTGTTACCGCGTTATGCCCTTCCGGCTGAAAAATGCTGGAGCCACGTACCAGCGGCTCGTCAACAGGATCTTCAAAGACCTGATCGGACACAACGTGGAAGTCTACGTCGACGACATGCTCGTCAAAAGCCGTGCAGGGCCGGACCACGTTGCCGACCTCGAAGAAGCCTTCGGTGTCCTCCGACATCACAACATGAGACTCAACCCGGCTAAATGCGCCTTCGGTGTCTCCACTGGGAAATTCCTGGGGTTCATCGTCAGCCAACGCGGCATTGAGGCAAACCCCGAGAAAATCCAAGCCATTATGGACATGTCCCCCCCTCGGAATGTCAAGGAGGTTCAGAGGCTCACGGGCCGGTTGGCGGCAATCGGCCGTTTCCTCTCCAAGTCAGGGGAGAAGTCTCTCCCCTTCTTCAAGGCCTTACGCGAAAAAGGGGGCTTCGAGTGGGGTACCCACCAACAAGAAGCCTTCGAACAACTGAAGCAATACCTCACCAACCCACCTCTCCTCAGCAAGCCCGAGCCAGGTGAGCCGCTTTGGCTCTACCTGTCAGCCTCGGATAGCGCCCTCAGCGCTGTCCTCGTCCGAGAAGAGGAAGGGATTCAAAGGCCATTGTATTATGTGAGCAAAGTACTACTCCCAGCCGAGACGAGGTACGCAAAGATAGAAAAGGTGGCCTATGCCTTAGTCATGGCAGCCCGGAAGCTTCGTCCTTACTTCCAGGCCCACTCCGTCCAAGTACTGACCGACCAGCCACTAAAGACTGTCCTTTACAAGCCCGAAAACTCCGGCCGCTTAGTCAAGTGGTCAATTGAGCTGAGTCGGTTTGACATCAGCTATCAGCCAAGGGTAGCCATTAAAGGACAGGCCCTCGCCGAATTTATAACTGAGTGCACCATCTCCGAGCAGCCCAGCATCGAGGGTTCGGATCCGACCTGGGAGATCTTTGTCGACGGCTCATCATGCGAAACGGGGAGCGGAGCGGGCATCATCCTTCATGGCCCCGACCAATTCCTACTTCAATACTCCCTCCGCTTCAACTTTCCGGCCTCCAACAACGAGGCAGAGTACGAGGCCATAATCGCCGGATTGACCCTCGCCCACCGAGCCGGAGCCAAGCAGATCCGGGCCTTCAGTGATTCTCAGCTCGTGGTCAATCAGATCACCGGAGAATACGAAGCCCGCGATGATCGCATGATGAGATATTTGGCGGCAGTCCGACGCCTCCTGGCGTCCTTCGGCCGCGCCACAGTCATCAGAGTCCCCAGGGAACAGAACGCTCAAGCAGACGCGTTGTCCAAACTCGCCTCTTCCTCCTTCGAGGGTCTCGATCGGACGGTGCTCATAGAAGTCCTCCTAAAGCCAAGTATCAATGACCCAGAGCCGGAGGCAATGTGTGTGCAAGATGATACCAGCCCAGACGACTGGACCACTCCCATCCGAAGATTCTTAGTTAATGCCGAGCTCCCTGAAGATAGGGCTGAGGCCAGACGAATCAGAGTCCGAGCTGAAAGATTTGTTATGATTAATGACATCCTCTTCAAACGCTCATACACCTTGGCCGACGGCAAACCATACCTCCGCTGTCTCACCAGTGGCGAGGCCAGCTACGCCCTCAAAGACCTACACGAGGGGATAGGCGGATACCACATAGGGAGCAGGACACTTGCTCGGAAGGCCCTGAATCAGGGGTACTACTGGCCGACCATGCTCCAGGACTCACAAGACTTAGTCAAAAGGTGCGGCCCCTGCCAAAAGTTCTCCCCTATCAAAAGGCTTCCTCAAGCCAATCTCCGGTCCCTGGCGAGCCCTGCGCCGTTTGCCATGTGGGGGATGGACCTTGTGGGGCCCTTCCCCCCAGCGGTAGGACAAAAGAAATTCCTGATAGTCGCCATCGACTACTTCACCAAATGGCTCGAAGCCGAGCCACTGTCCAGCATCACCGAGCGCCAAGTACAACAATTCTTTTGGAAGAACATCATTTGCCGGTTCGGCATCCCCCGAATCCTCGTTACAGACAACGGAACCCAATTCCAGGGTCAGAACTTCCAAACTTTCTGTGCAGACATCGGTATCCAGCAACGCTTCTCCGCTATTTGCCACCCTCAGTCCAACGGCCAAGTGGAGAACGCGAACAGGCAAATCCTCGACGGCCTCAAGAAGCGCCTCGACAGCTCCCCCAAAGGGCTTTGGGTCGAAGAACTGCCTAGTGTGCTATGGGCGTACCGAACCACCAAGAGGATCCCCACGGGAGAGACGCCGTTCGCCTTGACCTACGGACGGAGGCAGTCATCCCCGTCGAGGTCGGCCTGCCTTCTCCCCGTATCATGGCCTTCGACGACGCTGACAATTCATCAGGCTTAAGGGCCAACCTGGACCTCGTCGCCAAAGTCAGAGAGAAGTCCTCAATCCGAAGAAGCATCTACCAATAGCGGATCGAGAAGTTTTACAACAAGAAAGTCCGCCCCACTAACATCAAGGCGGGAGACCTCGTGCTACGAAAACTGTCCGTCTCTGATCCAACCAAGAAGAGAAAATTGGCCCCCAACTGGGAAGGCCCATACCGTATAATCGAGGCTGTACGCCCTGGAACGTACCGACTGGCAGATATGGACGGCCGGCTCATCAGCCGACCCTGGAACGCCGAGCACCTAATGAAATTCCTGGAAGAGCGAACATAGGTTCTAACTTGGCTAATGTATATAAAATCTTTTGTAAGCTTTCATGTGTAAAGGGCGACTTCGACGACCCTCCCTATCTAGTATGAAAGAAATCTCTTTTTATCAAACTCCAAATGCCTCGGCAGATCCGACTTAACACCAAACAATGGGATCGGCACCCGAGTCCTCACTCCGGTATCGTCCCCAACGTCCCGGTAGGTCCAATCCAGCTTCAGGCCAGGGACTCTTCCTAAAGCCCTGCATTGATCCCTCACGAATCGACAGAGCCGAACCACGCCTCCGCCGTCATTTACCGCACTTCTAAACAGAGCAGAGGAGGAAAAGAGTTCTTTATTCATACTCCTTTATTTGGTTTTGAGAAAACAAACAAAGACCGTTACAGGACCACTCCACTCATCTCAGACTGAAGGAAGCCACCCTCTTAGGGCCCCTCGGGTCCAACGAAGGGTGGGACCACTCCGACCGAACGGCTAGGAGCCCTCTCCTCGTCATGACGGTCCTTGGGCTCAGCCACGGTCGACACTCCAGCCACGGAGCTCTGGGCATCCACTGGTCGCATGCGCTCCAGCAACAGCAACGCAGAGGGAACCCCCTCCGCTCGCCGACCCACGGAGGAAGATGTCGAGACACCCAGCATCGTCTTGTAGCGGTGTATCTCCATCTCCTTCTCCACTATGACATCGCGAAGTAGCATTTCAGAAGAGGACCTCTGTACCGAGGCGTTCGACATGGTATGTCCAAGTCCGACACCTCCGAGGTCCCGGTCCACCATCGCCCTTCTCAGCCGGCTCGCCTCCTCACTTAAGGCCTCAGACTTATTCCGATAATAGTTAAAGGCCGCATCCATATCACGAGCCCCCTTTCGGTAGCGAACCAACGTGGCCTCCAGGGCCTCAACTTTGCTCCGGAGCCACACCACGTCGGAACGACGAGGGTCCACCTCGGGAAGAGGAGCCGCAACCTACAAGAAAACCAGCCAACTCAAAACACGTAAGCAAGGAAAGTCGAAAACACCCGAAGTCAAAACACTTGGCCGGTCAAAAATCCTTTTTTATAAATTGAGTCGCTTCTTACAAAAATACGGTGGCCAGTCCGCGGAAGGCAAATACAATCGAGGGAAGGAAATAGAAAGACAAAAATTACACAAACTTATTTTCCCACCTCAGCATCAGCAGGCGGGTCCACAGGGGGGTCGGCAGACGGATCAAGAGCAGGCCCTTCTTCGCCAGGGGTCTTCGGTGTCCCCTCGACCTCCATGTCATACTCGAAATTGGACAGGTCAAGGGTTGGGTAGAAGTGCCTCACGTGGCTGAGGGCCTTAGCATAACACTCATCTCGAGCCTTGATCACCAGGAGCTGACCCGTCTCTGTCAGCTCTTCCCTCTTCTTGGCAAACTCCTTCTCCTGAGCTGCCATCTTCTTCACCCATTCCTCCTTCTCCTTGTCGAAGGCCGTCTTCATCTCTTGCTCCCTCTTCTGAGAGCCGTCGAGCTCGGTCTTCATCTCCTTCGCCTCCTGCTCGGCCTTGTCTGCCCGGTCGCGCTCCCGCTTCAGAGCGGCCTCGTAAAGGCCCCTCACGTGGGCCCCCTGCACGGTCGCCTGCACTCACCAAGCACAACTAAGGAAGCCTCCTCTACAACATAATTACGGGACGGGAGAGGTTGACAGACTTACCAGCACATTGGCCTGTGCGAGGCGAGTATACGCCTCATCCAGGGTCTCGGTCTTCATCTCCGAACGATCCCGGGGGGTCGCCAACTTACTCGCCACCTCGATGGCTTGCCGCCCTCGGGTCAGACAATCTCCCTCACGGATCGACCAACTCGGCACCCACGGTCGCCGAAGCCTCTCCTCTATCTCCGGATCCGCCAGAGGGCCCTTCCCCTTATCGAGATCGATGACCTTGCCCTGGTCCGGACCACCCTGAACCGCCGCGTTCCTGACCGTCTCCGAGCGAGTCCTTTTGGCCCTCGGCTGAACAGGGGCCTCGGAAACCACCTGGGACGACCCCCTCGTCTTCATCACCCCCACCTTCTTCTCGGCCTCCTCCTTCTTCATGGCGAGCCTCTTCGCCTTGATCGACTCAGGATCCATATCTGCAAAAAGATCCAGTAAGGACAATGAGCACAGAGGAACAACAAAACCAAAAGAAAGAAATAACTACATACATAGATCGGCCGGGCTCAGTCCGACGCTCGCCAGGTGACCCTCGGTCACCTTCGCCCAGTTGATACTATACGACAGACGGAGGCGCTCAACAAACCCCCACTCCTCGGCCGTCAGGTCCCTCGGCCTCGGTGTTTTATAACTCGGCTTGGAGTAGTTCCACCGAGTGGGAATGTCCCAAGGTTCCTCACTCCGGATCACCAGATATTTCTTCTTCCAGTCCTTGATGGAGTCTGGGTGACCGTGGACGACCTTCCCCTTGCTCCGGGGCGAAATGTAGTAGACACCCTCAGCCGCCGAACTGATCATCAACATCGCTCGGAAGACATTTAGCCGTAGAGGTACCCTCTGCTCCTCGCACATCAACACGAAGCAGATGATCTGCTTCCAAGAGTTGGGCCCATACTGCATCGGCACCAAGGACGCCCAGTTCAGCACCTCGCGAACAAATGGGTGAACGGGCAGCCTCAGACCGGAGACAAAGGCATCCACGAGGAAGACGCAATACCAATCCGGCAGGGGGTCGGTCGGTCGAAGAGTGGAGCTCGGCAACATGAGTTCGTAATTGGACCCTATGTGATACGCCAGCCGCAAAGCCTCCAAGTCACCTGCCTCCAGAACGGTCGGAAGCGCGTCCATTATCACCCTCTTCCGGCTCGGCGACGACGGTTGGACCCCAAACACCTCCTTATCAGAAAGATCGTCAGGGTACCAACGGAATGCCTTAGGCTGTACAGGCACCTGGCTCGAGCCCCCAACCCTCAGCCCCTTCTTCTTCGGAGCCCTCTTCTTCTTTTTGGTTCGTTCCGGCGAGGGGGTAGATAATCGCCCCAGACTTAACGGCATGGAACTCGAGCCCACGCCCTGACCTCCCATCTGAGCCCCTTCGGCTTCACCCCCTTCGGGGCCACCCTCCTCTTCAGGAACCAACCCCAGAATCTGGACTTCGGCGGAACTACCGCCCCCCTCCTCAGAATCGCTACTCTCCACAAAAAAAAGCCTCCGAGACCATAGCGGCTTCACATCATACACTGGCTGATCCTCTCCTGCAAACTCCCCCTCGAGATCAGACTCCTCCCACGAAGTCGATTTGGAGGCAGGTTTTACGTCCCCCCCAAACGTTGACGCTGACGAGCCGGACTGAGCCCTATCCATCTGTGCCTAAACTAAACAAACTTACCAACAAACCTGGGGTCGTTTCGGAAGAACGAGCCTGGTACAACAAACAGTAGGGACGAGCGCTGAAGTGTTGGGAGATTTTTTGAAAGAAAAAGAAACGAGTAAGAAGTGGAGGATAGGGGGAGATGGGGGAACATTTATAGAAGACAAAAACGACTCCTCGATTTCCGCAATTACTATTCACCGATTGACGTGTAGCGGCCGCCTGGAAAACCGCGCCACGTCCTCGAAACGTGGGCTGCTGACGTCATCCAGTGCCAGGCTGGCAGCCAGACGCAGGGGTCGGGTCGGATAATGTACTCGGCGGAAAAAATTTCTTTTTAAAGATTTAAGGCTACAGGGCTCGGTCGGCTCCCCTCTCACCCGCGAACAACTTGGGGCCTACAGCCTCGGCAGCCGAAAACCCCAAATTGTTCACGGGTGGCAGGAAAGCCACCATCGCCTGTGCCTCGGGCTCCAGGTCTCGGTCGGCTCCTCTCTCACCCTCGAACAGCACGGCGTTTACGGCCTCGTCAGTCGAAACCCCGAACTGTTCGAGGGTGGGAGGAAAGCCACCATCTCCTAGAACCCTAACAGAAAGCGGATCGACCCGCATGACCGAGGGTCTTCAGCCTCAGATCCAGAATACGGTGGGTACCCCTCCCGTCCTGATCTCTCTCGGGCCAAACAACCGTGTGAAGGCCATCTGACCCGAAAAAGGATCCGGACGGCAGAGTCACCACCGATTCGAGGCCCCTTGGCGCTACAAAGTTTTTTAAAAAAGAGACGTCCGCCGAAGCAGACACCTCTGATGGCCATTAGAACACCCTTGCTATGATCAAACCCGCTGGGGGGGAGAGGTATTTATAGCCTCCCCCATGGACCAGCCATTATGACATTGGGAAAGCCAATCGACGGAAGCCCATGCGCCACCTGCATTTATTAAGCGGCGCCATTTAATGCCCCTAGAAAATTGGAACATCGCATGAACCCCGGAAGCGCCTTCAATACTCCGCAAAGACGACGGACCGCTCTGCTCAAACCTTCTCAGGTAGAAGCACCGGCTTGCCGTCACCCTTGCCGACACATAATCCCTCGTCATCTCGAGGTTCGGTCGAGCACCAGGGTACTCTTCTCAGGAAGAAACAACGGCTCGCCATCACCCTTGCCGACACGTAATCCCTCATCATCTCGAGGTCCGGTCGAGCACCAGGGCACTCTTCTCAGGGAGAAACACCAGCTCACCAACACCCTTGCCGACACATAATCCCTCGTCATCTCGAGGTTCGGTCGAGCACCAGGGTACTCTTCTCAGGAAGAGACAACGGCTCGCCATCACCCTTGCCGACACATAATCCCTCGTCATCTCGAGGTTCGGTCGAGCACCAGGGCACTCTTCTCAGGAAGAAACACCGGCTCACCAACACCCTTGCCGACACATAATTCCTCGTCATCTCGAGGTTCGGTCGAGCACCAGGGTACTCTTCTCAGGAAGAAACAACGGCTCGCCATCACCCTTGCCGACACATAATCCCTCATCATCTCGAGGTTCGGTCGAGCACCAGGGCACTCTTCTCAGGAAGAAATGCCGGCTCGCCAACACCCTTGCCGACACATAATCCCTCGTCATCTCGAGGTTCGGTCGAGCACCAGGGTACTCTTCTCAGGAAGAAACAACGGCTCGCCATCACCCTTGCCGACACATAATCCCTCGTCATCTCGAGGTTCGGTCGAGCACCAGGGCACTCTTCTCAGGAAGAAACACCGGCTTGCCAACACCCTTGCCGACACATAATCCCTCGTCATCTCGAGGTTTGGTCGAGCACCTGGGTACTCTTCTCAGGAAGAAACAACGGCTCGCCATCACCCTTGCCGACACATAATCCCTCGTCATCTCGAGGTTCGGTCAAGCACCAGGGCACCCTTCTCAGGAAGAAACACCGACTCACCATCACCCTTACCGCCCGACAGACTCTCGCCGGCTCGAGGATCGCTCTAAACAAATCAGGACAACCCCCTCGTGAAGGCCCAGTGGTTCGCCATCCCATTTCTACATCCGTAAACACTCCTCCACGGCTAGCTCCCACACCCTCGCAGGAGTGGGGGGCTTGTGTGGTAGGGTAAAAACGGCTTGGGGCCCACTCAGGGCCCAATACAACTCTCACTCAAAAATGGTAGAAACAGCAGTGTAGTTCAGCTTCGAGCCACTGCAGGGTCGGCGTCGAACCTCAAGTTCACCCCCACAGATCTGGTCTCCTCGTATCCGATGAGCGGCGATGACCCTCGGTCTCCGATCCACGACGGCCCTCCGGGCCGTCCACCCATCCTGGTGTAGGGTGAGGATGACTTGGCGCACCCTACGCCACCAGATTCTCCCAGAAGCACAGAAGCCCCATGATCTGCCCTGTCAGCTCCAAATACCACTAAGGGCTCTGCCGTGTCAGCCCTATACCACTCCTGGTACTGCCACGTCAGCCCTAAACCCCCTGGGCCTTCTGCCACGTCAGGCCCATGGGCTTTCGGGTTCAGACCCAGCCCCCAAGCAGATCCAAATCCGGTTGGAATTCTCTATAAATACTAGACCCTCACCCACCTTTTCAGGTAATCAATCTTTTGCCACTTAAATTCACCTAGTTATTGCTACTCTCTCACAGAGACTGACTAGATCGTCGGAGGGTCCGCCACCGGGATAAACCCCGGTGTTTCAGGACCGTCTGCAGGTACACAAGACCTCGGATCCGAGCCCTCTGATCCGAGCCGAAGCATCCACTGCACTCCGAGCCAGTCGCAGGAGCCACCAGGTCACTCCGAGGGTCGTCTGACAAGCAGCTTTCTCCTTCAATACAAATCGAGTCCGAACTCACACCTGGTGCATCCACACGTCTCCCAGAAATAAACCGCATCAATATGTATGGAAAATGCTCAGTTGAAAACGCAAATATCTTATATATATATATATATATATATATATATATATATATGTATGTATGGAAAATGCTCAGTTGAAAAGGCAAATATCTGTGAAAACGTGAAAACGATCATAGGCCGTTGTTGGAGACAACGGCCAACGGCCAACGGCCTAGGTTAGGCCGTTGTCTCCAACAACGGGCTTAGTGGTTTTCCACGTTTTCATAGACATTTGCATTTTTAATGGAGCATTTTCCTATATATATATATATATATAGGGAAGTCTTCCGTTGTGCACCACCAATGGTGCACACGGTGTGTGCACTCGGCCTTTCCACCTTCGTATCGACGATCCGAACCGTTCACATTGATCTACACATCTAAATTAGTCTAAATATGTAAAACCAAATCATTTGAAATCCATTTGCCCATCCATCATGTGACTATAAAAAACAATGATTTTGAGCCATACAATTTTGTAACACTTCAATGGATTGGCAAATGAATTTCAAATGATTTAATTTTACATATTTAGACTAATTTAGATGTGTAGATCAATGTGAACAGTTCAGATCGTCGATACGAAGGTGGGAAGGCTGAGTGCACACAAGCCGTGTGCACCATAGGTGGTGCACAACGGAAGACTTCCCTATATATATATCTCTACTACTATAATGGGAGAAGGCCTTAGTGTAATTTGTCCATCTACCAACCCGTGCAACGCACGTGCATAACTATTGTAAATGAGGTTTTAGATCAAATCCAGACTACGTCTGAATTTTTACTTTTAAAAAAATCATATTTATTAATCTTTACTACTATAATGGGAGAAGGCCTTAGTGTAATTTGTCCATCTACCAACTCGTGCAACGCACGTGCATAACTATTATAAATGAGGTTTTAGATCAAATTCGAACTACGTCTGAATTTTTACTTTTAAAAAAACTATATTTATTAAGACGTGCATCACACGTGTAAAGTACTAGTCTAATACTATAATGGGAGAAGACCTTAGTGCAGGGCCGGCTCTGGGCCGGGGCCTAAAGGGCGACCGCCCCGGGCCCCTAATCTTTTGGGGCCTCATATCTATAATTTTCAATTTTTTAAGTTTAAATTTAAAAAAAATAATTAAAGAGACTCCAAGAGTCACAACTATCCAGTTTTGAAGTTCAACAGTCTGTATGCTTTGGATTGCTAAGTTGGTGACTTGGAAATTGATTTCTTTTTAATGATAATAACTGATCATTATGGTTCTTAGTTCTTGATTAATTTTAACACCCAAATCAACGTAATCAGTATTCCACTTCATTTCTTATAGTAGGCAGCAGAGCCTAGGTTTGGTTGGATGACTAGGTTTAGGTTATTGTTAATTTCGTTGGCCTTTTGGCTTTGGATCCCCTCAGAAGGTATTTCTATTACGTATTCATATAGGTATTAGATTTTCAAATATCATTATTAAATTATAACTGAAATGTTTATCATAAATCCCAAAGGAATTAAACAAAACTTGTACTTTCATTACAAAGCAAAAGTTGTATGATGAATGTTATGTTCTTTTAAAAGTATTGCATTAGATATGAAAATTGAACATGTTTTTCCTAAAAAATGAAAAATTGGAAGAAAGAAATAATTTGATGATAATGCACATGAAGATAACACATAATCTACTGAAGATTCTTTTAGAGTTAATTATTTTATTGTTGTAGTAGATGTTGCTATTGCTGCCTTGAAAAGTAGATTTGAACAATTGCAATTATTTGCTGACATTTTTGGATTCTTGTTTGATTCAAAAAGGTAAAAATCTTTAGATGATAATAAGTCGAAAAATTATTGTGTCAATCTTGAAAATGCTTTGAAACATGGTAGCTTTGTAGATGTTGATTCAAATGATTTATTTTCTGAATTGAAAGTATTATAATTGACTTTACCAGCAGAAAAAAAAGACAACCATTGAAATCCTGGAATTCGTACATATTTTTTCTTGTGATCCTAATGTTTCGATTGTTTATAGAATATTGTTGATTATACCTGTGACTGTGACATCTGCTGAAAGAAGTTTTTCTAAATTAAAAATATTGAAATCTTATTTGAGATCGACTATGTCACAAGTGATGTTGAATGAATTAGCAATCTTATGTATTGAAAATGATTTATTGGAAAAAAAATGATTTGGAAAACATTATTGATGATAGGGGTGGACAACTATTATCCGAACCGACCAATCCGAACCAATCCAACCCGAACCGACCGGTTTTTAACCGAACCAATTGGGGGTTTGGGTTAGCCCGGTTCCTGATCTTAAATAACCAACTAGACCGTTCGGTTGTTGGATGGCGCTTTCAAATAACCGATGAAATCGAACCGACCGTACCTCTATGCATAAATCCATAAAAACATAGTTCTCCTTTAATTTCTTGAATATACAAATAGTCATTTCTCATTTTCTTGGAGATACAAACAGTTTTCTTTAATTTCTTTAATCAAACTGAGCAGTTGTTCTACTTATGTTTTGATTCTCCATAATCATGTTGTTATGTTGTTGAGAAATGCTTGATTACAGAGTGGCTCAGCTTAACAGAATCATGAATTTGATGTAACATTCAGTAGTTACTCTAATCAAGTCAAGCAGAAAATGTTTTCTAATTTTTTTTTTATTGTACCTAAAATTCAATTAGCTATGGTTATTGATGGTTCTTTTATGATAATAATTAAGATTACAGAAGTATGCAAGTGAAAAAGTAGTTTATCTCACCCATTTAAATGTCATCGTCTCAAACAATTAGTGCAAAATTCATTAACAACTTGTGGTTTTATGAATCTTCATTTAAAATTCATTTCTGAATAACAAATAGCAGCTTGTTTCTTAAGTTTGATTGAAGTTGATCTTATAAATTTCAACAAAACTATAAATGATGTTGAAGGTGAAAAGTAGCACGCCAAAACCGACCATCCAATCCAATCCAAACCGAGCTTAATCGGCTTGGATGGAAACTGATCCAATTAAGGTTCGGATTGGTTGCGGATGAGAAAATTTAAAAACCGATCTTCTTTGGATCGGTGGTGAATGGTCCATATTAGGTCGGATACTGACCAATGCCCACCCCTAATTGATGAATTTGCTTATGAAACTGCTAGAATAAGTAATTTTAAATGATTGTTAATGCTTTTTTGTTTTGTTGTAATCTTGTTTTGCAGTTGAAAATATTTTGGAGGCTTGGAGCTGTCAAGATAATTTGTAACTAGTAGACATATATGTGATCATTTGTATGACGAATTTTTGAATTATTTTAAAGCTTTCTTGTCATTGAAGTATTTATATATGACTATATTTCTGTGGTAATTTTGGACATGTAAATTATGTATATATATTAATGTATTTCAATTACTAAAAAAAGGGTCTCATAATCTTTGTTCGTCCCGGGCCTCCAAATTGTCAGGACCGGCCCTGCCTTAGTGTCATTTGTAAAACTACCAATTTGTAAATCTATCAATATGTGCAACACATGTACATAACTAATATGAAGAAGGTTTCAGGTTCAAACTCATACTATATCTGAATTTTTACTTTAAGAAAATTAAATTTATTAAGACCTGCATCGCATGCGTAAATTACTGATATATCTCTACTACTATAATGGGAGAGGGCCTTAGTCCTTAACCCAACACGTGCAATGCACGTGTTGGTAAAATTTTTTTTTTCCTTTTCATTTCCCCCCCCCCCCCAAAAAAAAATCCCCCACGTGCAAATCACGTAATTTTTTTTTTGCCCTTTTCATCCCCCCCTAAAAAAAAAAAATCCCGCGTGCAAAGCACGTGTACAGTACTAACGTTCATCGCACGTGCAGTTACTAGTATATATTAAAGCGATTAAAACTCATCGTTCCCAAACCTTTCCGTTATCGCTCAATCCAACGGCTGAGATCGAATCAAAGAGGCAATCATTATCCACCGTTGGATCAGAAATCAGATCAGCTTGAAGAATAAGGCGACGGGTCACATCCTACGTGCCAACGCTCTGTCCGCCCAGCGTGGCGTCTGCAGCGCTCTCTTCTGGTTACGTGACCGCGCACATCGGCGTGACGCACTCTTACATGCTACGTTGCGCACATTGAAGAGAGCCTTGCCAGCGTGGCAACCGTCACATCACCGTTAGTTGATAAAAGTGTCAAGGCCGTCAATATAACACGCACGTTAGATAACGCCGTTAGGGGTAGTACTCATTCCTCGATTCTCGCGTGCTCTTAAAAAGGGTAAGATGACATAGAAAGAAGAAGAGAGTGGAAAAGGAGGGGAAAAAAAGGACTGAATTAATTGGAGGAAGAAAAGAATATTGCGAGCTTTGGAGGTGAAATCGGTTAGAAATTTTGAATATTTTTTTTTTCTTGCCACTGAGTTTTGGATGTTTCTTTTTGTAAACATTTGGGGGAAATATATAGGTTTTACTGTAAGTTTCTGCTAATTATTTGATTATGTAGTGTATCTGTATATGTACGATTTGTTGAAAAATAACTTTTTGTTGTTGTCAACACCAATATATATATATATGATGAATCAAACAGGGCAAACATATTAGTGTTTCACTCTGTAAATTTGACTGTTTTAGGCTTATATTTGTAGCTAGTCCAAATTAATTTACTTTGTATTGCGGGATCCAGAACAATTTATTTGCAAGAATTAAGGTGTAATTTTCTGCAATGTCTATGTTTTTTTATTAAGCGAGAGCTCTTAAATTGCATATCACCTTAAGGTCCTCAAGTTATATGAGGTTCAAAACATCTTAGTTGGAGCTCTCTTATTGTTCAAGCTTGTAGTCTTCGTCTTCGTCTTCCTATGAGCATACGAGAGCTCTTCTGAGCATGGAAGCATATTAATGGAATTGTTAATTACTAAGCTAAAACAAACTTCAAAGTTGTAGAAGAGTTGAGTGAAATTACACTTATATTCTAACACGCTCTCTCAAGTCAAGAGCCCATTTTTTTATGTGTCAAAGAAACGAGATGAATGTCCAACAAATTGTGGGCCGAGACCTGGGCTATACACAGCGGTATTTTTTTTAAAAAATCCGTATTTAAATTGCGTAGCTGGTAGGATTCAAACATGGGTTGCTCTGATACCATCTGAAAGTTCCTGTCACTAGGCTAAAACTTCGAAGTTGTAGAAGGATTGAGTGAAATTGTACTTATATTCAAACAGTTACAATTTCGAAATAACCTACCAAATTTGATATCTGTGTTAGAGAATCATCGAGTATGTGTTCCGATATGTATGTTATATTGCATTGACATGCTATGATTTACTGTTGTTTCTGTGACCGAGAATTATTTGGTCGTCATGTTAGGTGTTTATCGGTGTCATTTCTAGTATTATTATATCAGCCATGCGCACCATGTGATTCTGGTAGTGGTATCATATCCCAATTCTTTCGACAGCCATCAGTTCATTTCTTGAGGCTTTTGAGATTCATTTATTAGCTTTTGTTGTTAATAGTTGTCGTTACTGTCTTTTTTGATTTATCCTGTTGTTTTTAGCCTTTAGATGAGCCATGGAAACCGAACACTTCAATTTTATTTTAATAGTGAAGGAGTAGTGTAATATTATAGATATCACCAAAGCTTTGTGTAAACAACATTTTTATCCTATGCAGAATTTATTTGATGAATAGCTAATGCAATCCTCTTAGCATGGACTCCCACCAGCTTCTCAAATATGGACTCCACAACTCAAACTAACCATCTTACAAATTCTTTTCATCAAGCAATACACCGTACTTGACATGGCAAGTGAACTCCCTCAAGTTTGAGCTTGGCAACTCACCAAACACCCCTCTTTCCTCCCACTTGGAATCAGATACATTCTCCAGCCTTAGCAACAGCCATGATCTTCAATACAGCTCTACTGATATGCTCTCCCATTACTCCCCACTTGAGATAAACAGTTTACTCAATCACTCCCAAATCCATATTCCTGGGCCATTTGTAGTTTCTAGCGAGGGCATGAAAAATGCTCTTCAAGAGCTAGAAACCGTTCTTATGGCTCCAGATACAGAAGAACCCATGTCCAGCTCGAATGTTGATCCTGATGAAAAGCAGCCGCCTCAGCCTCAGCTCACAAAGCAACGTTCAAGGGCACGAGTCTCCGAGGTCCTGCCTCAAATGAACAACGTGATCCGCCCAGAGAAGCGCCAAAAAGAGACCAGGGAACTTACAATGGGTAACAACACTGATGTCAAACAGTTGTTGATGAAGTGTGCAGAAGCATTAGATGATAACCGTTTAGATGACTTTGACGATCTTGTTGAAGAAACCCGTGGCTTTGTGTCCATAAATGGCGAGCCCATCCAACGTCTTGGTGCTGACATGGTCGAAGGACTTGTTGCTCGTCGTGGATCCTTGGGCATGAATATCTACCCAGCCGTGAGGTGTCGTGAACCCGAGAGCAAGGAGCTCCTCTCGTACATGCGGATTTTGTATGACATATGCCCGTACTTCAAGTTTGGATACATGGCGGCCAATGGAGCTATCGCTGAAGCTCTAAGGAATGAGGACAAAATACATATTATAGATTTCCAAATTGCACAGGGTACCCAGTGGATCACTTTGATTCAGGCGCTTGCAGCAAGACCTGGTGGCCCACCTCATGTGCGGATAACTGGGATTGACGATCCTGTGTCTGAGTTTGCTCGAGGAGATAGCTTGGAGCTCGTCGGGAAAATGTTAGCTGACATGTCAAAGAAATTTAAGATACCCCTCGAATTCACCCCTTCGGCGGTTTATGGACCTGACATTAAAAGAGAGATGCTCGATATTAGACCTGGGGAAGCTATTGCTGTGAATTTCACCCTCCAGCTCCACCACACTCCAGATGAGAGTGTTGATGTGAACAATCCACGAGATGAGCTTTTGAGGATGGTGAAAGCACTGTCACCTAAGGTAATGACACTGGTAGAGCAGGAGTCTAACACGAACACAACCCCGTTCTTGACCAGGTTTGCGGAGACATTTGATTATTACTCTGCTATGTTTGAATCAATTGACGTTACATCAGCGAGGGACAATAAGGAGAGGATCCGCCTGGAGCAGCATTGCTTAGCCAAGGATATCGTGAATGTGATTGCATGTGAGGGGAAGGAGAGAGTAGAAAGGCATGAACTATTGGGGAAGTGGAAGTTAAGGCTTAGTATGGCAGGGTTTAAGCCGTATCCACTCTGCTCCTACGTGAACTCTGTGATCAAGACTTTGTTAGGGTATTACTCAGACAAGTTTACGCTCGTGGAGAAGGATGGAACAATGTTGCTGGGTTGGAAGAGTAGGAACCTGATCTCAGCATCGGCATGGTACTGATTGTTTTATCGGAGAGGTTTTAGAGAGTACTTGTAGTAGATCAAGGAAGAGAACACTAAGGACACTTCAGAAACCTACGGTAGCATTATGGTAGCATCGATGCATGCAGGATTTCTGTTATATTCATTTCATGTACATGCTATACTATGTCAATTCTGCATCTGTTGTAGCTTGTATAATATCTATACATAAATAGCTTGTAGGTGAACTTTTTGAGTACTTGTATAATATTTATACATAAATAGCTTCTAGGTGAACTTTTTGAGTAGAAGTTCATTTTTGCTGAGATTGATCCTGTTTATCATTTATCATTTACTGATCCTTCTTTAATATCATGTATGTTCAATCATTTTGTGATTCTCTTTCTATTACAGTATGAGAGTTGGTTGCTCTGAATGTTGCATGAATCTTAACATGGTGCACTGATAGTGTTCTGAATGGTTCTGTTTCAGTTACAGTTACAGTATGATGGGCTGGTTGCTCTATATATTTTCGTGAATCTTATTATGGTAGGCTGATAAAATTCTGCCATCACAATTTGATCAGAATGTTTTATGCAGCACTTCATCTTTGTATCAGGCTTTCACAGAGTAGGTGAGAAAAGCTTGCAAGTTGTTGCTTATGTTTGTGTAGATTATTAGTACCTGATGCAGCTCTAGGCTTTTATGTAGATGTCATTATCAATTCATGTCCAGTTCAATATTCTTGCTTGCAGGAGAAAGCATATATATATATATACTAGATTTGCCCGTCTTCACGTGTCTACGGTACGTCTTCAGAACGATACAACATATGAAAAGCCTTGTAAACAGTAAAAATCAACAGTTATGTAGCTGTAGTTTGAATAGTATGACAATAATTAGTTGTAAATAAAAGTCCATATTTCCATTAGTATATGATGAAAAATAATTATAAATTAGGGTATAAAAGTCAATGTTTCCACACACACACACACACACACACACACATATATACAATTTTGTGATGATGTAAATCCTGGGCAAATGAATTTCAAATTACTTGATTTTTTATTGTTAGGCTAAGGCATATAGAATAGTATGAGCGGTTCGGATTTTTCATAGGGTCTCTAGTTCGTGAGTACTCACCAAAGTAGTGTGCAACCGAAGATTTCTATATATATATATATATATATATATATGGAGAGAGAGAGAGAGAGAGAGAGAGAGAGAGAGAGAGAGAGAGAGAGAAATAATTAAATAAATAAATGAGTTGTTTTGAGGGGTAATTGAATTTGAGTTTTGAGGGAAAAATATGTTTTGTGAGATTAGATCTAGGCCTTTGATTTTGGAGAGATTGAAGGAGAGCCACTTGATAGCTTTCTTTGTGTTTTATTGTATATATATATATAGAGAGAGAGAGAGAGAGAAAGAAAGGAGGGAGAGAGAGAGAGAGAGAAATAATTAAATAATTAAATGAGTTGTTTTGGGGGGATTTGAATTTGAGTTTTGGGGGAAAAATATATTTTGTGAGATTAGATCTAGGCCTTTAATTTTGGAGAGATTGAAGGAGAGCCACTTGATAGCTTTCTTTGTGTTTTATTATATAGATATATGTATATAATAAAACACAAAGAAAGCTATTAAGTGGCTCTCCTTCAATCCCCCAAAATTAAAGGCTCAGATCTAACCTCACAAAACACATTTTTCCCTCAAAAACTCAAATTCAAATCCCCCCACCTAAAACAATTTCTTTATTTATTTAATTATTTCTCTCTCTCTCTCTTCTATTCAAAAAATTAAGAAAATAAAAAATTTAAAAAATTTAAAAAATTTTAAAAATTTAAAAATTTAAAAACTAAAAAAATTAAAAATTTAAAAACTTTAAAAAAATTCAAAAAATCAAAAAATTATAAAAAATTATTTAAAAAATTAAAAAATTAAAAAAATTAAAAAAAAATAATTTAGATTCTCAAAAAGCACCTGGAGAAATAAACACAGGAGAGAAAGGGGGAGCCAGTAACCAGGCAAATAAACACAAGTGATATCAAAACATCAGTGAAGAGACCAGAACAGTAGGCCACCAAACTGAACAACCCAAAAAGGACCCGGAGGGTCACAACCAGAAGGCAATAGCAGGCCACACCATAAGTGTCAAAACACACCGAAATGTAACCAGTACCCGAGAGAATACCACTCCAGGCCATCCCAAAAGCATAACCACAGGGGCCAAAACATACCAATAGTCACCTAGTACATTAGAGAACACGCCATAGTCCTCCATGGAAGAAAGAGTCTCAGGCAAACAGTACTGAAACAGAGAGTGGAAACTCAAAAGAGAACAGGAACAACAGTATGTACATGCAACAAATATGCTGGCGTTTCTTAAAAATGCCGGAATGGGGATGACTATCCCTGTGTAAGATCTAAGAAACGCCGGGTAGAAAATAAATTATATCTCAAATCCCCCTAAAATTTCATTTCTCAATTATCATTCCTCTCTCAAATCTCTTTGTTCTCTCTCTCTCTTTCTCTCTGTCTCCCGCTCACGAACCCAAGCCCTCCACGCTGTCGCCGTTTTTGACTCCCGCTACCCCCCACCCCCCGCGTCGCCGTGTCCCCGAGTATGTCCCACAACCCTAGCTCCGATCGACAACTGTGCCCCTCTCAGTCGTTGATCCCCTCACCAGGTCGACCTTCCTAGATCGCAGCTGCGTTGTCTTCGTGGAGCTACGAGACGCTCAAGAACCACAAAAGCTGGTATGATTTTCCCCCTTTTTCGAAACCCGAGTTCCGTTTCTTGTTCGATTTGGTACAAATTTCTTTATTCATGTGATGTTGGGCTGTGAAACTTGTTGCTTGCGTATGTAATTTATTAGCTGTTTATTTGAAAAATACGATTGAAGGCTTCAAGTTTTCTCCATTGATTCTTACAGTGAAGAAGATGGGTTAATTGTTGGGCAGATTCCAATATGTAATTTTATATCTGATTTATCATGATAAGAACAAATAGCAAATTTAGATTCTATGAACTAATGGTCTTAATATTGTATATTGGAGTATAACTTAAGTTTGTCGATATATGCATACGGTTCTCTAACAATGATGAGTTAACATACAATGTGATCATTGACTTAACATAGAAAAATTTTCTGTTAAGGTTTGTAGCTCGCTGCAGAGGAAATAAATGAAGTTATTGAATGCTAAGATACAACACGTGCTCATACAAGAGTCGTGATATCCTCTTAGTTTTACATCTAAATAGCACATATATACTTCAGTTATGTATGCATAATGCATTAGAAATTGCTTTCAAAATCCTATTTCTACACTCATAAACAAAGCAGTTATATATTCTCCTAAATTGTCTATCTTATATATATTTGATGACTATGATTAGGAAGGTTATACAAGAAAGGTTCTTCCTAAAGCATAAAGCTTTAAACCATAGCTCTAAATGATCTATCTTTAATAAATTTGTAGCTTTAAACCATAATGCATGTTAAATTTAGTAAATTCAGGTTCTATATATTATTTCGTTAAAGTGCATTGTTTAGCCAGTTCTAATCTTTATGGCATTTGATAGTATGCATTTGGGGAAAGAATATTTAGGGTAAATGTTATTGTAGTTGTTGTCATCATGCTTTTCTTTTACGAGTGTTGCTTTGAATAGTGGTTGAGTATTTGGTTCAAGGTTTATTGTTGTTGCATCAGATGTAGTGAAACATGTATGTGATATCTTTTTCTACTATTATTTGATGCTAATTAGCTACTGTTTATGCAAGCTTTAGTTCATATGAGTTCTGAATAAGTAAATGGTTTTAATATTGAAGTTTCGTTTTGTTGGGATTGGGGCGTCAACCAACGCCCATTGTCACAGCGGAACTAAATAAAACAATGAGAAAGTCGAAGTAGATGAGACATATCAATTGAGCAAGCAAGTAGATCCACTAATCTAATACAAACACAACGATGATTTATCCCGGTTAGCTTTTGCTTAATCCGGGGGAAAATATAGGGAGATCTGTTATTCAGCTTAAAGAGATTACAATGAGTTACGATTCACTCAATCCAAGGAACTAAACTCACACACCAAGAACTATCTCTATCTCGAGCCTCTCTTTGTAATGGAGAAAAAAATCTATGAAGTGCCCCCTCACATATTAGAGGAGTTTACAATATATATAGAAGAATTAGAGAGAAACCCAGGTCTAATCTTGATTCTCAGTCGTCCGATAAAACCTGAAAAAGAAGTAACTGAATAGGAGTTGTACGAACACAGTGCCTGTTGCTACTGATTTTTGGTGTGGGAGCAAACAGATGAATTTATGAATTATTGAAGGAAACAAGTAAGCAAACTTGTTGACTTTTACCGGCGTGTTGACTGATTTCTCATTGCTGCCTTGAAACTGCACAAAGTTCGATACACCGGGTTAGATCCCAGCGACGAACCCTCCGACTCTCTTGTCAGCAACCAGAAAGATTATGAAAGAGCTTTAGGTAGAAAAAGATTGATTACCTCATTACGGTGGGGGATAGGGGTATTTATAGTCGCATCAGGAACCAGTTTCGAGATAAGGATAAATCTCTAATTTCGGATATTTATGGATAAGAAGAGAGTTTGACTCGTTTCGTGATAAGAGGGACTATTTAAACTCTCTTAGGGATAACCACAAATTTGAATTGCTCTCTATCCATCTGGGTTGGTTTGTAACGGGTTGCTACCCATACCTAGTAAGACAGATCCATTTTTGGGCTATTGAGCATTGAAGAAAGACCCAGTTCCCAATTCAAACTTGTTCGTAGGTGAAATTACTGTTTTACCCCTGAAAGCTTTAAGATTCGTACCCGATTTGAATGGCTCCGATTTAATCCTATTTCTAGCCATATCACGAGCCCCCCACTCCCGAAGACTGAGTTTGACAGCCTTTAAGAAGTAGTTTTGTTGTTCTAATGGCGTACATAATTTTATCGGAGTTCTTAAGGGAGTTTGGATCTTGCTCAAGGTGTAACGATGTTAATTTGAGCTTATAGAATGCCCAAAATTATTCATGGAATTTTCTGGATTTTTTCTAACTTTTTTATTATTTTTCAAATTATTTATTCAATTTTGCGAATCAACAATCTATTTTCAAAAGGTATTAATCAATCCTTCCAATTAATAATTATTTAGCGAGGAGCTTCGAAATATTTTTTCTGAATTCATAATTATTTTTTAGAATTTTTAATTATTTTTCAAAATTTTTAAATAATTAATCCAAATTAATAAATAAAAAAGGAGAATTAATCAAGTGAATATTGGCGTGGCGCGATCTGGAGCGTTGATCAAGCTCTGGCGCGGTTTTCAAAGCGATCATACGGCCAATCAGGGATTCAACTTTCCCCGTATTTCGTTCGGAAATGCGTCTATTCGGTGCGTAGCGGCAAACGTCATGTCGAACGTGGCGGACGATGTGTTGAACGTAGCGAACATTGCGTCGAACATGGCAAACGATGCGTCGAACGATAGGCGAACGTGGCGAGTAAGGGGAAGAGATAAATGGCAAGGAGGGGAAGGAAGATGCTGTGGCGGACCCCTAGACGGCCATAGTGACAGTGCCGGAGGCAGCTGAGGAGAGCGGCCACGCACTAACACCCCTCGTAGATTCGTCCGCCGAGGTGGACACTTGACCTCCTTTGTAGCTTCTTTTATTTTATTTTTAGTCGTAGATTTCTCTTCGTGGTCTAGCTGTTGTGATGCCTAATAGCGAACTGACCACCGCTTTTGTATCTCTACTAAGTAATGCAAACTCTTTTTGTGCGGGAACACTTGTGACTTTTATTCAACATAGAACTATCTTGTAGCCCTAGTTAGATATGGAGTCATGTTTTTAGATTTGTCCCGATCTAAAGGATTTTCATCTCTTTTGTTGAATTTTCCAGGTCAGCGAGGTGCCACGTCTCCGTTCTGAGCTTGACATCGTCAAGTTGGGGCTAGCTCGGTCCCGAGAGATGCTTTATAAGGCTGAGCGAGAGGCAGGTCATTTACGGGTGACCTTGGCTCGTCGAGACATTGAGATGAGGTGCCTTAAGGAGAGGACTCGTGAATTGCCACCCGAAGGCGAGGATTCCTGCCCCTCGATGGCCGTCAGCCAAGGCTTGAGACTCAAGTTACTACGTCACTCGCTATTTGAGGCTAGATTCGAGAGGGGCGAGTTGAAGAACGTGGTGCTTGAGAAGAGATTGGAGGCGGCGCATCTTCGAAGGACTATCTCTGATGTTTCTCGTAGGGGCAGTTCAAGCAGGATGCCTCTCTTGAAGATTAAAGTGACGGACGACTCGTTGAAAGAGCGAGTTGTCGAGCTAGAAGCGGAGAACCTTTGTCTGCGATGACTTTCTGAGGGGTGTAACGTTAGAAGCACTTCCTGCCCTCGGGGTGAGTATGCTCAAGGAAGGTCGTTCCACGAATTAGCACTTAGTTTGCCTCCCGTCTTGCGACATCCTCGGGATGCACAAAGTGGAGTGACTGGCTCGTCGAGTGGAGCATCTGTCGGGGCAACTGTTAGGCTCTTGGGTGCCGACGACCCTACTCGGTTCGTTGGATTAGAGACCTCTGCGAAAACGAGGTGACAGCAACACAGTACTCACCGGCCCCGCGTGTCTCTTAACCGAAGCATCCAGCTCCCTAGGAGGGGCTAGGGTGGAATTTTGTAATCTTGTTGTCTTTGTTTCATATGAGTTGCATCTTAAATCTTAATGAAAATAATGTATGAGTTTTTGGTCTATAAGTAGACTTGTATCCCAAATCTTGATGAAATAATATATTGCATCCTTCGATCTGGTAACGAGCTTTTTCGAAGAGTTTGTGTTGGGCTAACTTTCAAAAGAGGATTTCAACAGTTGTAGGAGCTATTTCGAATGGTGAGCTACTTTGTACTCGCTCATTCGCAAGTAACTAAAGCAGCATCGAACCAAGTGTTGGACTCTGAACTTGTCGTTAAGAGAGTATCAACAGTTGTAGGAGCAATTCCGAATGGTGAGCTACTTTGTACTCGCTCGTTCGCAAGTAGCAAAAGCGGCATCGAACCAAGTGTTGGACTCCGAATTTATCGTCAAGAGAGTATCAACAGTTGTAGGAGCAATTCTGAATGGTGAGCTACTGTGTACTCGCTCGTTCGCAAGTAGCAAAAGCGGTATCAAACCAAGTGTTGGACTCCGAACATGTTGTCAAGAGAGTATCAACAGTTTTAGGAGCAATTCCGAATAGTAAGCTACTTTGTACTCACTCGTTCGCAAGTAGCAAAAGCAGCATTGAACCAAGTGTTGGACTCCAAACTTGTCGTTTAGAGAAAGTTTGTGCTCGGTGAAAGAACATTAAGACAATAGTTATTCTAAGAGAGAGAACTGCTTTTTATTAAAAATAATTACTAAGTGGCTGCTTCTGAGTTGTGAGCCATTATTATATTTACAAAAACAGAATAAATAAGAAAGGAACAACTTAGAAATGATGTAGATCTAGCTAGAAGTTGCTTGGAGCGGTGTTTTAACACCCTCTTGGTACTTCAATAAGTACTCTGCATTCCATGTCCTTGGCACTCTCTTGCCGCCCGGGTCTTCAAGTTGATAAGCGCCAGGTCGGACAACTTTGGAGATCCTGTATAGTCCTTTCCCAGTTAGGTGCTAGCTTGCCTTTCTTACTTGGAAAAGAAATTTATAGCTTTTTTAGCACTAAATCTCCTTCTTTGAGATTAGTAGGGCGGACTCTCTTGTTGTAGGATTGCTCGATCCTACGTCGATAAATTTCTAGCCGAATGGAAGATTTCTCGCAGATCTCATCGATGAGGTCCAAGTTACCGCGAAGCTCATTCGTGTTTTGCTCTTCATTGTAGGCGATCAAGCGGGGAGAAGGTAGACCGGCCTCTAGTGGGATAACGGCTTTGGAGCCGTAAGTGAGGTTGAAGGGAGATTCTCCCATGGGGGTTCTCTTAGTAGTGCGATAGATCCAGAGCACATTAGGGATCTGCTCTACCCATAAACCCTTAGTAGACTTGTCCAGTCTCTTTTTCAGGTCGGAGAGAATTTGCCAATTGGCGTTCTCTGCTTGACCGTTGGATTGTGGGTGGGAGATCGAGGAGAATCGTTGCTAAATGCTCAGGTCTGCGCAAAAAAGTGCGAAAAGCTGCCCCCGTGAACTGAGTCCCATTGTCCGTCATCGAAATTCGAGGTACACCGAATCTGCAGACAAAGTTCTTCCAAAAGAAACGCTGCACTTTATTCTCTGTGATCTTCGCTAAGGGCTCGGCTTCCATCCATTTAGAGAAATAGTTGATTGCCACAACAAGAAACTTTAGCTGGCCTGGCGCTGGAGGGAAAGGTCCGAGCAGGTCCATTCCCCACATTGTAAAAGAGGTTGGACTGGATAGAGAGGAGAGCTGGGCTTGAGGTTAGCGGCGGATTGTTGAGAATTTTTGGCATGGCCGCATTGGCGAACGTGTTGTTCGGCATAGCTAAGGAGTAAGGAGAGTGGGCCAGAAATATCTATAATTCAAGATTTTGCAGGCGAGGGACCTTGCTCCCAAGTGAGCGCCACACATTCCTTCATGGACCTCCCTCAAAGCATATTGGGCCTCCTCGGGGGAGAGACATCTCAAGTAGGGTCTGACATCTACTTGAGTGTAGGAGCGTTTGTACATGACTCCCTTGATGAGTGTGTACCGCTCGGCTCTAGTTCGGATCTTTCTAGCCTCTTTAGGGTCTAAGGAGAGGATCCCATCTTTGAGGAACTCGAGCAGGGGCCTCATCCAATTCTCCTCGAGTTCTAAGGGCAACGTCTCCATTGGCTCGGGATCTTCTTCTTCGATGCTGGGTCTCAAGAGAACTTCTATTAAGACGGTTTGTTCGAGCATCTGGAGGGAAGAGGAGGCGAGCTTTGAGAGGGCATCCGCCTGCGCATTCTCTTCTCGGGGGATCCACTGGAGTTGTGCATCTTCGAAAGAGACCAACCGTTCTTTGACCTTGGCCAGGTATTTGGCCATGCGACCGTTTCACGCTTCATATTCCCCTGACACTTGGTTTACTACCAGCTGCGAGTCACTAAATATCTTGACGCGCTTAGCCCCGGTCGTACGAGCCATATACAGGCCGACTATAAGGGCTTCGTATTCAGCTTCGTTGTTGGACATTCGAAAGTTAATACGGAGTGAGTATTGGAGAACGAAATCATCGGGGCTAGTCAGGATGACCCCCGCTCCGCTCCCATAGGCGCACGGGGACCCATTAACGTACACTGTCCAGAACGGGGGTTCCTCTATT
>CM030364.1:23334067-23386567 GCA_017893485.1 Hemerocallis citrina | reverse complement strand
GTAAAAAGTTTTTCGATCCAGTGTCGGGAACATGGTCGAATTCTCAGTACAAGATACCGGTTAGTAATCCCGTGCAGGTTCAGAAATTCACAATATGCCAGTACTAAAATTGCGATATCTTACAATCTATATATCTGATTGAGAAACCTTAAGATATTCTGGATTTGGGACTCGATGGGCTACGATTTCCATGTAGAAAATCTTCAATCCAGTATCGGAAACATGGTCGAATTCTTAGTGCAAGGTCAAGAAATTTAGAGATAGTAAGGTTGAATATTCGATATTCAATAACACGATTCGAAATGTGTTAACGGTTCACTCTTGAGTTGATATAGCATGGAACAAGTGACTAGAAAGGAATTTGATAATAAAATATGATGATAACTAGACTACTTGCCATGAGTCCAAGGAAAATGCTTGTACGAGAACAAAAAGAGTGTACAAGATACTTGCCTTATAACGTGACGATTACGGTGGTGGTGTTAACCACAGAAAGAAGAAGCGACGTCGGCAACGGATGGCGGCACAACGACGGTAAGAATGGCGACAAGACGGTAGCGAGCGAGCAACGGTGAGCGACGGTGATGAGCGACAACAACGAGGAGATGGCACGGCGTCGGGTTGTTTTTCGGGGTTCACGGGGCCGTAGAAATGTAGTCGTCGGCTCGAAGGTGGAAGGTAAAGTGGAGCTCGGGTGTTGCTTGAGCTCTCGGGTGTGAAGAGGGAAAAGGAAGAGAAGAAGGGAATGAGGTGGTCTGCATGCTTGTGTGTGTGTGTGTATATATAGAAAGAAGAATGGAGTGAATGCATGCATGTATGCATGCATGTGTATTATATATAATAATATATAAGGAGATAAAGAGATGGGATGTTATCTGATGTGTGTGTGTATAAAATTAGGGGAGAAAGAGATGGGGGTGTAGAAAAATGAAAAAGGAGACACTGAAGGAAGAGGGGATTAGGAGTAGTAGGGTGGTGGAGGCAGTAGAGTAGGAGAGAAAAAAAATGAGAGTTAGGCATAGAATGAGAAAAATGAGATGGTGAGATTGGCATATGTGAGTGATTAGCGGGAGTGGGTTAGGCAGATGGGAGAAATGTTGAGTAGGGATAATTGAGGTTAGAATTTGTATTTAAACTCCGATCGAAAAATTACAAAATTATAGAATTGATCGAAAAAATATTCTGGCTTTAGATAAAGAGTCCAAAGAGAAAAATAAAACTGATCTAAAAATTGAAGTACAAAAATTCACGTAATAAAATACGTACAACTGGAATAAGGAGTTACAATCCTACCCACCTTACAAAAGAAATTTCGTCCTCGAAATTTACTCAAGCGAGATATAAGATAGCTTAAGAAGCAAATGTAATACTCTTCAATGAAGAGTATAACAGAAGATAAAAGAAACAAAGAGTACAAAGGCACAAAAACAACTAAAAACAAATTTTGCATCCTCAACTGGAGGACTCAACAATTTAATGTTTAGGCTTAGAATCTGAACCACCGATATCGCTAACATCCCAGTTCAGCTGAGTCACAAGCTCATCTCGCTCTGGCACATACTCCTCTAATATTCTAAGTAACTCCTTAGGCGATGGAGCTGAAATCAAGATGCATCTGGCCTTACTGGATATAAACTCCTCAGCCATAGCTGAATCTATGAAGGACAGAAGTCAGTCGTAATATCCATCAACATTTAAAATACCTATCGGTTTGCTGTGGATCCCCAGTTGAGCCCATATGATTACTTCAAACAACTCCTCAAGTGTTCCATAACCTCCGGGTAAGGCTATGAAAGCATCAGCAGCACAAGCCATTTCAGCCTTCCTTTCGTGCATGTTAGAGACAACTCTAACATCTTCCACAGTTCCCCCAGTAATCTCTTTCGGCATCAGCGACTTGGGAATCACTCCCAAAATGTGTCGGCCACCAGCACGAACAGTGTCCGAAACCAGACCCATCAATCCTATGCTTCCACCACCGTAGACGAGATCGATATTCCTATCTACAAGCTCCTTGCTGAGCTCGATCGTGGCTTCTTGGTAACTAGCTCTTTTGCCAGAGCTACTGCCACAAAATACACAAATCCTGCCGAATCTCGATAAAGATGAAGAAAGCTTCATCTTCTTCCCCACTTCACTCTCTTCTTCCATCGATTTTCTCTTCATCCCCGTTACCGATTCTTGATCTCTTCTTTCCATTTGCCAAGAAAATCTGAGCTCCTATTCTCTCTTTCTTTCTTGCTCCCGCCTCTGCTACTGGATTTTCACTCTCTCTCTCTCTTCTCCGAAGTTGCTCCCGAGTTGCCTTCTTCTTTCTCTTCTTCCCTTTCTTTCCCGGCCTCTCTCTCTCTTTCTTTCTTCTCTGACTTCTCTCTCTTTCTTCTTCCTTCTCCGAATTCTCTCTCTTTCTTCTTCCTTCTCCGACTTCTCTCTCTTTATTCTTCCTCTTTCTTTCTCTTTTTCTTTCTTCTTTCTTTGACTTCTTTCCTCATTTCTCTTCTTTTTATTTCTTCTTCTTTTTGTCTTTTCTTCATTAATTCACCGCCCCCTATAACCGGCCTATGATCAGTATCTGCACTTCGGCCCCTATCCATTCCAAATATAATATCGAACCTTGAGTTATTTATGACGATGAAGTTTGCTTTGAAATTCATTCTACGAATCAATAAGGAACTCTGCTACGCATCTGCTACGCTACTCTGATGGTGATGCTTCTAGATGCTAATATCACGTGATAGCGATCGATGAATTGAGAAGAATTAAGAGATTGGTAACACGAAGATGTTGGTTGTCAAACTTATTTGGTAAAGTTGGCCCCACCCACCAAACAATGTTGAAAAATTGTGGCAAGATTTGTGCCGCAAAGAAAAATAGGAGAAACGGGAATGAAGAATTTTTCAGTTACTCATCTCGCATTCTTATAAATGAGAGGTTTAGGAAGAAAGAAAAAAAATTAAGCAAGACAAGAACATGAAACAAGCAGAAAAGAAGAAAAGGAATAGAGTGTATATTTGTAAGGTGTAGTAATACTAGTTTTAGAAAATAGTGAAGAGTCTTCTTGTTGTTATAATAAAATATAACACAAGTTTCTAATTGTTTGCCATTTAGCTAGGGATGGCAACTGGGCCGGGTCAACCGGCGACCCACCCGCGACCCGGCCCACAAACCCGACCCGTTTAAGAACTTCGCGGGTTCAGGTCGAACCCGGTGAACAGTACCGGGTCGACCCGGGTCGCAATTTACGCGAATCGAATTTGCGAAACCCGGCCCACGAACCCGTTCCAACCCACGAATTGGACCCGTTAACCCGCGGGTCGACCCGCAGTTTTCGACCCGTTCGACCCGTACGGGTCGAACGTTCGACCCGTGACGGGTTGACCGTTCGACCCGCGGGTCGAACGGGTCGAAACCCAATGGTCGACGCTGCTGCTCTCTGGTCTCCTCTGGATTGAGCCGTTGCAAATGGCTCTTAGAGCCGTTTGTTTGGTTTTTTATTTTTATTTTATTTTTTTTTGTTTTTTCCCTCTAATTAGCCTATAAATATCCCCTAAAAATCTCAAAAAAAATCACACATCACTCTCTTACTCTCTCTACTATTATACATCATTTTAAAGAATTTTTGAACAATTGTAGTATTCATCAAATAATTGTACAAGGAGGCATATACACGATCAAATTTCGGTCGTATCGGAAACAAAATTCAACGTCTTCAACGTCTTCAACTCTCTTCAACCCTCGTCAAATCTACTTCAACCTCTTCTCAACTCTTCAATTGCGGAATCGGCAAAGCGATCCTCCATCTTTTCTATTATATTCTTATTTTCACGGTTTTTTTTACATACGCGTATTCTACGGTGAACGGTATCAAAATATCTCTACCTCTCTTGTTAATTTTTTTTTTGCGTTGTAGTTAAAATTATTGTTTGTTTTTTGAACTTCTCTATCTCAACCCTCTTGTTTTTTAGATTTTTTTTGTATAATTCACCGCTCCTACATTGTAGATTTTTTTTACATATTTTAGCACATTACCACATTATGTCTAGATCACGCGGTAGCGGTCGTAGCGGACAAGATTCCTCCTCCTCTTCACGTAGGCCACCAATTGTCCCAACTAGTGAGCCCGCCCAAGATTACATTGATCCTACTATGGAACAATGGGGTACACACGACATGGATGTTGTAGGTGACATTCAATTAGAAGAAGAACAACAACAACAACAACCCGAAACCACACAACCCCGCAGTAGTAGGAAAAGTAGAGGAGAAACTAGCGATTGGCACAAGTTTTATGAGTATATCCCGAACGAACATACTCCGGGTGTAGGTTTGAAAGTGTGTAAAAAATGTAGTAAAACATACAAATTCAAGAGGGGTGACGGCACCGGTACAATTAGTAGGCACATACAACATAATCATAAAGAATTTCTTGATCAAATACAAGGCCAACAAAAAATCAACCCTAGGACCGGTCAAGTAGATAGCCACCCTTATGATCCCGAACTTGTTCGTCGGGAAATGGCCCGATTAGTCATTAAGGAAGAGTTGCCATTTTCCTATCCCGAGAGTAGGAACTTGGAAAATTTTAATCAAACGGCCTTAAACCCTCATTTTAAAAGAATTCCGAGAAATACTTGCAAATCGGATTGTTTTAAAATATATGTTGAAATGAAGGACGCGTTGATTGCAATTTTATGGAGTTTAACTTGTAGGGTTAGTTTAACTTCAGATTGTTGGACGGGTGTCAACAATATTCCAACGATGGGAATAACCTGTCATTGGATCGACAATGATTGGATTCTTCAAAAAAGAATCATATCACTTGCGTCGTTGCCGTATCCCCATAGTGGCGCTGAAATAGCAAACCGTATTATAGAAATTTGTGATGTTTTTCATATTCGCGATAAAATTATGGCTATTAGTTTTGATAATGCATCTAACAACAATGTAGCAATTACTACTTTAAAATCTGTATTAAACCCTCCATCTGACAATATTTTTCATGTTAGATGTGCATGTCATATTATAAATTTATGTGTTCAAGATGCATTAAGAATAGCTGATCCATATATACATAAAATTAGAAATTGTGTACATTTCATTGCATTAAGTCCAAGCATTTTACAAGAATGGAAAGCTTGGTGTAGGGTTAGAAATGTTCCTTTTAGAAAATTTCCAAAGGATGTTAGACACCGATGGAATTCTACTTTTGATTTACTAAATGTTGTCACCGATTATAAAGAAGTTGTAAATGATTTTTGTATCGCAAAAAATATGCACAATTTTGAAATGACTCCCAACGATTGGTTTTTTGCCGAATCTTTGTTGAAATTTTTAGAACCGTTTAAAACCGCAACTTTAAAGTTTTCAAAAACATATGAATCTACTTCTAGTAGCATTTTTATTGAATTAGTTAGCATGATGCAAATATTTAACGAAATGTTAAATGATCCCTATATTAGTGACATTGTAATACCTGCATTTCAAAAAATTTTGAAATATTATTTTCCTCCTCCTATGTTGATTTGTGTTGCTACTGTTATGGATCCCCGTATCAAATTAGAAGGTACGAAGAATTTGATAGAAATGTTTTTTGGATATTTAGAGAACAATGTAGAATTAACAACTGATTGCGCTACTTTTTTAGTTCAGTTTGAATCTACGTTAAATAACTTGTATGATTATTATGATAGACGTTTTGCTTCTAGTAGTACAACTTCTGTAGTTAGTTCTTCTTCTGGTAGTTTTAAAGGTAAGGGTAAAAGTAGAATTGGTGATAGAACATTTAGTTTACTTGAACAAATTCAATCTAAAAAACCTAGGACTAATCAACCAAATGAATTAAATTGGTATAACCAACAGGATACTGAGCCTACTCTTTCTCCACTAGATATTTTACAATGGTGGAAAGAACATGAACACACTTTTAGTATTCTGTCTATTATGGCTAAAGATTTGCTAACTCCTCCTGTCTCTACAGTTGCTTCTGAGAGTGCATTTTCTACAAGTGGCAGGGTTCTATCTGATTACAGAAATCGGTTGAAGCCCGAGGCGTTGGAGATGCTCGTTTGCACAGAAGACTGGCTGAAGGCTGAAGATAGGACGCAAGGGAAAGCACTATCAAGTTCCACAAGTGGGAGCAACTCGCCCGAAGAACAACAACAACAACAACAACAACAACAACAATAGCTTTTCTTGTTATGTCAAACTAGAAAACTTGTACTCAATTAAAATTGTATATAACAAATATGTTATTGTATAAAACTTATTTTGTGAATTGAATTCTTCATTTCGTTATAAATTGTTCAAATTGTATAACTTAAATTCATATGAATAAAATTTCAAAATTTGTTGTCAATTTCACTCTTTCAATCTTATTATTATTATTACGATTTTTTTTGTTTATTAGTATTATTACTTACTTAGTATTATAATTAAACATCATTTGGGGATATTTGATTCAATTTGAAGAATTGTAGTATTATTACTTATTAGTACGTATTATTACTAAATTACATACTTAGTATTATAATTAAACATCATTTGGGGATATTTGATAATTTGAAGAATTGTAGTATTATTACTTATTAGTATTATTACTTACTTAGTATTATAATTTTTTAAGAAATGTAGTATTCATCAAACAAAAATATGGTTGTTTGTATACATCATTTGTAAAATTATTATTATTATTAGTTCAATTTAAGCTACCAAAATATATATATATATATATATATATATATATATATATATATATATATATATATATATATATTATTAAACGGGCCAACCCGTGGGTCGACCCGGCCCAACCCGGGTTGAGCCCTAAAGGGTTCACGGGTTGGGTGGGCCACCCAAACGAAGAAGTAGCCCGGCCCGGCCCGGCCCATATAAGGGGCCAACCCGGCCCGGACCGGCTACTAAACCGTGCCAACCCGTACGGGTTGGGCCCGGATCGGCCCGAACGACCCGTTCGCCACCCCTACATTTAGCCCAACAAAATTCCTACTCTCTTCCAACAGAAGATTCAAGAAAATAGGGATAGAAAGAAATAACTAGTATGATACTCAATAATGGATTGATCGACGAGAATGAATGCAATGTACAGAAGGTAACAAACGGCGCAAGAACTGAAGTATGAATAGATCGAAATATACCAGTAACTGTTTCTTTGGTGATCTATGCCTCCTCTATAATCAGGTTATGAGCCTGATTACACTCTCCAGTCTGTCCTCCACTGGGATTTGATCCTCCTATTGGTGTGACACTCTTTCTCTTCGGGCAAACCCGAACCTTGTGATCATTCTTCCGCATACAAGACACGGATTGTTGGCTTTCCAGCAAATAATAGCACTTCTGGTCCTTCTTCGGAGTCGCCAATGGGTAAGGTGATGCTCTAGTAGTTGGGGTCTGAACTGGCCTCCGTATCGGTCAACCTGTAGACTGTGCGATAATAAGGAGATGTAATGCCCCCTAAACGGTATTCCACCCTCTACGGATTTGCTCCTGGATATCGAGCATGGCGGTGTAACTCTTATGCCGGTGTACAAACAAGTCCCATTGAGTGGAGTTTGCGACATCCTGTACCCTATCCAGATTAGCTCTCACCAGTTCATTTTGCTCTTGTTGTAGCTCCATCATTCGTTGTATCTCCTGGAGAATGGCGACGATCTCCGATAGTTCATCCCTAGGTGTAGAAGTCGAAGAGCCTCCGTGAACCATAGTCTGAAATGTATATTCGAATGGGGTAAATCTCCAGATGGCAAGTTGGTTATTAACATTCATGTGATCCACGTGGGGTGTATATTGTTGAGCTTAGCATGGTTCGAGCCTAGGCTCTGATACCACTAAAAACCTGTCACGCTCTGCTTCCCACTATACGGAAATACAGGCACGCAACTGAGACCCAGCAAATAATATACATCATCCATAAGCTGTACAATTATAAGCTCAACAAGATCTTTATAACACATTCACGCAGGCAAATATAATAATCACATGAGCTGAAAATAGAATAACCATCATTTGGATAATACATCAACATCGGGTCAAGATGCCCGAGAGTACAAGGTGCCAGAATTAAAATAATATGATAAGCAGTTTGCTATAATAACTAGATAAAATAGCGACTGAAAGAAAAACAATATGAAGTATTAAGGAAGCAGCAACGATCTTCTAGAGAGTGCTCGTCGGGTCCATCAGTACCTGTATAATTATTAACTCAAAGAAAAATAGAAAAGTTCCCGTTAGAGCAAGTTTCGGGCAGCAAGTAGCAACAAGCAGAAAAGGGGGTAATATAACAAGATATAACATGGAAGAAACAAGAAGCAGAAGTACAAATACAATATGGAAGCAAGCAAGGAACAAGGACAATATGATCATGTAAGTAATAACTGTAACTAGTGTATTCTAGACTTCAAGATATAAGCAATTGGTAACCTAGGCTCAGTTAATCGATAATCATGTAATCAATAATCGAGAGTCATGTAATCAAGAGTCATGTAATCAAAAATTATGTAATCAAGAATCAAGAGTCATGTAATCAAGAGTCATGTAATCAAGAATCAAGAGTCATGTAATGAAGAGTCATGTAATCAAGAATCATGCTTAGTAAAAATTTCGAGTTTATCTATTTTATTAACTTATCTAATGCACACAATCCTGTGTCCCATACCACAAGTTCGGTGCATATCAATCATGTGACGTTTAGACTTAAGTAGTAAATTCTATAGGATTATGTACTCGGGTCTTCCAGTGATAGTATCAAGACATGTAATCATGAATTATGTAATCGAGAATTATGTAATCAAGAATTGTGTAATCAAGAATCAAGAATCAAGAATCACTATTTCGGAAAACACAGGCCCCCTTCCAAGTATACTCCCCTATATTGTCCACTATTAAGTCGTACCCTTATAACTCCAGCTTGTTATTCTTTTATAATTAATTATGAACATGCAATTGGTACGACTAGTGGAACGGTGTAATCAAATAGTTTAGTCAAGGAAAATATCAAGGGCAGTAATCATGGACTTGAGACGTAAAACGAGTACATGTATCGAGAGTAGTAATTATAGAATTATCCAGTGGTATAAAATGCATTCTATCAACCTATTATATCTATGCAAGTTATTATTATAAGAACAATAATACACTCAGTTCATTAAATATGAAAAGTAATGGGTTTATATGCAAAAACGTAGAGATGAATTTTTAGACAACTTGACATATCTGCATTCAAATTCATTTTTCCGTTGTTGCAGAAAAGTAAATCCAATTCCGTCAGAGATTCTAGAAAGTATACTCTCTTCCGGTTCTAACGCATATTCACACGATACATTCTAGAGACAGTAGTTATGCGTACAAATTTATTCTTTGCTGGTTTCGATGTTTCGCGCGCATTCTGGAAATTCAGAGTCACAATACTAAAATTGCGATATCTCACAATCTATACATCGGATTGAGAAATTGTAGAATGTTTCGGATATCTAGACTCAAAGGGCTACGATTTTTATGTAGAAAGTTTTTCGATCCAGTGTCGGGAACTTGGTCGAATTCTCAGTACAAGATACCAGTTAGTAATCCCGTGCAGGTTCAGAAATTCACAATATGCCAGTACTAAAATTGCGATATCTTACAATCTATACATCTGATTGAGAAACCGTAAGATGTTCTGGATTCAGGACTCGATGGGCTACGATTTTCATGTAGAAAATCTTCAATCCAGTATCGGAAACATGGTCAAATTCTTTGTGCAAGGTCAAGAAAGTAAGGATGAATATTCGATATTCGATAACACGATTCGAAATGTGTTAACGGTTCACTCTTGAGTTGATATAGCATGGAACAAGTGACTAGAACGGAATTTGACAATAAAATATGATGATAACTAAACTACTTGCCACGAGTCCAAGAAAAATACTTGTACGAGAACAAAAAGAGTGTACAAGAAACTTACCTTATAACGTGACGATTACGGTGGTGGTGTTAAGCACAGAAAGAAGAAGCGATGTCGGCAACGAACGGCGGCACAACGGCGATAAGAATGGCGACAAGACGGCAGCGAGCGAGCAACGGTAGCGACGGTGAGCGACGGTGATGAGCGACAACAACAACGAGGAGATGGCGCTGCGTCGGGTTATTTTTCGGGGTTCACAGGGCCATAGAAATGGAGTCGTCGGCTCGAAGGTGGAAGGTAAAGTGGAGCTCAGGTGTTGCTTGAGCTCTCGGGTGTGAAGAAGGCAAAGGAAGAGAAGAAGGGAATGAGGTGGTCTGCATGCTTGTGTGTGTGTGTGTGTGTGTGTATAGAAAGAAGAATGGAGTGAATGCATGCATGTATGCATGCATGTGTATTATATATAATAATATATAAGGAGATAAAGAGATGGGATGTTATCTGATGTGTGTGTGTGTATAAAATTAGGGGAGAAAGAGATGGGGGTGTAGAAAAATGAAAAAGGAGACACTGAAGAAAGAGGGGATTAGGAGTAGTAGGGTGGTGGAGCCAGTAGAGTAAGAGAGAAAAAAAAATGAGAGTAAGGCGTAGAATGAGAAAAATGAGATGGAGAGATTGGCGTATGTGAGTGATTAGCGGGAGTGGGTTAGGCAGATGGGAGAAATGTTGAGTAGGGATAATTGGGGTTAGAATTTGTATTTAAACTCCGATCGAAAAATTACAAAAATTATAGAATTGATCAGAAAAATATTCTGGCTTTAGATAAAGAGTCCAAAGAGAAAAATAAAACTGATCTAAAAATTGAAGTACAAAAATTCACTTAATAAAATACGTACAACTGGAATAGGGAGTTACAGCCTGTCCAGGGTTGAGCCCTGGGATTTGACGGCGGACTTGAAAAGCCATCTACAGACGCTTTACGCCCAATCATTCTAGATAACGCTTGCATCCTCTGTCTTACCGCGACTGCTGGCACAGAGTTAGCCGATGCTTATTCCTCAGATACCGTCATTGCTTCTTCTCCGAGAAAAGACGTTCACGACCCTTGGGCCCTCTACCTCCACACGGCATTGCTTCATCAGGCTTTTTCCCATTGCGGAAAATTCTCCACTGCTGCCTTCCGTAGGATTATGGGCCGTGTCTCAGTCCCAGTATGGCTGATCATCCTCTCGGATCAGCTACTGATCATCGCCTTGGTAAGCTATTGCTTCACCAACTAGCTAATCAGATACGAGCCCCTCCTCGAGCGGATTCCTCCTTTTGCTCCTCAGCCTACGGGGTATTAGCAACCGTTTCCAGTTGTTGTTCCCCTCCCAAGAGTAGGTTCTTACGCGTTACTCACCCGTCCGCCACTGGAAACACCACTTCCCGTCCGACTTGCATGTGTAAAGCATGCCGCTAGCATTCATCCTGAGCCAGGATCGAACTATCCATGAGATCCATAGTTGCATTACTTATATGTAACCCCTTTCCCGCAAATACGTATTTTCTGAATATTTTCTGTATTTCGATATTATAAATTTATTATTTGTTAAAATTGTTTTGGATTTTATATTAAAGTGTTTTTCTAATCGAAAATTTATTTATTTCAAATAATGATGTGTTTTGATCTTATTTTCTAGATCTTATTGATCAACTATTTGTATTTGAGTCCAAATTATATATATATATATATATATATATATATATATATATATATATATATATATATATATATATATATTGGGCCATTTTAGTAAATTGTTAAACCCGAATAATTATTTTATTGTATGATCTTATTATTTTTATAATTATAACTATTAATTGTTATTCCTTGATTATTTAATTAAGTTACATTTAACTAATTATTTTGTTTTCGTACTTGATCTGATTTTCGTGGTGAATTCTAATTTAATTTCAAGCCAACTTATATTGTTTTCATTTGTATTATTTATCTATTTATTTGGATTTCAATTTTTTGTTCATGAAGTTCTTTGTTCTTTTGATTGAGCTTTTATTATCGATCCTATTGTTCTCTTATTTATTGTTGGTGTTTTTATTTGAACCCTACTGATTTTGATCTCTCTCTTATTGAACCCTAAAATTCAATTTCATTTGTTCTTGACCCAAATCCACTTTTATTGGACCCTAAACCACTAACCCAATACCCTAATTGTACCCTATAAATACAACTCTAATGAAAACCCTAGAAATTGCTCAATTTTGAAACCTAGCCGCCTATTCTCTCTCCTCTCTGTTTCTCTCTCCTTGAATTCCCGCCCAACTCCAACCCACTGTTCATCTTCCCGACCTTCTCCCACCACCACTCCGGCGACCCCTTTCTCCTTTCGCGCCACCCCCTCGTCGGCGCCACACCCTGACCCTCTTCCCCTTTCTCTGCCATCAGCCAAAAACCCACCTGCCCCTCCCCTTGCTCCTGTTCCCGATCGACGGCGCGCCACCTCCCGTTGCCGCGTCGATCCCCGCGATGCCATCCCCGCCGCTCTGCGCCCCCGCGCCGCCGTCGTCGAGCTTCGTCAGCCAGATCCCGAAGCCCTCTTCTTCAGTGATGTAACTGCTTTACTGTTGTTGCCTTGTGTTGCTTGGATCTTTTATTGCACGTATATTGCATGTGTTATTATGTGTTCGTGGGTTTGTTGCTTCGGGATTCTCATCCCGTTATTTTTGGTATTCGTTCTTATCGTTTATAAGTCAAGTAACTTATATTAAATTCATTTGCATATATAAGTACAAAATACCGTTTGTAGTGTAGTTGGATTCTAGAGACAATTTGTATGTGAAACCCCTTGTTGATATTGTCTCTATAGTATTGATTTGACCATAGTTGCCTCACGACATATATGACATGAATTAACCTAAGGTTAACCACTTTTGATGTATATGTTCATGCTATCTTGAGATATCTGTGTTTGATGTGTTATTCGTGTTATGCTTGTCGAATACTTGTAAAATATCATATACCATGTTGCTTGGACATCTAGTACACCATATTCCATGTTATCATCATATTGTTTCCCTATTGTTATTATCTTTCATCTCATGTCTCTAGATTGCATATTGTATTGTTGTATTAATGAAATAGTTAACAAGCCGGGGTTTAAGGGAATGACTTGAGTAGTGAATAATATAGTGACTGTGTCGGCCAATATTTATTGATTGATTGTGGAGCACTGACTACGGCACCCCAATCTTTCGTGTCGTGAACTCGTGAACTCGTGAACCTGTGAACCCGTGAACTTGTGAACTTGTGAATCAGTGTATCAGTGTATCATTATAATGAATTGTGTAGCAATATTGTATCGTATCAGTGATTACCGTACCGACACATGATCTATAGAATTCACCATCCAGTCAAAACGAAATTGATTGTATGCATCGAACCTGTGGTACGGAACACATGGGACACAGTAGTACATGCATTAGTTAGGATTAAAATAAATAATAGACTTAAGGATTAACACAACATCGACATTGCATATTGTTCATCATTGTTTCTATTGATATCGAATATTACATGATACTTGTTCACTCGACACTTATTACATGCTACTTACACTTGTTTATCTTGTCATGCTAGTTGTTATATATTGTTATCATGCATGTTCCATATTATTAGTTATCCTTTTTCCCATGTACTTGTGTCTGCACTACAAGCGGTTCGTAACTTTCATTGACGGGCGTTTTGTTTTCTTTTTCTCTTCCTGCAATTTATTAAATTGCAGATTTTGGAGAACAGTTACCTGCTGAAGTTGGAGAACAATCAGTTTGAAGACTACTGCTTTCTAATTGCTTATTGTTTTAATAAACTTAATGTATTGAGGCTTATTATTATTTGTATTGGATTTATTATTGTATTGGACTTATGTCCCGAATATTGTTATTTGTTCCAGACGTTGGATTATTATTGTATTTGGATATTTTTATTGCTTCTTTCCAAGTATTATTGTTCATGAGATTATTATTATTGCCTACGCAATTGTTCTGTATTGTTTATATTGTTGAGTTAATCGGATAAACAGCTTATGGGTGACGTTAGTTATTCGCTGGACTATTGTTACGTGCTTATATTCCGTATTTTTGGAAAGCGGGGCATGACATTATAGCTTCCTTGTTCGTAGACAAAGCGGATTCAGAATTTCTGTCATTCCAAACATAACTTGGATCCATGCGCTTCATATTAGCATGAAGTTCCCTCCCAGCAATATAGCCATCCCTACCCTATCACGTCAATCCCACAAGCCTCTTATCCATTCTCGTTCGATCGCTGCGGGGACCAAGTCAAACAAAATAGAAAAACTCACATTGGGTTTAGAGATAATCAGGCTCGAAATGACGACTTCCACCACGTCAAGGTGACACTCAACCGCTGAGTTATATCCCTTTCTGGCCCCATCAAAAAATAGAACTAACTAATTCTAAGGCAAAGGGTCGATAAACTCAATGCCTAGCCATTTTTATTTCTTTTTTTTATACATTCCCAATAAGAGTTCCAAAAGTCCATGGTTGTATATTGTCGGGGAAAACCAGGTTGGTTGGAACCATCTCTTAACTGCCAAATTCAGAGTAAGATAAATATGATGAAGGCATAGGAGGGGACAGTATAACAGACTAGATTTCAAAGAACTGGATTGTTTGGCCATGGTGATGAATTAGAGGCAACCGATCTTAATTATTTGGGGAGCGATTCAGGCTTCAGTCTATTGAGGGCTGCTGGCAGACTTGAACTTGTCCGAATTATAACCAATCAGCCTCTTTTTAAAAGGTCTGCCTTTGTTTCTTTGAACCCGAAAGGTGGGCTAAACCTTACATGTTCCGTTAAAAGCATTTAACGAAGCAAACAAACAAACTACATAGAGTGAAATAAACAAAATAAACACTCTAGGGTCATCGTTGTTGTTCCTGTTTGGATTTAAAGGCGTTCAGCAAAAATCCAAACAAATGTTGAATCCATGACAAATTTGATGATAAACGCATCTATTTGAAAAGTCAGATTCAAACAGTTGGTGGCATGATGCTTGATAGTGTCATGTTAGTCACAATTAGATAATTCTTAGCTAATGCAATGTTCAACAATTTCGAATAAACAGTTATCCAACATTTTACAAAATTAAAGAAGACACTAGGGCTACCAGCACAATATCTGAGCAAAATACTGTATTACCAGAGATTGATAGCAAAAATCATAATTGACACCTGACAACAGTTTCAATAACTTGCTAACCATATCTGTATTCATTTCAGTAATTCAGAGCCGAAACCATCACTGACAATTCAGCACTGACAAAAACTCGCCACAAGATGTAATGCTATGTTTACATTCACTCCTATACTACCAGTAGCCGAAGGAACAACATAAAGAGTATATATATACAAGCAAGCATACACTAGTGATATATCTACAGAAATTTTATATTTACACCACTATTCCTTTTTACATAACTGAAATCTAGGTTGCAAGTACTACTCACTATCTTCATCTAAATTTATATACATCTGTCGCTATTTTACTATCTATTCTGTAAGAGACTCAATATTCACAAACAACAACAATCACTGCTTTCGAGAAAGAAAGAATTCATAGTCTGGATGCCGATTAGTGGCTGAAACATGCTCTTTTCGCACATTTCCCCTTGAAAAGAGAGCAGCAGTCTCCTCCAAAATTTTTAATCTTTTTTTGAAGAACTCGGAGACATCAGAGAGCTTGCAACCATTCAGGAGAGATTCAGGTGGGCTTTTACATTGAAACCAGCATTCACCCTACAGATGCAAAAAGAATCAGATATTCAACTGTAGGAGGATTTGGATAGTTGCATCATAAGAAAAACATGCACAAACATATATGGTTAGGATAGAGTTTTAAATAAGAGAACGTAGTTTTTCATGAGCACAACAAGCAGAAAACCTTGCAGACTATGTAAACCAATGGTACCATAATACATAATAGTATGGGGGCAACATGCTCACACACGACGCAAACTTTAAGCCACAAAATTTCAGACTACAATGAAACATGGAGATTTTTCTATAGAGCCAAGTCAGGAAACCCCTGACATTTACCTTCAAAATTAAGAAAACCCCGCAGTTAATTTTTACTCACTTTACCCTCCATCATCGATAAGCTGGTAATAATCAATTCTGCAATGCCTAAAATTGCCCTTAACAAAGTTTTAATGAGTTTTGTGGCTCTCTACTTTGGTGGTGGCAGTGGTGGAATCAGTAGTGTCGGTGGTGGTGGTTGAATAAAGGTAGGGCCGAAGAAGGTGGTGGGATTATTTGGATCGGAGGTGGTATCAGAATTGGTGATGGTGCCGGTGATGGAGGTGAAGGCAGAGGGAAAAAAATAGAGCACAAATCGCTTGTGAAATGGTGTAGTGGTGGCGGGGGCAGTGGAGGTGGAGGTGGAGGTGGAGGTGGAGGTGGCAGTAGGGCAGGGCCGGCCTTGGAGGTGTGCGAGTGGTGCAACCACACAGGGCCCCCGATTATCAAGGGCCCCAATATGCAATATACTATATGAATATTGAGTAAGTAATAAAAATACTATTGTATTAACAGTTAGTATTGTAGCTGAATTGGTTAAAAATTACCAAGAAGATCATAGATGGTTGTAGGTTCGAATCAAGCCGGTGGTTTTTTTTTCTTTCTTTTTTTCTGGCAATTCAAATGCACACGATCAAACTGGGAGTTTGACTAAATTTTTCCGTGTAGTCAGCTGGCTACCCAAATAAATAAGGACCTAACTTAATTATCAAGTTAGTGCTAAACCCTAACCCTAATCCCTGTTTGCTATAATTATCCATGCTGACGCTCAAAATTTCCAAGAAAAGAAAGAAAGAAAAAAAAAAACCCCTATTCTTCATAACTTTTTCACTTTCTCACAAATAAATCAAAGGTTCGATCTTTATCATTTTTTTCATTGATACAACATCCCTCTCACTCTCTGTAATTGATTATCATTCTCCAAACTCCATAGTCTGCGATTCTCAAAGGTAATTTGCTGCGATTTTTTTTCTTTTCTAAGATATGTTATTCAATTGAGTTAATTCTTTGTGCAATCATTCTTGATATGAGTCTGTCAGATTTAGGGGGGTCTAAACAAACTGAAATAGAAAGTTAGAATTGCCTTTTAAAATGTACTTTTGTTTGAACATCTTATTTATATTTTATTTTATGGAACAATAAAGCCATAAAACAATAAATCGATAATAAATTTTCTTATATTAGGGCCCAATTTTAAGTGCCGCACATGGCCTCTGATTTCTTAGGACCAGCCCTGTGGTAGTGGAGATGGTGGATGAACAGCTCGAAAACCCATTAAAACATTCAAAACGGTATTTTGAACCCAAAAAATGACGGTAAAGTAAGTAAAAGTTACTGGCGGGGGGGTTTTACGTTAGGGGGTTTCATAACTTTACCCCTTTTCTATATGTCCCTTAATGTACCAAATATTTTCTATAAGGGCTATTGGTGTTAGTCCAATGGGGTCTTTTAAAATAAATTTCACTTTTGACTCCAAACAAAAAGAAGTAAATTTCATATTATATAGAATTGGATCAAACAAAATAAAAACTAACCAAATTAAGAACAGGATGTTTTTTATCCTCTGATCCTGTTAAAGTGTCAAGTCGAACAGAAGTTACAGAACTCAGGCCAATTAATATGTGTTAATAAATTAGAGAAATCCAATTAGAATGATTGAACAAACCGTGGAACTTAAGAGATATTAGAGGTACATAGTAAACTACAGGCTGATATGAAGAGGATAAAAAAGACAAAGATGACACCAAAGATTGTTCATTTTCCTAACAAAGATCTCAGAAGGGGGTAAGCTGATTTTATGTTATTGTAGTACTATCTATTAATTTGAATGACATCGATCTTGGAATTTGAGCTATTTGATTATTTGCTTTTCGAGGTACCTGAAGAGTTAGCAAACTTGAGATTTCAAGTTTGCAAGTCATGCTACGATCCTGTCCCCCACCAAGTGAGAGGTGTTGGGTTGGAAGCTACTCATATGGGCAATGGGATTTTCCAAACCCATATATATAAATATTAGGGTTCCATGATGAATAATTGCAAACCCCTGTCCCAATGCCTACACCTGGTATGATATCCTTAAAAAATATATAAGGAAAGAAGACAAAAAAAGAGAGGAGCTTGGAGAGTGATGGCTAATACAAACAAATATGTAAAAGGGCAAGTTTATACCAAATAAATCAAATAATATCCCTAAATTTGGTTAACTTGGTACTCCAGATGCATCAATAAATAAATACAATCAAAACATAGCATCTTTACCTCAGCACTATAACTCTGCATCCCCAGTGCAGGGAAGACCGCAGAAAACTCATTTCTATGAACAGAATCTGATCTGGACCGTCCAGCAAACAAATGGCCCAAGGAATGATACGTCAAGAAAGATGCACGAAAACAACCCTCAGGGATGCGATATATAGGATACCACGCTACTGAATACCTAAAAAACAATAAAAAAAAAGGTGAGCCATAAGAACACGAGTCATGAAGTTGACAGTACCAGTAGGTTTGATCCAAAGCAGTAATAGATGCTAGTACGCAAGATGACTCACCAAGATGAAGGGTGGAGATCTTGTGCATCCATGCATTCCAGTCGAGATGGATCACCAAATAATTGAGTTTTTGAAGCATCAACCTCAAGGAGATCTTGCATCCTGCATTCGATCAGAAAGACATATAATCAGATCAACAGCTCACCAACTATACAAATAAAGGTAATACTTTTCCGTAAAAAAATATTAAAAAAAAAGACACCCTAAGGTTGCTATCCTCACTTTAGAAACAGTGGCTTGCGCTGATGTGGAGGCTCCTTTTCAAAATACTCAAATATGACTTGAGAATCATCAGATGTAGAGCCATTTTCATCAGGAGTGGCTATGCCACATTGTCTCATTTGCTTATTTGGACTGAAAATATCTAGAGAACATGCTTCTGCTGCTGATTCAGCAGATGGAAGGTCTACAGATGTGGAAGTACAAAAGCAATCGTCAGTATTTTCTGTTACTACCACACCATCGCTCGCATTTCCGAAACTGCTTCCTAAAGAATGCTGAGGATGATCAAACAGCTGTATAGCTGAGAGAAAAGGAATGAAATGAAATGATGCATTGGCTTCCAGTCCATTTGACCTTTTAGAATCATATGTATTTACCTGCAGACCATAGTTTCCTGGTCCTTCATACCAATTCCAAACATCCTGTAATGCAATTTTAGGTCTCAGAGATTTGCTAAACACTTTGTCAGAATGCTGCTGCAAAAATGAAGAGGTAATCACTGGGGAAACTAAATACAGCAGTTTCTCAAACTCGGCCATGTGGTTGCCACTTGCCAGCCGAAAACTTTCAGCTGCTATTTGCAATCTGTATGAAGCATCAAGTGCTTGTACTGCTAAATCTGAACAAATGTATGTTCGGAAACTGTTTGATTTATAACCAGATGCAGAACAGTAGTCATTTTGGTCGTGCCCAATGATTCTTTGTCCTCCTTCACTCAAACAATTATATGAGTGAACATCATTAACTAATTCCTCATCGTGTTTTACTTTTATGACCATAGTATGATCAATCTCCGTGCTGATTTTTGAAGTTGATTCCTTTTTATCAACAGGAACCCACTTATATGAACTGGCCCCAGGAGGGAAGTACTGCCTTTGAATGCCATTGTAAGGGAGCTCAATTTCAGAGCATACAGATGCCTTATCCTCCTCGACAGAAGAGGCATAAAAGGATTCAGGTTTTCCAAGAGAACCAGATAAGGAAGGCATACTCTCAACTCTACGGTTTTCAGAAATTTTTGATTTGTACTCATGATGGCAAATGTTAGTTTTTTGTCCAGTAAAGCAATTTCTGTTGAGATACTCCATATTTGGAATTTCGGAGACTTCTGTTTTGACAAGATCGTACCTAGTCCCAGGCTGATTGGTTTTACTGACCCCGATCCCTTTCGATTCCTTCCATCCATGGCTGGCATTCTGTGTTTTAGAAGGAAGATTTGATTTATTCTTTAACCTTTCCCAAGAACAACCTACCATGTATTCACCATTCCTTGCCCACTCAGATGCATCAGCTGATTTATGTTCGCGAGTTTCAGGCATCATTCTACCTCCACACTTTGCTTCTTGTCTAAAACCATCCGTGCTAAACTGAGTAAAGTGTGGAGGACGTATTAAACTACTTCCTTCAGATGAGCTGCTTTTTAGTGAAGAAGAAGAAGAAGATGTGTCAGATGAAACCACAGCATCCACACAGCAATCAGATTTCACTCTACTGCTATCAGTCAGTGAACTTCCAATGAACCTCCCAGTCCTTTGCCATGTAACCTGAGCATTCTCTTTCCCAATTTTCTTCCAGCTATTCATACTGCTAGATAATCGGGGCCTGGAAAATGACATTTGCGAACTACCCTCATTATGCTTAGAGTTTTGAGTTGGTCCATCCATACAAATTTCACGGACCCCAGAATACCGGCCAACAGTTCTCACTTCCACCTTGCTATCTTTTACTTCAGAATCTTTCGCACCTAAAGAGTTTTCGAACGATAAAATTGCAGTGGAATCACTGACCACTGCACACTGGTTGCTATCAGCTTCATTTACACCTAAATAAGTATGTGAACTGCCATGGCAAGGCTTGGTCAGGTCTGCTGACAACGATCTAGAACAAGGTGGCTCTAAATTCCTTCTAGTACAATTATTACAGTCTGCAGTTATGTCAATCTGGTTATTACTTGATTCTTTGGTTCCAAAACTGACTCCCTTTGAACCTTGCTCACAGATTTCAATACTGGAATTATCAGTCAGAGGAGGTGTTGAAAATACAGTCTTAGTATCTGAGACTGGAACAGATGTAACTATTGAAGAAACTCCGACAGCTTTTTCAGTATTGTTCTCCTCATTCGTTGAAAACTTTGCAATCTCTAATGACAAACTATCAAGTTTCGCATCAATCCTATCATGAAGAGATTTACCGATCACCTCATCAATAGTCTGACTGAATGTAGTTGCATTATTCAGATCACATTCAGTTTGTCCCAACAGATGAGAAACAACACTCTCGCCAACAATTTCTGGAGCAATATTATTGTTTAAATGCAATTTATTTAATTTTCCCTTCTTTTTCTTCTTTTTGGAAGTCTTTTTTACAGAGCCATCTTGAGATGAAGTCGAAGCTGTGCCAGATGCATTACTGACATCAGCTAAGAGTCTAGAACAGTCATATAACTCACCAGAAGACTTTCCACTGGATTGATGACCCAGGGGCTGCTCTTGATAATTGATATCTTGTAAGGCTTCTCTTGTTTTCTTCTCCAGAAACCTAGTAATGTCAGAAACAGCAGAAGATTAGTTACTAATCAGTTGATTTGAGATGATTAGTTTGATGGAAAAGTGAAGCTGAAAAAACTAACCCTAAGATGTTCATTTTCAAATGGCTGCGGACTGTTTGTGCAATATAGAAGTTGAAGTTGCCTTTGTTTAACACCGAAGCTTACACATCTGCAACGGTGAGTAACTACTCTGAAAAGAAAATAACACCTGAAACAACAGTGGGAACTAAATATTATATCCAAATGGGGAGCGAATATTTTGTATCAAATACTAAAATAGAAGATAGATCGTAATCAAGAGATATATTGCAAATATTACAGAAGAATACACTAAATTTCGGCCAAAAACAGTACACCACAAATTTTTCCTTTATTATATAAAACCCCCCTAAATTACATGTCCACATACAAAAAAACTACTCAGCCTATCAATTTTTTGACAAAAAATGCAGCAACCATGTGTTATTTGGATAAAAATAGCCCTATAGTTATAGGTTAACGATAGATGGGGTTCACTTTAACCATGTTTTTTAATGCAAAGGTATTTTGAACATTTCACACCTACCGTTAAAGCCGTCGGGTAATTTTTGGGGGAAAAAACAAAGTCTACAGGGGTTACACATATTAACGCTAAATGAGAGTAGTTTGTTAGCCTGGCCCAAAGTTAAGGGTATGATTCTGAAAGTTAGCCTTTTAGTTGCTACATGTTTATGTCCAGATCAAGATTTCCCGTTGTTAATCAAATTCCAGATTGGGCTACAACGACGGCGGGGGTCCAAGAGGGAGAATCGCCAGAGCATTTGTGGTGGAGCACGACGATGAGGAGGTGGGGATTGATCCCACTTTGGACTGATACGGCACGTCACGACTTGGTTGCTCACCCTCTAGGGCGTTGTTGGAGGGGCCTCTTGTATCTTGTTGTTCTCATTTTGATGCTCTTATATGTTTGGCTTATGTTGTATCTGTTGTTGGGATTGGAGCGTCAACCAACGGCCGTTGTCACAGCGGAACTAATAGAGCAATGAGGAAGTCGAAGTATATGAGACGAATAAATTGAGCAAGCAAGTAGATCCACCAAACTAACACAAATACACCGATGACTTATCCCGGATAGCTTTTGCTTAATCCAGGGAGAAATATAGGAAGATCTAATATTCAACTAAAAGAGATTACAATGAGTTATGGATTCACTCAATACAAGGAATTAAACTCACCCACCAAGAACTATCTCTCTCGAGCCTCTCTTTGCAATGGAGAAAAGAATCTATGAAGTGCTCCCTCTCATATTGGAGGAATTTACAATATATATAGAAGAATAGAGAGAAACCTAGGTCTAATATTGATTCTCAGTCGTCCGATATAAACTGAAAAGAAGTTACTGAATAGGAGCCACACGATCTAACTTGGAGTTGAAGATTGGGCAGAAACGACATAACAAATTGAAGCCCAAAAACGAACACAGTGCCGCGGTCGGTCGACCGTCCAACAAGACCGGTCGACCGTACCACTCTCTGACATTCCCTGTACTTTGAGCGATCGGGGGGCGCGGTCGGGGGGTGCGGTCGACCGCAACATAGGACAGTTGACCGCAACTATACCTGCACCTTGTTGTTGCTGTTTTCCCTTCTACTCACTTCGACGCTTCGACCTCCGTTCTTCATCTTACCTTCTTCTAATCTGAACGAGTATTCAAGACACAATCCTAACAAACTCCACCTTGGATTGCATACAAGTGCTATCACATGATATGTTACTCATCTCCAAACTCCAATAAATTCTACTTGCAAAGAAAACTTAGAACAATAGCTTATTATTCTAATTGAAATGATCACTATCTCACCGATTCCAGTATACCCCTTCAAGGGTACACCTCCATAGATGTACTCACGAAGTTGCAAAACTCCGCACGAACTCCACCTACCCTTAGGCTTTCTCCACCTCTCGACGATATTCTAATGTCGTGGTCTCGTCTTGATGATTCTAGTTGCGACAAACTAGCTGAGCTTGCGGGAATAATGGGAAAAGAACTATCAACCCCTGCACAGGATTTTCGAATTTCCCAAAGCTTGTAAAGATTGTATTGGCTTGGCCCAACCACTCTCATACCTCTAATCACTTCACGACAATCTTGAAAAACAGACAGACCTCCACCTCGAGCTGTGTACCTGTAGCCCCGTGCATCAAGAGTTCCCAAGAAAATCCGATTCCGTTTCAGCAGAGAATATGCAAAACATCCCTTAAAGTGAACATATTTAGACCTGACATCTTCAACTCAACTGTCCCCTCACCCACTACTTCACAAATCTCCCCAGTTTCCGTTGTCACACAACGCCCCGTAGTAGACTTACTAGTAGAAAACAACTTCATCTCGGAGCAAATATGAGAAGAACTCTCCGAGTCAAGAAACCAACTAGGGGGAAGACCAAGGCACCACAACTGCAGGGGGGACCCACGAAGCAATAGCAACAGGTTATGACGATGACATCAGAGGACTTCAAAGCGGCTGTCGAATCAGCCGTTAAAGAGATCACCAAGACTTGCATTCGAAAGGGGCCGCTCTTGGATCACTTGGACCTCGCAGATGGCAACAGGCCCATGGGCCCTATCGTAATAGGTCAAAATTCAGGAGGGGCTGCCGGAATCAATTCGATCCCTTCGGTATTCTCACAACATATGGGTTCTCAAGAAGATATTCAGATAGAAGGGGGTATTGGGCAGATGGTGCCTTTCATTCACTCGACGGAGCAGCGGGAGGGAACGTTACCCAGTGCAGAGGACGGGGAAGACAGTGAGGATGTTCAGGAAAGCAGAATAGGAGCACTTGAGGGAGCGGGCATCGACCCCTCAGATTCTGAAGATGAGTTCGAAAGCAGGGTTAAAGTGCTTACCCCGGGCTTAGAGGAAATCTTAGGGGCGGAGGGTAAAGATAAAGGAGTAGAAGATGCAAAAAGGAAGAGCAAGAGACAAATAGATCGATGGGGAGCAAAGGGACCAAGTGAGAAGGACCTCATTAGATCGGCAGCAAAATCCAGGGAACCAACGTCTGCTTGCGAAGGTAGTTTTTCTATCCTGAATTTTATTTCAGATGATACTCTAATTTATTACGCATGCATGCTTGGGTTAGATATGGGGAGCTCGAACTCGGAACAACTTAAGATGGTGAAATCTATTAGGGAAGGAGCATTCAGACGGTCGAAGTAGTGGGTGGGTATGGGGTAAGTAGGCATAGGAGGCTACTTTTAGATTTTTAGATGTAATTTGTTTTCATGTGTTACATCTTTTGGAATGTGAGAGGGATGCGTACTAAGGTTAAGACTAGATTAGTGAATGACACTATAGTTAGGCTATCTCCGCTTATATGCGGTTTCAAGAAACGAAGATCGTAGATCCGCAAGCCAAGGACTTCGACGGCCTCAAGTCTCTTAGGGACTTTGAGCGGAGCTTCAAATCATCCGCGGGGATGTCAGGGGGGATTGCAATTGGGGTTCACTCGAAGTATTTTGACATTATAGACGATCATGCTGGACTTTTCTCGGTTACTCTTAGGATTAAACGAAAGAGAGATGGTTGGGAGCATATGGTCACGACAGTTTACGGCCTGTGCAACGCTAACCGCAGAAATGAGTTTTGGGAGGAACTTGGGGCCATCAGAGGTAGATGGGCGGGACCTTGGGTTTTGGGAGGGGATTTTAACATAACAAGATTTAGATGTGAACATAAGGGCAGGGGTTCAGATGAAAGAGAGAGACGGGGGTTCAATCAAACAATAGATGGCCTCAACTTGATTGACATCCAGGGGAATGATAGACGATTTACGTGGTCTAACTTGCAGGCCAATCTGACCCTGGCTAGATTAGATCGTATCCTGGTGTCCACAGACTGGGACGACTGCTTCCCTTTGGCTTCAGTAAGATCTATTCCCAGGTCAACATCTGATCATATTCCGCTTATCCTTGAAGGAGATAGAGTTGAACGAAGGAGGGACAGGAAGTTCAAATTTGAGAAAGCATGGACCTACAACGAAGAACTCAGGGGTATCATAGAGAGTTCCTGGAGAGAACACACACATGCGAGCGATGTGGTATCCAACTGGATTCTCAAGCTTAGACGTTTGAGGAGATGTCTGAGAAAATGGGCTAAGACTCAAAAGGAGATGAGCAACAGAAGAAAAGAGACGCTGGTTCTCAGAGTTCATGAGCTGGAAGCTAGTGAGGAGGATAGATTTCTAGTAGAGGCAGAGTTTCAAGAATTGACGGCCTCGAGAGTAGAATTACACAAAATTGGGGAACAAGAGGAATGTTATTGGAGGCAGAGATCTAGAATCCAATGGCTTAAGGAAGGGGATTCAAACACATGTTTCTTTCATAAGGTGGCTAATGGGAGACATCGACAAAATCACATAGGAGGCTTATTTGTGGGAGACGTCTGGTCAGAAGATGAGGCAACGATTAGAAATCATATTGAGTCATCTTTCAGAGAGCTATTGGGGAAGAAAAGAGGGGATAGAGGCGAACTGAGCATAAACATGTGGAGCGAGTCAAGAATAGACGGTAGTGATAGCTTGGAGGAACCCTTCAGGGAGGAAGAAATCGTAAAGGCTATCAGAGAACTGGAACAAGACAAAGCTCCAAGCCCGGATGGTTTCCCTATATTCTTCTACTCCCGGTATTGGGCGATTATTAGGAAGGATTTCCTAGAGATTTTTTGGAAACTATGTGAGGAGGAACCACAGATTGATAGGCTGAACTACGCCGACGTTGTGCTTATCCCGAAGAAGAGAGAGGTGCTTAGGGTAAACGACCTTAGGCCGATCAGCCTGCTTAACGGATCGTTCAAGATTATCACCAAGGTGTTAGCTAATCGATTGGCGACACATTTACCAGACATTGTCGACATGTCGCAGAGCGGATTTGTTAAGGGGCGTGACATTTTGGACAGCATAGCGTCGGCCCACGAACTGATCTATAGAGGAAATAAAGACAAAATAGACGGATTTATATTGAAGCTGGACTTCGAAAAAGCGTACGACACAGTTGAGTGGGACTGCGTAGATGAAGTGTTTCAACGAAAAGGGTTGGGAGATAAGTGAAGGAAATGGATGAGGTTATGTGTCAGACATGGAAAATCGTTCATCAAGGTGAATGGCGAGAGTGGGTCGGAAATCGTGTGTAAAAGAGGGTTGAGACAGGGTGACCCTCTGTCACCCCTTATCTTTACGATCATAGCTGATGGGCTTACAGAAATGAACAAAAGAGGAATTGACAGGGGAATTATCAAAGGGGTCATAGTGAAAGGGATCCCAGTCCCGCTTTCTATATTGCAATACGCTGACGATACCCTTTTGTTCGGGGAAGGAAAAGTACAGGAAATCTTGGCCATCAGGATCTTGCTAAGTTGTTTTCCATAAATGTCACAAACCATTTGGCACCTTCAAATGTAGTGGTTTTGGATGGACTCCAAACATCAGAATGGATAATCATAAATGGAAGAGAGCTTCTACTTGGACTTGGAGGAAAAGAGACACGGTGACTTTTTGCGAGCTCACAAACATCACACCGAAAGATAGAAATATCTAACTTCAAAAATAAACTTGGAAATAATTTCTTCAAATAACCAAAGAAGCATGCCCTAGACGTCGATGCCATAGCCAAATATCTGATTTCTTCTTCTTACCTTCAGATTCTTCCACACTTAGAGCTTGAGTCAACTTGCTTGAACTTTTAGATTCTAAATCCACGTAATAGGGCTTCCTGTGTCTAACCCCATAACCAATCGTCTTGCGAGTCCGAATATCCTTAAACACACAATGTGAAGGCCAAAAGACTACAATACAATGTAAGGCAGTAGTTATTTGAGCAACAAATAATAGGTTAAAATTCACGGACGGCACAACTAGGGTAGTGTCTAAGGTTAGGTTGTTTGTGAGAGGTATGGTACCCTCGCCAGTAATAATGGCCGGATCACCATTGGCAATGGACACAGTTGATTTGGTGGAAGGTTGAAAATTTTGAACTTGTCTAGAATCAAAAGTCATATGGTCGGTAGCACCCAAATCAATTATCCATGCATTATTCATAACAGAGCCAGAAATATTAAAAACCTTACCATCATTACCTGTAGCAGCACGATCAGCAACTCCATCTGCGATAGTGGGTTGATTGCAAGTGTTCTCCCGAATATCCCTGCTATGATCTCAGATCTCCGGATAGCCGATAATCTCATAACAACGAGCTTTCGTGTGGCCGATCTTGCCACATGAGTACACTTTCTTGACTCATACAGATATTGTCCCATAGCAACACAACAAACAACACAGCAAGCAGAACCAAGGATCCAAACACCAAACAGCAGACGGGATCCAAAAACAGCAAACAGCACCCAAAGAGACTGCAGCAACAGCAACCAGAGAACACTAAATAGCAATAGGAGAGAGAGAGATAGCAGCAACGACAACAATGGAGCTTCGATGGAGTCACTGGCGACGCAAGGGGCAAACGGCGACGAGGTCGCGGCGGTGCTCAGGAGGAGCAGTGACTGAGCGGTGCGCCGGTGATCAGGAAGAGGAGCAGATCGAGGTCGCGGGTCTGGGTCTGCTGCTGATGTCGACGGTAGAGTAGAATGAGTTTGGGGATCAGGTTTGGCCGCGCATCTGGGAGTGGAGAAGAAAGAGAGGCAGAGGTGTGGGTGTTGAGACAGAAGCGCAGAGCGGCAGTGGTGATGGGTTCGTTAGGGTTTCGGTGGCGGAAGTCGTAGATAAGAGCAGAGCAGTGACGACAACGGGTACAGAGGATTTTTGGTGATGGGATCTGATGGGATCAGAGTCGATGATCAGTGACGGGATCAACAACGGGATCATATCAAGATGGAGGTGACCAGTTTCCTCTTCTTCTTCTTCACTTGGCCTAGATCTGATTAGGCTCTGATACTATAAAGAAAATAGATTTGGAGGAAAATGATTCTTATTCTTATTGTACTTATTTTTTACAGTATACATCTATATATAGGGATTACATACTTGGAGGAGAAGAAAGGAGATTGAGAGAAGATTGAGGGGTGAGAGATTTGGGGAATCTATTTCCTATAGATTAGAAATAGAATATACATATTAGTCCTTACTACATTTCAACATCGACTCCTGTTGATTGGGCTAAATCTCTGACATCGCCTCTCTCAGCTGTAACTCCAGCTCTTGGGTCAGTCAATCACTGCTGGCCCCTCTGCCCCTGCATTCTCTGTTACTTCTAGTATGAATTCTTCATGAATTTTTAGATTCTAGTGCTTCACATCATCATCTAGTAATTATACGCTGCTCACCACCAGTACTACTCTTCCCTCTCACTCTCCATTCCTACACACTGCCAATGACTCACAACTTCTTACTACACACTCAGGATCTATTAGCTCTCCCACTCTCATATTGCCCTATGTTCTTTATGTTCCTCATTTATCCATGAACCTTATTTCCATTAATGCCCTGTGCGATAGTGGTCTTGTCGTTACATTTGATTCTTTCGGTTGTTTCTATTACTAATTCTCACACTGGTCAGGAGTTTGGACGTGCTAGTCGACAGGATCGTCTATATCACCTAGATTTTCTTCATGCACATAAATCTCATCCTTATTTTGTTGGTGTTATACACTTTGATACTGATCTATGGCACAGACGTTTAGGACATATTAATGAGTCTTGACTCAAGATGTTAGCTCGTAGTAGTGCCCTTGGTCCTCTTTCTTTTACTCATTTATCTAATGTCAGGGTTGTCATTTGGCCAAACACATGGCACTCTCTTTTAATCACAAAAGCACTTCTCACACCACCCATCCTTTTCAGCTTACTCACTCTGACATATGGGGACCATCGCCTACACCATCTCACAAAGGTTGTCTATATTATGTTAGTTTCATCGATGACTTTATGCTACATATGGGTGTTTCTTATGCACCAACATTTTGAGATACCTGACATTTACCAGTTCTTTACGACCATGGTTCATACTCAGTCTGGTGTGCCTATCAAAACCTTTCACTCAGACGGTGCTCGTGAGTACACTTCCACTGCTCTGAGATCAATCCTTCAATCTCATGGTACACTCTTTCAGCAATCATGCCCTCACACACATGAACAGAATGGTGTAGCTGAACTCAAGCATCGTCACATCCTTGAGATGACTCGCGCTCTTCTACTATCCTCTTCTGTTCCTCGTTCTTTCTGGGCTAAAGCTGTCGCGACATTTGTCAGTCTTATTAACATCACTCTCTCGTCTATCCTATCTGCCACGTCACCTCATAAGGTTGTTCGAAACTCACCGCCGGACTACAATATGCTTCGTACTTTCGGTGCACCTGTTATGTCTTTCTACCTCCCACTGAGCGCTTGAAGCTCACCGCTCGAGCTACTAAGTGTGTTCATCTAGGTTTCAGTCCAGAACATAAAGGAAATCGTTATTTTGATCCTGTGGCGGGTCGTGTTCGTATTTTCCTACATGTCTCCTTTATGGAAGACTCTCCCTACTACTTGACCTCTCCTGAAGATGCTAGTTTTCTCGATTCTCCAGTTATTGGGTCTATCTCCCCAGTCATACCTTCACGCATTCCATATGATCACACTTCTTTGGCTCCTTTCTCATCCCCTACTGACATTCCACCTATTGTTCCTCTTACGGAGACACCACCTGCATCCCCACCGCATCCTGCACCTTCACCATCTGCATCCCCACAGCTGCATTCACCCACTTTACCTATCTTACCCCCACACACTACCCATCCACAACTAGTCCGTCAGTCTACATGTTCTACCCCAGGCATCCCACCGGCATGTTACACACCCGATGCTACTGGTGCTTCTGACCAGTTTGGCTTTGCCACCCTTGCCTCCTACTTACTGCAATTTTATGCACATCTCACTGTTATACACTCCACACGTGAATCCGGAACCTATCAGGAAGCTATTCAATTTTCTGAGTGGCGGGAAGCTATTGCAGAGGAGTTTCGTTCATTTGATTAGAATGACACTTGGGATGTTGTTCCACTGCCTGTGGGCATTCAGCTTGTTAGCTGCAAATGGATCTTCAAGGTCAAATATCGACCTGATGGCTCTATTGAGCGGCACAAGGCTCATCTAGTTGCCCGAGGATTTACTCAAGAGCATGGCATTGATTATGAGGAGACTTTTGTCCCAGTTGCACAGATGACTACAGTTCGTACTCTCCTTGCCATTGCCTCCGTTCGTTAGTGGCTGTTATATCAGTGGACTTGAAGAATGTATTTCTTCATGGCACATTATCTGAGGTTGTTTACATGCGTCCTCCTTTTGGCCTTACCACTCCTCGTCATGTTTGCCGTCTCCGTCGTGCAGGTGTTTGCACCACCTGCATGTTTACCGTCTCGCCTGGTTTTAGTGTTTTTGCCGTGTCATCACCCAGGCTGGTTTCAGTCAGAGTTCACAGGACCACTCTATATTTATGCGGTCATCACCGCAGGGGAGAGTACTTCTACTATTGCATGTAGATGATATGATTATTACTGGGGATGACTCCACAGGCATTGCATCCACCTAACACTACCTACACCAGCAATTCCATATGAAAGATCTTGGTAAACTATGCTATTTTCTGGGTCTAGAGATTGCCCATGGATCACGGGACAAACTTATTTCTTAACAGAAATACACATCAGATATTATCTCCGTTGCATATCTTTCTGACAGTCGATCAGCCGATACTCCCTTAGAGCTTCATTTGAAGCTTTGTCCCACAGATGGTGAGCTCCTTCCAGATCCTACTAGATACAGACAGATTGTTGGACAGCTTGTCTACTTATGTATGACCAGACCAGATATTGCTCATGCGGTCAGTGTTGTTAGTCAGTTTGTTTCTGCTCCTACATCAGTTCACTACAGTGCTCTTCTTCGGATCCTCAGATATCTTCGAGGCACTATCACTCGCTCATTATTCATGCCTTCTACATTCAAACTAGAGCTCAGTGCATATTATGATTCAGACTGGGCGGGTGATCCTACTACCAGACGGTCTATCACAGGTAGTATTCTAAATGGCTTCTGCCTCGGATGCCTAGGCGGTGCCTAGGTGGCGCCTAGGCGCTCAGATGGAGGAGAACGAACCGCCTTTGCATTAGGCAGTGGTCTAGGCGGTTAGAGGCGATCAGGCGATCGTCTTGTTGAGTATGCGTCTGTGGCGCTGATCAGGCATCCGCCTGATGTTGAATGCCTAGACGTTTTTTATTTTTTAAAATTTTATATACTATAAAATAAGACAAAAAAAACTACTATTAATCTATTAATTTATTATATACTATGTATGGATTTAAATAGTAGTGAAATTGTTTTTATTTTTTAGTATTATTGATGATGGATTGCACATATAACACCTATTACACATATTCAAATAGCACATCTTACACATATTGCATCTATTGGCATATTGCACATATTACAATTGGACAATTATTTTTTTTAATTGCACATATTACACATTAATTGCATGAGGAATTTTTTTTTATGCATAAACACCCTTTAATTACACATTACATAAGAACATAATGAATATTTGTAATTGGATTGCATAATTATACTTATGATTGAAGAATAGGGCTGAAATTAACTCAATCGGAAAAATAAATTCAACTACCTAGGCGCTGCCTAGGCACCCTAGGCGCTAGGCCTAGGTAGTTTAAATCGGTTTTTAGAACTAATCGGTCTAGGAGCGATTAATGATTAATCGGTTAACCGGAAAATAATCGGGAATTAAATCGAAAAAATCGTCATATATATAATAAAAAAAGATATATACTCATTATGTAGCAACCTTAAATCCTAACATAAAACTATTATAAGATTATCAAATAGGAACATATAGTTATAGAGAAAAAGAAGAGAGTACTTGGTTTGAGTTGAGTTTGGATTTGGATGTGGATTGGGTCAGGTTCGCTTGTCGGTTCCATCAAACAAAAACAATCGGAGAGAAGTGCGAGCAGCATAAGCAGAAGGTGCAGCAGATGCTGATCAGGTCAAGTATGCGACAGTGCAAGGGGAGCGATGACGGATCGAGTTTGGATTTGCTCGAAGAGGAAAAAGAGAATCAGTTTGGGTTTGGGTTTGCACGAGGAAGAAGAAGATAGCGGCGACATGTCAGGTTTGGGTTTCCGCGAGGACCAGAAGGGATATGAATTTTTAATTTGAATTTGAGTTTGGATCGGATTGAACCCAAATAATGCAAACGAGCATGAAAATTAGAGAATGAGATTTAATCGGTTAATCGGCCACTTAAAATCGGCCGATTAACCACTAATCGGCTAATTATACCCGATTAAATCGCTAACTATTAAAATTTTATAAATCGCTTAGCCTCCGATTAGCGATTAATCGGGAATTAATCGATGATTTTAACTGCTTCACGCTAGGCGCCCCTTGACCGAACCGCCACCGCCTAATGCCGTTTACAACCTTGACCACATGTTTTTGTCTGTTTCGTGGTGATTCACTGATCTCATGGCGAAGCAAGAAATAGGCAGTTATTGCATCTTCTTCTACCGAAGCTGAGTACAGAGCAATGACAGCTACTACTAGAGAGATTGTTCATGTTCGTTGGTTGTCATTCTCACAGGAGCTACTCCTCTTCATTGTGATAATCGGAGTACATTGCACATTGCAAGCAACCTGGTCTTTCATGAGCGAACAAAGATAGATTGCCACTATGTTCGTGAGCGCTTTGAAGCAGAGACCGTTTCCTTTCATTTTGTTACATCTTCACAGCAGACTGTTCAGAGATTTCGTTACTTGGTGGGCAAACTTACACTGTTCGACCCACCGTGAGTGTGCGAAGGGGAGTTAGATATTGTAATATATATTTAATCCTATATCGGGTTATGTATCAGTTTAGTATTTGGTTCCCTCCTATATATAGGAGTCATTGTACTCAGTTATAATCAATCCAATAATATTCTCCAATCTCTCTGTTAACCTTATCAATTAGATTTTTGTCTTAATTTCTTATTAGCTAATATATGTGTTATAGGTTAAATTAATTAGCACACATGCTAGGGATATTAATGTTAAGTCTGATGACCTTAAGTACTCATTGGACAACAATATGTATGCAGATTAATGAATTTTAGAGGGATCACAAAGTATAGATATCTAAATATGACCCTTCACCTAAAAAGGTCCACAAGTGTCTCGTTCGAATATAGTGGGGGCATGCAAGTCATTGAAGTCCAACATAATTACAAAGGACAACATTAAGCAATTCCCTAGGGACTAGGGAGACAATGACATATTACACATTAGTTGCTTCAACCATTCATTCAGTTTTTTGTCAATTTCTTTCATTCTGCTCAGTTTCATGCTGTTTCAGAAATGGCTCCTCTGAAAATGTCGTACTTCTGTCGTCTCCTCTTACTCTTACTCTTCTCTTCTTACCTCTCCTCTGCATCAAACTCCATCACTTCTAACCAAACTCTTTCAGGATCTTCGAAGCTAACTTCAAATGATGGTAACTTTCACCTGGGATTCTTCCAACCAGGTAATTCTTCGTATTACTACCTAGGCATTTGGTACAATCTCGACAAGGTATCTCAGCTCACCCCGGTTTGGGTTGCGAACAGAGAGACACCAATATCTGATCACACCAAAACAGAGCTCAAAATCTCGAGTAATGGCAATCTAGTCCTTTCAAACCAATCCAATCCCTTTATCTGGTCTACCAACACAACTGTAGCATCCAAGTCCACTGTTGCTGTCCTCCTCGACACCGGAAACCTTGTGTTAACAGATGGGTCAAACCCCAACGTAACTTTGTGGGAGAGCTTTGACCACCCAACAAACACATGGCTCCCAAATGGTAAGATTGGATTGAATAAAGTGACCGGAGAGGTTCAACGATTGGTTTCCTGGAAAGACCAACATGATCCTGCTCCTGGGATCTTTGCTCTTGAGATTGATCCAAGTGGTTCTAACCAATTCTTTATAGTATGGAATAATTCTTACAACTACTGGACTTCCGGAATTTGGAACGGGCAGTTTTTTAGCTTAGTTCCGGAGATGACTGGAAACAATGGCTATAGCTTCTTATATGTCTCTAATTCTAAAGAGAACTACTTCAGTTATTCTATCCCGGCTGAGTATAATGTCATTACTAGGATGGTGATGGATGTTTCTGGCCAGATCAAGCAGTTGCTGTGGGTGGCGAGTAGCCAACAGTGGGTCATGTTTTGGTGTGAGCCAAGAGCACAATGCCAAGTGCACGGTCTCTGTGGTCCCTTTGCTAGCTGCACTGAAAATGCCGGTAATGTATGCAACTGTGTCAGAGGATTCAGAGAGAAGTCGCAATCCAGCTGGGATTTTGGTGATCGAACTGGAGGGTGTGTGAGGACTACTCCATTACAGTGCAGCATGAATCGAACAGAAAAGGATAGGTTTCTTGCCATGCCTAATATGAGATTGCCTGATAATGGTCAGATGAAACAGTTTGGGAGTTCTTCAGATTGTGAGCTAGACTGCTTGAATAGCTGTTCTTGTACTGCGTACACTTATAATAGTAGTGGTTGCATGTTTTGGTCTGGGGAGTTGCTTAATCTCCAAGAACAGTATAATGGGACGGACCAAGGAACTATTTTCCTCCGACTCGCTGCTTCAGAGCTTCCAAAATCTAAAAGCAAGACGGGAGTCATTATTGGTGCCATTATTGGTGGTCTCATAGGTTCTGCAGCTTTGTTAGCAATTGTGTGGTTGCTTGTTTGGAGAAGAAATAGAAGAAGAGGAATGGCGGGTCAATCAAAGGTGGTTGAGGGCGGTTTGGTTGCATATCGTTATAGTGATCTACAACATGTGACGAAGAATTTCTCTGAAAAATTGGGGGGTGGTTCTTTTGGTTCAGTGTACAAAGGTGTCTTATCTGACAACACCGAAGTAGCTGTGAAGAAGCTTGAAGGGCTTTGGCAAGGTGAGAAACAGTTTCGGAGTGAGGTGAGCACTATTGGAACAGTTCAACATGTTAACCTTGTTCGACTTCATGGGTTTTGCTCGGAGGGAAACCGTAAGCTCCTAGTTTACGAGTACATGCCCAATGGTTCTTTAGACACCCAATTGTTTCAAAACAATTCCAAAGTTTTGAACTGGAAGATGAGGTACCAAATTGCTCTGGGGACTGCTCGAGGCCTAACTTATCTTCATGAGCTGTGCAGGGATTGCATCATTCATTGTGATATCAAGCCAGAGAACGTACTCTTAGATTCTACTTTTGTTCCAAAAGTGGGGGATTTCGGTTTGGCTAAGCTTATGGGTCGTGACTTCAGCCGAGTTTTAACTACAATGAGAGGAACCAGAGGGTATCTCGCTCCTGAATGGATTTCTGGTGTGGCTATTACAGCCAAAGCCGATGTCTACAGTTACGGGATGATGCTATTTGAGATAATTTCGGGGAAGAGAAACTCAGATTCCACAGAGGAAACTGAACATGCATTTTTTCCAACTGTTGCAGCCTACAAACTCTTGGAAGGGGATGCGATGAGCTTGTTGGACCCCAGATTGGACGAGGGTGACGCTGATCTGGACGAGGTCTTTAAAGCTGGTAAGGTTGCGTGTTGGTGCATTCAGGATGATGAGAATTCTAGGCCATCAATGGGGCAGGTGGTTCAAATGCTAGAAGGAGTTCTTGAAGTGAACGTGCCTCCAATTCCACGAATGCTAGAATTGTTTGCAGATAATCCACGGAGCTTAGTTTTCTTTTCCAAGTTACCTGAGACGGGTAGTCTCCAATCACATGGTACTTCTAGTAGTTCTAAAACTAAAAGCCCTTCCGAAATTTGAAGATCAAAGATGGTGGGGAGTAAGGGAATACCTTACTTCAATTGGGTAAGCCTACTATAACATACAGATTGATTTAAAAGAAGTAACTTCAAACTATATATAAGTTTTTTTTAGGAAAGAAACTATATGTAAGTTATGAGTTATGTTATACTGAATTGTATGCTATCATCATTTTGTTGATACCAATCAATATTGTTTCCTTCACTAATTCAATCTATGACCAGTCAATAGAATCAAACTTGACGGTTTTGACGGTGATTGCTTAGCGTAAACAAAATGATATATCACCTCTGCCAGAAGAATAGAGCTAACAATACTGCGCTCTGATTATTTCTAATTCTATCTGTTATCTTCTTCATTGTTAATCCAATTGAAAATTTTTCATTTTAGCAAAACAGCATTTCTTGGTTGATTAGCATTCAAATCTATAGAAATAACAATTTCTCTTAAACTTCATAAGTTTACTGTCATGTAGAAATCAAATCTACTTGTTCACTTTGAATAAATTAATTTAATGTCTTGACCCAGTTCTTTTTTATCTTCAGTCACCATCGAGATGAACGATTCAATTAATGAAAAAATGATCACTCCTAGATATTTCTTGGTGGTTAGTATGAACTACATGTCATACATTAAATTCACTTTTCCTCTAATCTATTATGCTGTAATTGTAAATCTTCTGAAATATAAAGTTTCTCTAAACATTCGTAGTTAGGGCTTACAGCTTACTCTTTTTTATCCATAATGTAACTGATCTCTCTAGGCTTGTCTTAGCCGTCTAATGTGCATTTCACCATCTTTTGCCCTTGTATTTAAGTCACATTTCATACATTATGTTTATGTCCTGTATTCTGAATTCTTTATATTCTTAATCTTTAATCTTAAATGTGCCTTTGAAATAAAATTTATGTGTATGTTGTCATAAATGCAGCAAAACAGATATCGCATAGTAAAAAGTATTTCATAAAATTGAATTTTTATATCATCACAAGGCAGGGAAATTAATCTATATATTTGGTTTTAGCATCTAACCGTTTGTGAATGGTAAAATACTAAAATGAGCTCAGATTTATCATTTCTTATTGTAACAGGATACCCGGTTTCTCAGATCCAAGATAAGGTGTGAAGTTTCATCCTAGTTGCAACTTACGGCAAAAGATGACTTCTTGTCGGAATGTTATGAATGATGGATTTCCAGCAGTCAGAGTTGTGTTTTGTATGTTCGTATTCAGGTGTTGTTAGCTTCACCAGTGTTGCATATTGTACCTTATTGTTTTGAGGTATACGTAGCTTGTTATGTGGTAGGAATTGACTCTTGTTCCTCGACTGTTGTCTCTTTAATGAAATAGCTACCTACTCCATTGTTTCATGAGAAGTATTTCTGGTATTTATTATTTCATTTCATTACCTAACTTATATAAGGACAAGTAATGCAAGTGTTAAAAATTGTGGTATGGGCATATAAACTTCAACTGCAGTCCAGAATTTCTAAAGCAATTGAACTTTGCCATGATTAGCCCCCTTTTTTTTAATACAATCCCAATAAGAGTTCCAAAAGTCTATACATAGCTCATTATGTGGTAGGAATTGACTCTTGTTCTTCGACTGTTGTCTCTTTAATGAAATAGCTACCTACTTCATTGTTTCATGAGAAGTATTTCTGGTATTCATTATTTCATTTCATTACCTAACTTATACAAGGACAAGTAATGAAAGTGTTGAAAATTGTGGTATGGGCATATAAACTTCTACTGCAGTCCAGAATTTCTGAAGTAAGTGAACTTTGCCATAATTAGCCTTTTTTATTAGCCTTTTTTATTATGCCTCACCCTCCGTGGACAAACTTTGCGGAGGAACCCTTAGGCTTTCGAGGCATTGGATTCTCACCAATGTTTGCGTTACTCAAGCCTATATTCTCGCTTCCGCTTCGTCCACACCCGCTTGCGCGGGCGCTTCCCTCTAAGGCGGAATGCTCTCCTACCGATGCATTTTGACATCCCACAGCTTCGGCAGATCGCTTAGCCCCGTTCGTCTTCGGCGCAAGAGCGCTCGATTAGTAAGCTATTACGCACTCTTTCAAGGGTGGCTGCTTCTAGGCAAACCGCCTGGCTGTCTCTACACCCCTACCTCCTTTATCACTGAGTGGTCATTTAGGGGCCTTAGCTGGTGATCCGGGTTGTTTCCCTCTCGACGATGAAGATTATCCCCCATTGTCTCACTGGCCGACCTTGGCCTATGTTATTTTGGGGTCATATCTAGTATTCAGAGTTTGCCTCGATTTGGTACTGCTCTGCGGCCCGCACCGAAACAGTGCTTGACCCCTAGATGTCCAGTCAACTGCTGCGCCTCAACGCATTTCGAGGAGAACCAGCTAGCTCTGGGTTCGAGTAGCATTTCACCCCTAACCATAACTCATCCGCTGATTCTTCAACATCATTCGGTTCGGACCTCCACTTAGTTTCACCCAAGCTTCATCCTGGTCATGGATAGATCACCCAGGTTCGGGTCCATAAGCAGTCACAACCGCCCTATGAAGACTCGCTTTCGCTACAGCTCCAGTGGGTTCCCTTAACCAAGTCACTGCCTATGAGTCGCCGGCTCATTCTTCAACAGGCACGTAGTCAGATATCATATTCTCCTCACACTGCTTGGGAGCTCACGGTTTCATGTTCTATTTCACTCCCCGATGGGGGTTCTTTTCACCTTTCCCTCACGGTACTACTTCGCTATCGGTCACCCAGGAGTATTTAGCCTTGCAAGGTGGTCCTTGCTGATTCACACAGGATTCCACGAGCCCCATGCTACTCGGGTCAGATCATAAGCTAGTGATGCTTTCGGCTACTGGACGCTCGCCATCTAGGGTGCAACACTCCACTGCCTCGCTTAGCAACACGATGCTTGTATTGCTCTCCCACAACCCCGTTTTCATGGTTTAGGCTGCTCCCATTTCGCTCGCCGCTACTACAAGAATCGGTTTTTCTTTCTTTTCCTCTGGCTACTAAGATGTTTCAGTTCGCCAGGTTGTCACTTGCCTGCCCATGGATTCAGCAGCAGTTTGAAAGGTTGACCTATTCAGGAATCTGAGGATCTATGCTTATTTTCAACTCCCCGAAGCATTTCGTCGCTTGCTACGCCCTTCCTCGTCTCTGGGTGCCTAGGTATCCACCGTAAGCCTATCCTCGTTTGAACCTCGCCATTAATGTGAAGGCTCTACCATCCTAAGGTGCTGCTAAATGGAAGGATCTTATAAACGTCCATGAATGAGAAATCGTAGACCGGACTGCCGAATTGGAAAAATTGGGTGTTATCATAGTATCAGCTAAGTTCACGGGCTAGAGATAAGCGGACTCGAACCGCTGACATCCGCCGCAGGGTAAACCACCGCCTCTCAGGCCTCCCCGACTTATTCTACCATAGAGGCCAACGATAGACAATAACTCCCTCCCCTCCCCCCCCACCCCCCGAACACAGCTTACAACTTTCATCGTACTGTGCTCCCAAAGAGAAACTCTTCAAAGGTGCTAAGTTGGAATCCCATTCTAAGGATTCTTGTGATTCCGGAGAATCCAGCCACAGGAGAAACAGGAACATAGAGCTCTCTCCTTTTTCTCCCCGACTCTTTGGTCTTAAGAATGCGGGTTTTAAGAACGAGTGATTGCCCTTCTTCGACTCTTACTGACCAATCAGAGAGCGGACAGCTAATGCATTCCACTTATTGATTATTGAACAGGGTCTATGGTTGGTCCGTGACCCCTGGATGCCGAAGGCGTCCTTGGGGTGATCTCGTAGTTCCTACAGGGTGGAGACGATGGGGCCGGTCCATGGATTTTCCTTCCTTTTTCCACATTTCGCTCAAAGCAAAGGGTTAAAGGGAGATAGTGCATCACGCTATTCGCAAGGGCCAACTTGATCATCTTCCCTAGGGATCCCAGATGATGGAACCCTAGGAGAGCCGCTGACTCCAACTATCGTCCCTGCACGATCCATACTAGATCTAACCAACCATCCTACCTCCTCTACATTTTTGATAGCCAATCTTTTTGTCTCAGTAGAGTCTTTCGGTGGGATGTTTCGGTCATCTTCCCCATTGCTTAGAAAAAGTGAGCCACCGGCTCAGGTACAAGATACTATCATTACCGCCTGGAAAATTAAACATCCAACCCGTAATCGCAACGACCCAATTGCAAGAGCGGAGCACTACCAACTGAGCTATATCCCCCCGAGCCAAGTGGAGTATGCATGAAAGAGTCAGATGTTTCTTCTATTCTTTTCCCTGGCGCAGCTGAGCCATCCTGGACTTGAACCAAGGACCTCGACTGTGAAGTAAATCATCGCACTTACGAACCAACCAATTGGGAGAGAATCAATAGATTCTTTTTCAGGAGTGATTCATCCTTCCTGAACGCAGCATACAACTCTTCGTTCTACTGCTCTCTTTAAGTGCGCTTTTCTTGTTCCTCCTTCTCCCTTACCACGACAAGTCTTTATGAATGAATTTTGACGGGAAGAAAAAAGAAGGCATTAAGAGACTGTAACCCCTGTTTTCCTAAATACGTATTTTCTGAATATTTTTCATATTTTGATTTATTATAAATTCAGTATTATTTTAAACTCGATTTTTGCCTTCTATTAAAATCTTTTCGAACCGAAAATTGTATTTCCTTCAAATAGTAGTATATTCTAACTTTAATGTTTATTTTCTAAATGATCGGCTATTTGTATCTTATTTTATTAACAATTTGGATTTTAATAAACTTGTTTGTCTCAAATCTCATTTTGATATGTATATCAAAATTATTATTGTTGTTATTTATATCATTATATTGATTGTTGAATTGAAAATATTTTTCTATTGTATTTAGTAGTATTTGATTATTAATTTGATGCACACAAATTGATTTATTTTGTTACTATATTATTATTGATCTATTTATTTATTTATTTTTCTCTAATTGTATATTTTTCTTATTGGATTTTTAATACCCATTTTAATTCTCCAAACCCATTATCTTGTTTGGTCTTTTAATTAAACCCTACCCTATTTTTTATTGGATCCATTAACCCATTACCCACAACCCTATTATATAATACCCTACCCAAACCCAACACCCTAAACCCAGACCCGTATTACCCTAACCCAGACCCGTTTCTCTTAACCCTAACGAATACCCCATATATATATATATATATATATATATATATATATATATATATACACTAGAGATTTTTTTCCCAAAATGACCCTTTTTTTGAAAGTTTTTCCAAACTGCCCTATTTTTTATTTTTGTTCCCTAAATGACCTACTCGCTTTTTGAAAAAGCGAGTTTGGTTAAAAATAACTCGCTTTTTCAAAAAGCGAGTCTGGAACTTTTAATTTTCGAAATGTTAGACTCGCTTTTTGAAAAAGTGAGTTATTTTTAACCAAACTCGCCTTTTCAAAAAGCGCGCTTGATTATTTAAGTAAATATTTTCGAAAGTGGGTAAGCTTGGTAAATACTTTTAGAAAGTGGATTAGTTTGGTAAATAATTTCAGAAAGTGGGCTATTGTGGTAACAGGTTCTTTCTATATCACATTGTCACTTGATCTTCTTTAGACCACTATATATGAAATCGTTTGTCAGAACTTTCTATATCACATTGTCACTTCATCTTCTTTGGTCATGATTTTATAAATTTAGCAATTGTTTAGCAGTAGCAGAGGATATACATAACTTGACATTATTTCAGTATATACATAATTGGTGTGTTTTAAGTTGTCGAGAATGAGCCCATAGATACTCTCAATCCCCGGTATACACATAATTGGCTTTTGACCTATCAATCATATGCGCTGAGTTCTTGCGCCAAAAGTCTCACACCCGCTTTCTGAAAAAGCGAGGGTGGTTAAAATCTCATCTCTTTTTCATCAGCACACCTATCAACCAAAATAGTTCACCATTAGGTCACGATCTTAGAAATCAGATCCAATGGTTAACAGATATGAGCATCGACAACAATCTTAACATTTATCCATCCAAATACTAAATTGGCATATGTTGATGCTCCTACCAATAAATCAATGGACAAATCATAAACAGAATGAATAATTCATAAACAACAATATAAACAAACGAAAGAAAAGTGATCAAGAGAGAAAATTTCTTCTTTGTTAGGAAAAAATAAACTCGGGCTTTCAAAACAAGTGCAAGAAATACAAAACAATATATTATGAGCAAACCTTAGTCTGCTGACAATATTCAGAACTAGAAAACAATGTCTCATCAATTACCACGTCAGGCTTTTGTGGTCTACCATTATGTATAACAGCAACCATGAACGAAGTTACAACCACCCTTTTAATATAAGAATTTTTGGCACAAGAACCCAGCGAATGTGATTGATAGGCCAAAAGCTAAGATTGATTGGGAGTATCTATGGGCTCATTCTCGACAACTTAAAACACACCAATTATGTGTATACTGAAATAATGTCAAGTTATGTATATCCTCTGCTACTGCTAAACAGTTGCTAAATTTATAAAATCATGACCAAAGAAGATGAAGTGACAATGTGATATAGAAAATACTGACAAACGATTTCATATATAGTGGTCTAAAGAATATAAAGTGACAATGTGATATAGAAAGAACTTGTTACCAAAATAACCCACTTTCTAAAACTATTTACCAAACTAATCCATTTTCTAAAAACATTTACCGAGCTGACCCACTTTCGAAAATATTTATCAAAATAACCAAGTGCGCTTTTTGAAAAAGCGAGTCTAACATTTCGAAAATTAAAAGTTCCAGACTCGCTTTTTGAAAAAGCGAGTTATTTTTAACCAAACTCGCTTTTTGAAAAAGCGAGTTATTTTTAACCAAACTCGCTTTTTCAAACAGCGAGTAGGTCATTTAGGGAACAAAAATAAAAAATAGGACAGTTTGGGAAAAACTTTCAAAAAAAGGGTCATTTTGGGAAAAAATTCCTTTAACCCCACCTGTTCATCTTCTTCACAAAACTTTCAGCTGCCTCATGTTCTCTCTAGCCTCCCCGTAAAGTCGCGACTTCGACGCCAGCCGCCCAAGTTGCTTGACGCTGTCAGCTTGCAGCACCCTGGTCATCTCGTCACCCTCCTGCCCTCGCGACCTCCGACGTGTCGCAGGCCAGCACCCCGCAGCGCCTTACCGACGATCCCCCTGCCTCCTCCCGAGCGACGCCGACAACCAATGCAGCTACCCTGCGCTGTGCCTCCCGTCGACAGCGCACCCCTGCGCTGCCTAGCTGCCACCAGCAAAGCTCTAGTCACTGAAGCCGCAATAGCGCACCTCCCTGCATTGGCCTTTCCTCCGCCGATAGCCAGCGCGACCCCATCGCCAGCAGCCTCTCGCCGCACCTCCCGTGCACCTCCTTACAGCCATCGTCCCCTCTCCCAAAGTCGACAACAACAGCCAGAGCGACAACCCCGCGTTGTTGTCCCCTGTTCACGCGCCGCCGTGCCAACATCGTCGTCGCGCCACCAGACCCCCTGGCCGCCGGCACCTCACCATAGCGACAACAGCCCCAACTCCATGCCAAAGCCGAAGCTTGTAGTGCTGTGATCATGGGTTTTTGATCATGGCTTCATTGGTGGCTGTCCGATCCCCATCGTGATCGGGATCTCCATCATCATCATCATCATCTAGTTGATTCTGGGCCGTCCGATCCTGCATCGTGATCAGATCATCACCACCATCATCATCATCATCATCATCATCATCATGATCTCCATCATCTGATTTGGACCGTCCGATCACCTTGGTGATCTTGATCATTATCAAGATCTTGATTTTCAGATCTGATCATCATTTTCCCTATCTTCGATCCCGACCATCGATTGGTTGATCAACTTGATCTCGGCCATTAATCGTCTCGTTCGTCTTCTACTTGGTGAGTTAAACATTTGATTCACCTTTTGTTCTTATTCATCAATTGTCAATCATGGTATAGTTACTCTTTTGGTACTCTTCTAATTCATATATGTTTTATTTTTGATCTCGACCATTGGATTCGCTTGATCTTCATCTTGCTCTTGATCATCATCAAGATCCGTGCCGGGAGTCCCCATTATTCCTCCGTCGGATTCATCGTCTACAACCCAAGACAAGTATTTCCTTGTACATTTCATTTTCTAGTACAAGCTCTTCCTTGAAAATACTGCAAGTAGATTGTAAATTGTGACTCCTCTTTGTTTATCATTTATGATCTCATGTTTCGCTTTATCTATTACGTGATCTAAGAGTCACAACCCTTCGTTGATACACTTGTTCACAACTAGTAAAATTTTGATACATTTCATGCAAAAAGTGTCTTGTTTGGTTTCTGTTCTGTCTTAGCTTGCTGTTTCGACCCTGATAACACTAGAATCTGAACTTGAGTCCTGAATATGAAATATATCCCTAAGTGTCTAGTTTCCAATAACATCCAGAATTTTTGAATTCCGAGTTACGGTCTAGGAGATATCGCAGTTTTACTGCTGCTGTGTCGGTAGTTGCAGATTCACAAAAACTGCTGCACCTCTTTAGTTTACAATTATTTTGACTATGCTACCAGTAAGTAAATGACTTGAAATTTTGCATGCTGTTACTGGACACCCTAAAGAACATTCCCTAATTTTCTCAGAATTAATTAATGATGTTTCAACCCTGTTTCATATGTATAAACTCAGTTTTACAAATTCTGGCTGAACACAAATATTGTATAGTTTGCTGTTTTGACACATGTTACCATAACTTTTATGTACCTTAATTATATGCGTTGGAACTGGACAGGAGTCTAGTTTCTAGACCTTCTAACGGATCCACATTTGCTATCTTGTAGCAACGGTAATCGCAGTTTTGGTGCAGCAACGTCATGCTGTCCAGATTTGGAATTCTCGTTGTTCTTGATAATTTGATTTGTTTTGACCCTCGAACGTGTATCCTTCCTAGCCTAGACTTGTTCCATGTTACTAATTATGTTTACTTGACTTATTTTGCACACTTTTATGCTTGCTTGATGATAATAATAAATAACAAGCCAGGGTTTAAGGGAAAGACCATAGTGGTGGACATTATAGGTAAGTGTACTCGAAGAAGGGGCCCGTGTTTCCCTATTATCGGTCTATTGGTCTATCGGTATATCGGTCTATCGGTCATATTGGTTATCGATTAATTGTAGATTACTGTCTAAAGTATCTCGATTGATTCAGTCATCGATCATTATTGAATATTGTTGCCTGAGTATACCATCCTATAAAATCTACCACTAAGCCTAAACGAAATTGCATTGACTGTAGCAACCATGTGATAAAAAGATGGCACATGAAGTGCTACCTAGATAGTAATAACTACAAGACTTGATACATGATACACATGATACATGCTTATTTGATACTTGATTATATGATACATGAGACTTGATACTTGAGCATAATACGTGACACTTGCTACTTGATGCTTGTACTTGACAGCTTGACACTTGAGACTTGTTACTTGTTACTCGATACTTGTACGTGATACTTGTTACTTAATGCTTGATACCATTACATGTTCACTAGCCACTTGTTCTTCTACTAGCATTGGTTACCAAATCTTGGTGTTCGAGTTGTCTTTGTTGCTAGTTAGTTTCTTGAATCCCACTACCTGTTACATCCCTATTATATTATATTATACATTCTTGATTCCAAATCTTGTTCCATATTTCTTATACTTGTTTTCATACCCGTGCTTGTACTATTTGCGGCCCTAACTTGCACTAACGGCGTTTGTCTCGTTTTCTCTATTTTTTTTTCTTATATATATATATATATATATATATATATATATATATATATATATATATACAGACATTGGAGACGAATTGCCTGCTGGAATTTGTCAGAAGACGTTCTAGGCTTCGCTTGGAGAGAAGACTTGCTTTAAAATATTTTGTTTTTGAATTATTTATCTGTTTTGTTACTTGAATCTTGTAACGGGCTTATAGTCCCCGAGTTTATCTTTTGATCCAGATTTGAAAACTATTTGGGATATTATTATATTATTTTAATTATTTTTTGTTGATTAATAAATTATTCATGCATGAGTGGTTGTGCATAGTTTGTTATATTCTTGTTATGATGCTGAGTCGATCCTACAACTCATGAATGATGAAAATCATTCGCTGGGCTTTGTCACGCGCTCGTATTCCGTGTTTTTGAGAAGCAGGGCATGACAAGGTTTTTAGTGGTATCAGAGCTCAGGTTTGGCTAATGTGTTAGTTTGACTAATAAGTTAGACAAGTTTGACTCAGTCAGGATTAACTCAATATTAAACTGGTCATGCAATCACATGAACAATTTGATAATCAACTCGATCTGGACACTAGTCATGTCCCATTCATTTTGATCCCTTCATATTCAATTCTTTGATTCCTTATTTCTTTCCATCTCTTACAGTCGTCCTGATTTGTTGATTCCATCTTGGGTATAAATTTATTCTTTCCGTACCCATATTCTTTTGAATCCGGTGCAAGCAATCTCTTATTTCTTCTTGCCTCGTTGATCCCTTCTTATTTCAGCTCGTGTGTCATTCATTGCTTTCCGTGCCTTGTATTAATCTTCGTTTGTTATTTCATATTGTGTATCATACTAGTTGTTTCTTCTCTATCTTGTTTTGCCTTAAATTCCGGTGCTATCCATTCTTTTCTTTCCACTTGATTCGTTGATCGACGTCGGTGGATCTTCAACGACATGTTAGGAGCTTGTTTAATTCCTACGTTACTGTATATTTTTATGATATATTTATTGTGTAAATTTGCTACACTGCATATTTATTTTCTCATTCACATTGTATTGTGCTTATGCATGTATTTCATTCCGTTTTTCTCCCTACTTTTATAAATCATTTTCACAACTACTATTTTGTACTATTGTGTTTGATATTTGTAATCTATACATCTATTTTGATATTCCATTATGTGACTTTCAACAACATTTCTTACTTTTCTACTATTTTCATATCACAAATTTCAAAACATAGCATCATACTTAAATTAAATGTCCCATATCCCTGTGCATATGGAAGGTTACATCTTCCATTTCACCATTTCGGTGCAACCTAATGTCGAGATGGCAAATATGCAACTCGATGTCAATGTAGGCAAATTGCAACTAGATGTCGGGGAGGCACAATGTGCAACCGAATATCCGGACGGCAACCTGCAACCTGATGTCGTGAAGGCTAACATTCAGCTTGATGTTAAGGATGCATGATTTTCTATCTATTGCTAATTGATATTTCAAGACTTTTTACTTATATAATGAAACTAATGGTAAAGAAATATTTTCTTTATGACATTTTGTTTATACTTTACATTTTATGTTTCCATACAATATGAACTAGTATAGTTGATTTTACTCTATTTTGTGTTTACAATTTTTTTTCCCATTTATGTTATGATTGAGTACATCAACTATGGTCTAAGTTTTCGTTCGTTTGTGAATTACTATTTATTGCCACCGTTTTTCCATTCTTTAACATTTTAGATGTTCTCACTTACTTTTGTTTCCACGTCCTAATTAATGATTTGACGCTTACTTTTGTAATATTTAATGAACTCCTTTTAAGTTTTCTTGCATATATATATATATATTGGTCTATTTTGCTTATTACCCTTTAATGTGTTTTCCGAGTATTGATTATAATGTCAACATTCACTAAATATTATATGTCTTTTACATTTATTGCTATTAATATTTTCTTTACTTAGCTAAATTTGTTCGTATTTCTATGTTTATTGACTGGTTATTTTTCCAAACTTTTTTTTTTATATCATCTTTAAAGTTTGTGTTCCTTTATTGTTTGTATGGTTATCAACCTTTTTATATTTGGGTTTTATCTCTTCACTTTTGAATTCTTATTAATCTATGTGAATAGCCTTCCTATTTTCTTACGATTGGGGATTAATAGTGTATTCTGACTTCACTTTCCATTTATAATTGATCAACTATATATATTCCTATTTGATTTATTTATAGAGTTGATAAGCCAAATTCTTATTTTGTTTTATAATGTTATTGTTATTGCTATGTTTTCGTTATCATTATTGGTATCATTATTATTATTGATATTACCATTGCTATTATTATTGTTGTTTTCATTATTTTATAATTGTTGTTAATATTGAATTACCTTCATACAAAAAAAATGTCGAACCCAAAATTATATTCTGTCTTGCATTATTAGTCTTACCAGTGTTGTTGTTGTTGTTGTTGTTGTTGTTGTTGTTGTTGTTGTTGTTGTTGTTGTTGTTGTTGTTGTTGTTGTTGTTGTTGTTGTTGTTGTTGTTGTTGTTGTTGTTGTTGTTGTTGTTGTTGTTGTTGTTGTTGTTGCACTATTTTGCACTATTTTCATGAATGTGTTGAATCCTATCCTGTCATGAATGTGTTGAATCCTATCCTGTCATGTATGTATTATCGCACTAGAATCCTATCCTGTCATGTATGTATTATCGCACTATTTTCATGAATGTGTTGAATCCTATCCTGTCATGAATGTGTTGAATCCTATCCTGTCATGTATGTATTATCGCACTATTTTCATGAATGTGTTGAATCCTATCCTGTCATGTATGTATTATCATTATTATCGGTATTGCTAACATTTTTAATTTTATTATTATTATTATTACTAGTATGATTATGATGATTTTTTTATTACTGTTATTATTGTTGCTATTATTATTTTTAATATTATTGTTATTATTAATTTTATTGATATTATTAGTTTTATTATTAATATTTGTTGTTATTATTATTTTTGTTAAAACCCATTAGTTTTGATCTATAGCATATCTTTTAATTATTTAAATTGAAGCCCAAACTTTATATTCATTTTGCATTATTTATTATATCTATCTTGAGCCCATACTTTCCTTGATCCTGGTGTCCCATTCTTATCTTCCAGCTCGGTTCGTCGTTTGGTGTCATGTGGCTTACAGCGACATGTATGTTGCTTGGGACATCACCATCGGAGTAGCGCAGCGGAAGCGTGGTGGGCCCATAACCCACAGGTCCCAGGATCCCTTGTTGCTCTTAGTTCTTTGCATTGTTTGCTTTCCTCTATTCCTTGCATTCGTCCTCATCCGTTGACTCATTGCTTGGTTCAACTCTTCCTTGTCCATCCTTTCTTCGATTCCAGCTCTATCTATTTCTTCATCTCCTTACTTTGTTATCTTGCGCTGTTCTTTCATTTTGATACTGTTTATTCCCTTTCTTGCACTCCATTTGACATCGTTGTTTTCCACCTCCTTCTTTTTCTGGTATTGCCACTGTTTTGTTACTTTCTCATTAGCCCTCTGCCTTGTTACCCTTCCCCAAGTTAGCTTTTGCCCTGTCCTATGTACCGCCTACGCAAATTTCGAGGACGAAATTTTGTTGTAAGGTGGGTAGGATTTGTAACCCCTGTTTCCCTAAATACGTATTTTCTGAATTTTTTCGTATTTTGATTTATTATAAATTCAGTATTTTTAAACTCGATTTGTGCCTTCTATTAAAATCTTTTCGAACCGAAAATTGTATTTCCTTCGAATAGTAGTATATTCTAACTTTAATGTTTATTTTCTAAGTGATCAGCGATTTGTATCTTATTTCATTAACTATTTGGATTTTAATAAACTTGTTTGTCTCAAATCTCATTTTGATATGTATATCAAAATTATTATTGTTGTTATTTATATTATTATATTGATTGTTGAATTGAAAATCTTTTTCTATTGTATTAGTAGTATTTGAGTATTGATTTGATGCACACAAATTGATTTATTTTGTTACGATATTATTATTGATCTATTTATTTATTTATTTTTCTCTAATTGTATATTTTTCTTATTGGATTTTTAATACCCATTTTAATTCTCCAAACCCATTATCTTGTTGGATATTTTAATTAAGGGTTTTTATCATGTATGCCCCTAACAAATAAGTGAATATCATATATACCCCTCACAAATATATATTTTCATATTTGTCCCCAATAATATATGCCATATTTCTTAATAACCCCTCTAGCTAAAAAAAACTCAAAACGATGGAGAATTTTCGGTTTTTTAAAAATGGACTTAATGAAAAATGATTGAAATATTCTCTTCTCTACCATTCAAACTTTATCTTCTTCATCCTTGTAAATCCTGCCAATTTTTAATCCAACCAAGACTCGTGAACTCTCCTTAAAATTTCTTTATTTTTTCAAGAAATGGACAAACTAAGAGTATATATTTGAGAACTATATATTACTCCTCACGTTATATCTTCAAATTTGCTATCAATCTTGTTTTTTAATGATAGATTATAAGCTTCCTAATTTATTTTTCTTTAAAACTCTTAAATCTTTACTCATTTGATTGTTTAATTTGATATTTTAATTTGATTTCTATTTAACTTGTAAGGGTAAAATCATGGTTAACTTAGTGATATCTAACATAGGGGTAAATATGAAATAAAGTCTATATTGTTAGGGGCATATACGAAAATATACATTTGTGAGGGGTATATATGATATTATCATATTTGTTAGGGGTATACATGTTAAAAACCCTTTAATTAAACCCTACCCTATTTCTTATTAGATCCATTAACCCATTACCCACAACCCTATTATATAAATACCCTACCCAAACCCAACACCCTAAACCCAGACCCGTATTACCCTAACCCAGACCCGTTTCTCTTAACCCTAACTAATACCCCATATATATATACACTTTTACCCCACCTGTTCATCTTCTTCACAAAACCTTCAGTCGCCTCCTGTTCTCTCTGGCCTCCCCGTCGCTTCACGACTTCGACGCCAGCAGCCTAAGCCGTTTGACGCCGTCAGCCTGCAACACCCTTATCATCTTGTCACCCTCCTGCCCTCGCGACCTCCGACGTGTCGCAGGCCAGCACCCCGCAACGCCTTATCGATGATCGCCCTGCCTCCTCCCGAGCGATGCCGACAGCCAGCACAGCTACCCTGCGTTGTGCCTCTCATCGATAGCGCAACCCTGCACTGCCCAGCCGCCACCAGCGAAGCTCCAGTCACCGAAGCCACAGCAGCATGCCTCCCTAGGCTGGCCTTTCCTCCGCCGACAGCCAGCATGACCCCATCGCAAGCAGCCTCTCACCGCACCTCCCGTGCACCGCCTTACAGCCGCCGTCCCCTCTCCCGAAGTCGACAACAACAGCCAGAGCGACAGCCCCTCGTTGCTGTCCCCTGTTCGCGCGCCGCAGTGCCAAGGTCGCCGTCGCGCCGCCTGGCCCCTGGCCGCTGGCGCCTCACCATAGCGACAACAACCCCAACTCCATGCCAGAGCCGAAGCTTGTAGTTCTGTGATCATGGGTTTTTGATCATGGCTTGATTGGTGGCCGTCCGATCCCCATCGCGATCGGGATCTCCATCATCATCATCTAGTTAATTCTGTGCCGTCCGATCCTGCATCGTGATCAGATCATCACCATCATCATCGTCATCATGATCATCATGTTCACCACCATCTGATTTGGACCGTCCGATCGCCTTGGTGATCTTGATCATTATCAAGATCTTGATTTCCAGATCTAATCATCATCTTCCCTATCTTCGATCTCGGCCGTCGATTGGTTGATCAACTTGATCTCGGTCATTGATCGTCTCGTTCGTTTTCTACTTGGTTAGTTAAACATTTGATTCACTTTTTGTTCTTATTCATCAATTGTCAATCATGGTATAGTTTCTCTTTTGGTACTCTTCTAATTCTTATATGTTTTATTATTGATCTCGACCATTGGATTCGCTTGATCTTCATCTTGATCTTGATCGTCATCAAGATCCGTGCCGGGATCTGTCCCCGTTATTCCTCCGTCGGATTCATCGTATACACCCCAAGGCAAGTATCTTCTTGTACATTTCATTTTCTAGTACAAGCTCTTCCTTGAAAATACTGCAAGTAGATTGTAAATTGTGACTCCTCTTTGTTTATCATTGATAATCTCATGTTTCGCATTATCTATTACATGATCTAAGAGTCACAACCCTTCGTTATACACTTATTCACAACTAGTCAAATTTTGATACATTTCATGCAAAAAGTGTCTTATTTGGTTTCTGTTCCGTCTTAGCTTGCTGTTTCGACCCCGATAACACTAGAATCTGAACTTGAGTCCTGAATATGAAATATATCCCTAAGTGTCTAGTTTCCAATAACATCCAGAATTTTTGAATTCCGAGTTACGGTCTAGGAGATATCGCAGTTTTACTGCTGCTGTGTCGGTAGTTGCAGATTCACAAAAACTGCTGCACCTCTTTAGTTTGCAATTATTTTGACTATGCTACGAGTAAGTAAATAACTTGAAATTTTGCATGATGTTACTGGACACCCT